>CM065920.1:20005714-20242410 GCA_033439105.1 Magallana nippona | reverse complement strand
CAATTCCAAAAATATTTTCTTATTTAAAAATAAAAGAAAAAAGTCTTTGATTGTTGAACAGACAAACGCAAATGTAAATCATCAAATGACATAAAAAGCGAGCAGAGTGCATGCGTATTTGAATTTCTACGTACCTTCTGAATTTGACCAAGATTTAAAACGAAGACGGGGACCTGTTCTTGTATACCGTGCATAATTTAACTATAATGTCTGCTGTCCTCGACGACTGCCCAGAACATTTTGTGGTTCTTGCTCTTGGTCACGTGGGCAGTGAGGTCGACCGTGCAGTGAGCGATCATCATGGACTCTCTTGTTGAGCAATCAACCATGGAGTCAACGTATTGCAGACAGAACAGGTGTCAAACATATTTAATTCATAAACGTATATAAAATTATTTTTTCAACTTTATTTTAGACATCAAATAATAAGTCTATAATAACCCTCAATAAGGTGTGGTGCTTTCGTGGTAATATATGTATACATTTGCATAGAATTAAAAATATATATATAATTGGAGTACATTTTCAGAGATATCATATACAGTATGGCTCATCTTTTCGTTAGTCTATGAACATATAGTCAAAATTATACACGTTACAGGCCAAAAAAAGGAGGTATATTTTACATAAGATTTGCACAATAATACATTAAAGAATAGTATACAATGTAATACTGGTTATATGATTCATGGCCCATCACAAAACGCATTTTTCGCCAAAAGTAAATGCCCAAAAAAAGGTGAAATACGTACATTGACTTTTTGATTCCCAGAATCTTGCATTTATGAAACAAGAATATGTAATATCTGAACTTAATTGGTAAATTTTCAGAGGAAGTTCTTTGTGGAAAGACAGTTCTAACTTATTTGAAAAAAAAAATCGTCCTTAAGATAAGTTGATTTATTAAATAAATGTAAATTTTTGTATTACATTACTGTAAAGAAACCTTTTAAAATTTCATGATCGTGTTGTCCAGAATATTTATACAAAAAAAAGAACAAAAACCCCCGAAAATTTCATTTATGTTAAGCTTTTTTTTTTTTTTTTTTTTTTTTTTTTTAATTTTTCATAACAACACAAAAGTTATTCATGTACGCACAAAAGTTCTTAAATTGGGATAAATTCGACTGATTTGTCGAACCAGAACCAATTCTGGCGTTTCAACATACTACTTTAATTATCTAAAACAATATACATGCATTTGTTTATCATTAACGTCACTATAACGAACTACATGTACCTACTATCTTAATTACTACTTATAATCACGTATTTCAAAAAGTTTATATATGAGAGAGAGAGAGAGAGAGAGAGAGAGAGAGAGAAAGAGAGAGAAAGAGAGAGAGAGAGATATCTCACAATCACATCTGTAAATTTTGAAATAATTGTCTCAAATGTACGAGCAATTTATTCTCATTTTCTTTTGAAATTACAAAATCCATCCTAGCCAAGGCATCAAAGCGTACTAAAAGAAAAAGAAAGAAAAGAGTCATACCATTTTCGTAAATTAAAGTTTTTATCATTCAAGATATACTTTATTTTTCTTACTTTATAATTTTTGTTTTGTATACATAAGTTTTCATCCTATTTGGATTGATAAATAATATGAATAGCTCATGCAATTTCAATCAATATTTAACTAAAAATAAAAATAATCTATCATAAATCCCCTATCCCAAGAAATGCTTATAGTATGCCACAAATATAATAAAAAAAAACAATAGTGATTTAATTTTATGAATATAAATTAAAATCCCATATATCGGATTCACTTTCATGAATCGGTTTAGTTATATTAGTATCAAGAAATATTTATACAAAATGTCTAAATACTAGAAGTAACGTTGAATTCAACATCCACCTGAAAATTGCTGTTTTTATTGACAACAGTTGACTGGACGCCATAATGATCCGATGGAGGAATGAACAACCCAGGTACATTTTCCGTGAATACCCGCTATTAAAAAGAAAAGAAAAAGTTATCATTGAATGAAATAATGGACCTAGTACATTGTATGCGACATTTTATTTATGAAAATTGACACCCGTTGCTATGGTAACAAGGCCAAGAAACAGAAAAAACTGGAAAATTGAAGATGATTTTGAAATGCTCTAATTCCTGAATTTAGAAATATTTAGCAGTTGTTTTTGTTGGAACTTGTAAAAATATGTTTAA
Source organism: Magallana nippona (assembly GCA_033439105.1). Taxonomy (NCBI): domain Eukaryota; kingdom Metazoa; phylum Mollusca; class Bivalvia; order Ostreida; family Ostreidae; genus Magallana; species Magallana nippona. The sequence goes on along the minus strand of CM065920.1, from coordinate 20,240,234 downwards.
AGTTTTATCATATAACATAGAAAACTTTGTAATTCAACATAGAAGTGTTGTTGCCATGGAAATTAAAGTTGCGTAGAAAATCACACAGAAATTCTTAGTTTTTGAAAAGTCCATAGCAATGGCAATTATTTTCGGCAAATGTCAGATTTTTTCAAGTTGCTTTGACATACTTGATATTTTGTCACCAACTGATATAATTTATTTATACTTTATATATGAATAATACCCATTCAAAAATGCCTCAGAATATTAGATTTTACCTTATTTTCAGCTTGTTACCATAGCAACGGTTCTCAATTTTTTTTAAAAATTTTTAATTGCACATCTATAATAGTGTGTACCAAAAAACTCAAGATTTGCAATTTTTATTCAAATTAAATGAAAAACTCATATTTTGAAAATTCTCTTTAGTTACCATGGAAACACTTTTAAAATATGTGTTTTTCCATAAATGTTTTCCTTTTTCTTGAAAAATGAATTTTTTTTAAAATAAAATATTCTTCCATAGAAGCCCCAAGTTATGCACATTAATCACAATAAGTTCTCAAATAAGCATTAAAATGTCATTTTTGCATCTTTACCCCCTGTTACCATGGCAACGGTACCACAGAGCAACAAATGAATGGTGTTAAGCTTTAGTACTCATCAAAGTCTATCAAATCGCAAAGTATGAAGAAAATCCGTGACTATGCGTGGCCACCGAATTTTGATTCTTACATAGAATTGATCTTAATTTTATATGATCGTTAAATGAACGAGTCTAATTGCAGAAAGGTAGTAGGTTGGCGTAAAAGGTAACCAACCTCCAAGACATTAAACTGTACATATATAGAAAAATGTGGTTTGGATTTTATGATTTACTTGAGTTACAGATTTTAATATATATAGAACTATAAGCACATAGTAAAATCTTATCTAATTTATCTAATAAAGTTATCAATAGATAAAATTCAGACTAAACAAATACATTTTTAGTTAAAAGTCTTGAAGTCAGATGCCAAAACATGTTGATATGGATAAATGAGAGATTCATTTAAAACTGACTTAGCTAAACGTGCGCGGATCCGTAATTTTTTTCCAAATAAGATTTGCTTGTCCGGATTGGTGGTGGTGGTGGGAGGGGGGGGGGGGCAGAGTCCGGAGCCAATTTTCAGTAACTATATTTGAATTAATAAAAATTAAATTTTCCGGGGGGAGGGGGATTCAGATTTCTTGACCCCTCTAGATTTCCACATGCTCAACAACAATGGTTGCCAGTTGGGATTTGTTGGTGTGTTGGTATGGCCTATTGACATCATCAATGATTATTTACAAATGGGTTTGTAATAAGTTATGATTAATAACAGTTTAGTGTGCTTAGACAAACCAAGCCATTGTATCATCAATGCGCATGGCAGTTTTGTCATTTACCTGTGTAAAAGAAACATGGATTCCACGAACTAGAATGTGGTCCAGTATGATGTCCTCCGGTGGGGTCGATGCCATTTGATTCTGAGCGAGTGTCAAAGGATTTCCTCGACAGTAAGTACATAGTCCAACTTTCTTTATATATGGGTTATCGTACCCGGACATTATAAAATGATGGTACGACGCTGCAGTAAAAACCATGACACCATTAGACCCAGCAATTATCATTTAGTCTTTTAAGTAACACATATACTGTGTACAGTTCAACTTCAAGTTAGTTAAGCACGTGAAAAACCGCAATATAAAAAGCTTAATGAAATGATAGTTAGAAAAATGTCATTTGCGTGACTCAATTTCTTTCATATGGTAAATTAACTTTTTACATACTTTCAAATTCCTCTTTGATATTTCTATGAGGCAGACTTGGTCCACAGTTGAGATCCCCCATTATTACAACACGTGATGCAAACGACAAATCGGTTACTATGGTGACGGTTTCGTAAAGTTGCTGATCAGCATAATTTGAAAATATTCCTGATAGGTTTGCTAAAATGGAGGGAAAACAAACTAAACCTTTACACTGAAAACACGTACTTATACCCGCTCTACATCATAAGTAGTGCATGTATTTTCTGAAATCAGTATTTAGCGAAAACAAATATATTTCCATATTTTAAATCAAATTATACAAATAATGATATACCAACTGCTTCTATGTAGTTTAACCAAAGTATAACATTCAATTATAAAATATTATCAGATGAAAAATACATTTATTTAAACACAATGTATACGCATCATTTCAATATCATAAATAACAATATCAACCAAATTATATACTTAAAATTAATGCATTATTGAATGAAAAATAATGATAAAAAACGTAGAATTAGGTGCAAATTGCAAGATGACCGGATGGACATAAAAAGACGATTTCAAAAACACGTTGAATTGAATTGAACATATTAATTTTATAAAACATAGTTATAAAAAAAAGATCTTACGTTCCATATAGTTGGGTCCTAAGTCAGGTGTCAGGTGAGTGCACGCTATGTCCCCAACTTCTTCATCCTGAAAACATTGCAATAGTTTTGTGTTTACACGATATTTTATTCAAAAACATAAATCTGTTCTCATATTCCAATATATAAGACGATGCAAAAAAGGAACATTTTTTTGAAGTACACATAGATAGCAAGATTTTGTCTTAACTCAAGTAAGTAAAACAGACAACGAATTTTAGTGTTATGCATCAAACGATATGGTCACAGATAAAAAAGATAGAAATTACATGCACCTGAAAGTGTATATATCCCCTCCGAACGGTCGTCCTTGTAAACGGCAAGAAATATTTCACAACGGGGTTAATCAAAGGTCGTTTGCTGAGAACTAGTAGTCCGGGGAGATTTACCTCCCCTTGGGAAGTTAACACACAATCCTTCAGTATCCGTTTGGAACTAAAGCCACCCGTAGCTGATATGGCTAGGCACGATATACAAACCTGGGGCAGGTTCATAACGCCCGTTTTTTGCAAAACACACTGGGCTTGTTCTTTCGAAGTGTTCTTTCTTGTACAGCCTGTAAATTACAAATTATTTAAAAAAAAAAAAAAAGTGTTTTGTTGATATCATCTTGGGTATCCTAGATCACGAATGTACTACACTTGACCAAAGAGTGATGGAAAATTTTTAGAACGGTGACAATATATCAAATGTAGATTAAATCTTAATTTCATTCACATCATATTTACATCTCAAGGAGTTCAATACCACTTTTACACAAATATTGTAAAAAAAAAAAAAAATGAAAATTTCAGAACGGCGCCGGTGATTGTGTCTTAATTTGATCTAATTTCAAATCGATATCTTAAGGTGTCCCATACAACCTTAACCAAAAAATTGAAGATATAAAATCCTTACCGTTAGCCAGTATCTTAAACAGGACCCCTGCCAGAGAGACGTTGGCACACGGAGGGAGGGAATCGATGAGGGTCTCCTCCCGCCCGTGACTGGCGCTGAAGGAGAAGGGGTAGGACAAAACATTGCCTGATGATATCATATCAGAGTCCCTGGCCAGCCAAACCTGTACGATTTTGAAAATAAGTCACAGAGGGAGGATATCACTTTTGATCAAAGTCTTACTATAAATCAACTTTAAATCAAGAAATATACTAGTATAGTAAAAAAAAAGTGAAACTGAAATAAAATTTGAATTAAAATTAATCAAAATTTAAAATCTGAGCTTGTCTAAACCAGCTCTGCTCATCCAGAATGTATATAGTAAATATGTATTACTACCTCTTGTACCATTTAATATGGTTTTGAGAGATTAAATAAATTGAAAATTGAATTAAGTTTTGTGGCCCCGGGCCGGAAAAGCGGGGAGGGGATCAGAAAATTTTTCGTTTGTGTACATGTATCTGTGTTGAAGATGAATTTAATTTTGCACAGCCTTATTGTCATCTATAAAAAAAATAATACGAAGGAAGAATCTAAACTCTTGCTAAACCATACACTATAATTGAGATTTAATTCTGTTCATCGCAATTTAACTATTTTTTTCTTATTGAAGTATCTCGGAACATTTACTTTTTTAATCATTCTTTAATGTTAAAATATTGTTTTGTTATGTTCATGGAATTGTTATTTTCGTTCTGTGATATTTCGGCAGTTGGGGGGGGGGGGGGGGGGGGGGGGGACGACGCCCAAGGTGCTCGTAACACCGACTACCGACCTCACGAAAAATCATTTTTAGTTTGTGGAGTTTTAAAAAAAAATCTAATACATGTACATGTAAACTAAAATCGATTTCTGCATTTTCCGTGGGTCAAGGTAACGTCAAATGAAAGTACAATTTGAAAAATATTTACTGAAACATGATCTAGTTGTCTTTAGAATCTGGCCAAAACAATCTGATAAAGTATTGTTGAGGATGACGTCTGATGATCGCGATTAAAAAAAATAAAAACTATATTCACATGTGTTACACATTCAAGACAGAGATTAGAATGTGGGTATCTTTTTATAACAAAAGCAAACTAAATCATGAGAAATCGGAAGTCCGAAAAGCTTCTGTTTTTTATTTTGTTATTTTAGTAGGGGAAAAATGAACATTATAATGCCAAGTGCTATTATCATATTTAAATTTTCTGTTGTTTTTCATGTTTACATTATTAAAAAGATATGAATAACATGGGAAACTCTCTTTTTTAAAGTTTATACTAAGTGTGAAAATCCCATTTCCCAGTAAACATTTGTTACATTAAAAGTTTCAAATCAAAGATTTCAAAACTTATTTATAACACATGATTGTATCAGCTGATATATTCGCTCTGGTGAAAAAAACGTACTCAGCTCTCTCTCTCTCTCTCTCTCTCTCTCTCTCTCTCTCTCCTCACCTCCTGTAGACACACAATATCCGGATCAGTAGCCCTTAGGTTAGTCAAAATGTAGTCGCCCCTCTCCTGCATATTCGGAATGGTCTGCATTAGTCCAGCGTTGTAGGTCAGTAACTTTGTTTGGGAAAGACATAGATCCACTCCCCAGAACAGGATCAGCCACGCCCCCGCCGATCCCATCATCTTTATTCTCCTGAAACTGATAGCGTTAACGAACGTGTAAACTAGTATACAAAACAGAGTCTACATTTATGCGAGTACATATATAGATCTATATAATTTCTAAATAAATGTATAGAATCAATATTTTCCTTTTTTGTGTGTGAAGTATTTATTGTGCATAATTCGTATCATTAGTTCCAAGAGAATTTTGAATTCGAATTCACTCTGAAATTTATTATGTTCAAATAGTAATAATTAGACCCATTCAAATATTTAAAATGAACATATATATAATGAACATTAGTTGTTATATACTGCCGTTCACCTAATCTAGCTACTGGATCATAATCATATTCAAATCACTAATTAACCGAATATACATTAACATAATCGGTGGGTATTTGATAACTCATCTCTATATCTTTTCTTGCACGTGATTATAAACACTTCGCTGGGTCAATCGCAACAGTATATTACACATGATATGATATAGAAGTAAGTAATATCAGAATAAAAAAAGTAGTAAGATATGTTTGAATGTATGTATACGTACACTTCGGAAACTTATGCACCTTATAGATACATATATAATGATATTTTATAAATACGCGTTTTGCTTACCTTGACATGCTGTCCTCTCCTGGTTACAATACAACCAAACAGCGCATTTCTGAATCGGAGTTCATCTGTGTAAAAATTATGCAAAAGATAGGGGAAAATACTATTCAAAGCTTCTTAACTTCACTATAGACAGCCAGTTTTTTTTTCAATACAATAATTTATTGTACACAAATCAGATGTAAGCCCCAAGTACCAGTAAATGTGACGAAGTAAAATATAAAGGTGATTTAGGAAGTTATGTACAGACGAAATGACTCGTAATATCCGTCAATGCAGCGTACCCCAAGGGACCTAAGGTGGAAGAAGTGTACCACATCTAGAACACGTCACAGGTGTTACACTCATTTACATTATATACCAGATGTCAAGTACATAACCGTTAAGCTTTATTGATAATAACGATCTATTGATCGATAAATTTAGTTTTAATATTTTGCAGAAAAAACAAAATAATTATATATATATATATATATATATATATATATATATATATATATATATATATATATATATATATCATCAATAGTTATGAGTTATTTAGTTATAATGAGGATAAGTAGCCTACATGTATATCTTACATTGTTTTATAGGTACAGCGTCTGTAAGAATTTTGGGAAGAGGTGGTCATAAATGGTTATGCCACTTGCTATTTTTAATTGAATTGTATTAAACGTGTTAAAGACATTCAACTGAATAAAAATATAACTAAAGCATAGTGCTCAGGAGATCCAAGTCATTTTTTCCAAATGGGTGGTCGACTATTACGAAAGTCTGTACAGTCTTTATAGTGTGAACATAAAGAACTATTTATGAAAAAAATTCCAGTTGGATGACCCCTGGCCGCCGAATCAAACACTGGAAAACACTTCGGGCAATACCGATGAAAGGAACAAATGCGGAAATAAAAATTGTGAACATGAGGGGTTTACATTTACACACAGTTTGTTGTTTTCCGCCACGTGTTGATGAAATTTTTGAAATCTGTCTGAAGCATAGTTTTGTGATTTCATGTATTTTTAGGGGTATTTCATCTGCGGTAAGTATGAGTCAAATTTGAATAGGATTATTTTTGTCATGTTTGATTAAAAGTGATCTATTGAATGGTTATCATGGTTATACGGACGTAGTCAGGTACAGTAGTTGACATAATTGATGTCGGATGGGCTTGTCCCTGGCTTAAAAAAAACCAAAAACCATCATTGTCCATCTGTACTGAAAATGTACACGTACCTTACAATTACGAAATCCATTTTTATGGCATTTTAACGGAATCTCAATTGAATTTAGGAAGAAAGTAATTTTAATCAGGCCTTCTTATTTCTACAATGCAGATGGTTTTCTTCTCATGCAATGCCTGTGGCGATTCACTAAAGAAAAATCAAGTGGAGAAACATTACGCTACAAAATGTCGACAAGGGAAGTCCTTGTCTTGCATTGATTGTAGCAAAGAGTTCTGGTATGTATGAAAATTAAGTTAAAATTTGTTCTTCAAAAGTGTGTACTACTAATCTCTTCAGAGATTCAGCTTGGCTTGGTATTTGGAATGACACCTTCACTGACGAATGTATATCAGTCCAAATATCAAGCCAAGCAGAATCTCTAAAGAGATTATTGTATTACCTGTACCATTCTGAGTATAAAACATTCCCCACAGAGACAATATCCACATGTATTTACCCTGATTTCCATGCATATAAGACATTCCTCAGTATAAAATATCAAACAAGTCGCGCATAAGGGATCAAGTTCTTTTTCTGTACAAACTTCTGTTAGTTTGAAATTCATCATGAAGGCAGTATAAAGTAAATATTTTTGAAAACAGTGTGTAATACCCTAGTTTTTGTAAAATTTTATACCAACAACTATCTTGATAATAGGTTGGACATATTTAAAAATAGTTGGGAAATAAGATTGAATATCGAAAATACAATTAGCAGAAGAATTATTGTATATAAAGGCTCAGTACTGCCACGCTCCTACTAGCACTAGCTATTGGGTTAACCCTTTAGCTCAGTCGGTAGAGCATTGTTTTTTAACTGAAGGGTCCTGCGTTCGAGTCTAGCTGATTCCTTCTCTTCTATTACATTGGCGCCCAACAAAATAACCCACGTGGAGTGGTTTAGAGAATATCGTGCGAGATTTCTAAGGGATAGAAATCTCAAAAGGAAAGGGGGAAGAGTGTAATAGTGTGTATATAAAGGCTCAGTACTGCCAGGCTCCTACTAGCACTAGCTAGTTGGTTAACCCTTTAGCTCAGTTGGTAGAGCGTTGGTTTTTAAACTGACGGGTCCCGAGTTCGAGTCTAGTTGTGGTCCCTCCTCCTCTTCTATTACACTCTCATTAAAAAAGTTGTATACAGACTGGAAGCAAGCATTTTAAGTCAACAACTTTTCTTGTTTAGAGTTATTTTTCTTGGACTGCTATTTCAATAATATAACACATTAATTTTCTATTGAATAGATATGTTTTGGATAACTTTTAAGTTTTGAGGGGAAAATGTTGATAATTAATAATAAAATATTAATTCTTAAGAGACAAGAAGTTCTTCCGACGAACATACAAGCATGCATAATGTGTGTAGTATAAATGCTGGAGAATATGAATATCAATTTTATTTGATTTTTTAGAAATGAAATGCTTACTGTTTAGCTGTTCCAAATGGAGAAGTAAAAGATGAGTTTTAGTCTAGAGTACACATGAAAAATAGACGTAAATAAATTGCAAAAAACCTAAAACATGTTATCTTTTCGTTTAGACATGTCAATTTATTAACATACAGCTTGATAATCTTATTGCAGTTCTGATATACATATAATTTGATAGCCTTGGTCCATATTTATTTGCTTTCTTAAATTTTGGGATTTTTTTCTGCAGTACATATAAATTTATTTAAAAAATCCCAAAAGTTATAAAAGCAAATAAACATGTTTATTTGCTTTTATAACTTTTGGGATTTTTTTCTGCGGGTACATATAAATTTATTAATGTATAGGTTGATAATATCATTACAGTTCTGATAAACATATAATTTGACAGCCTTGGTCCTTGTTTTTTTGCTTGTATAACTTTTGGATTTTTTTTTCTGCCAACAGGGGAGAAGAGTACAACCAGCACACCAAATGCATATCTGAGGAGGAGAAATACTCGGGCAAAAATTATGTCCCAAAAGCAGGGGCCAACAAAGGGGAACAGAAACAAAACCAGTGGTTAGAGGTACATGTAGGGATTCATGTTATAATCAATTTACTGATACATGTACAGTACCAATCAGACCCAACCTAACACCAGAGTAAACCCCAACTAAACTGCGGGTTTACTTACGGGGTTTACTCTGGGTTTACTTTTTGAAAATTTGTGTCCAGTTGGGGTTTACTTTGGGTCCACCAAGGGTTTACTTTGGGTTTACTCGCAGTTTGTTTTTGGGGTCCTCTTTTAACATTGAAATGTGAAGCAGACTTTTCTTTTATCTAATTATCTTACTGCCTGTAATTCCCACCCCTTGTATGTTACAAATAAACATGTAGCGTCTGCCTCAGAGGTCTACTTCTGATCGAGGTTTACTCTCTGGGTTTACTGGTACATTAACATTTGTAGGACAACTGTATAACAGCTAAAACAAAACATTTTTCAGTCGCAGAAACTGCATGTATGTGCATCAACTAAGTTGGGCAGTTAATGTTTCATAATTAACCTATCATAACCTAGCTATGAAGTGGAAACTGTTCCAACTCGGTGAATATCGAATTCATTCTGTATAATTCATTTCTCTATCATCAGGTACAAAAAATAAGATGCATTGTCTTCATTGATAACAATGAATTCTAACCAAAGTTAGACTTCATGTAGATTGATATGATTAGAACATATATGTGACGTTGGTAAAAAAAATTTGTTTAGGCAATTAGATAGCATGTTACAGTTAGAAATTGGATTATTCAAGGTTATTTTCACTTAATTATGTTTTATTTAAGTTTGAAATGGATCAATTAATACATGTACAATGTATATGTATGTGTTTCTGATGCTGGATGGAAGATTACCGGTAGATCCTGACTCTTCATAACAAAGTATATAAACTTTTCCTTTTTTTTAAGCAAGTACAAGCTGCCATTGATGGTGCAAAGTCAGACAAGAAGATTCATCAGCTGTTGCAGAGAATTAAAGACTACCCCAATATTCCAAGGAAACAGGCTAAATTTAAGGTCACAGTCTCAATTTCATAGTTTTTAATCCAGTTGAAATGTGTTGTATGTCATGAACGTTAACATTTACTATAGGTCATTTCCATTATAAATCAGTAATTCTTGTGTCGGAAGCATGGGTAACCCCTCAGAACAAGAGCTTATCAACTTGTTTCAAGTTTAGAGCCCAGCACCTAATTTATACCGTACATCCAGTAATTTTCGCGATGATCTAATTTTCGCTTTTTTCGCGATCACTTTTACATCGCAAATTATTGCATACGCAGAAATTATGTCCTGTGTAATTTTCTATAAGAATCTTTTTTTTAAATTGTAAAAAATGACTGACGCAAATTTAAAGATATTACACATTTTTCTATTTTCGCAAATTTTGTGACACGTGAAAAAAACCCGGATATACAGTATACACTGTAGTTAAATTTTTTTTTCTTGACAGTTGTGTTAAAAGAGAATTTAATGCTATTTAGTTACTGATAAATTGGATTCATCCCAATTCAAAAGCTTGCACATTATTATTTTGGGGACTATCTTGACCAGCCTTACTTTAATGAGGTCTTGTTAGATATACACAGTGAAACTCATGTTGACATTGTCTTTTAAACAGAATTTTGTGAAGAATTCTCTGCGTGTGCACCAGGAGCCCTTGATTAACCAGGCATGGGACCTGATTATGAAGCATGCTGGACAGGTGAGTACCTGTAGTGCTGTGTGCAGAGCTCTCTATGTCCAACTCACTCTGTATAACATAGTTCTGATATAACGGTACAGTAAAATCCTGTTATAGCAATTTTGATTCATTATAAACACTATTATATCCAATAAGTTTTATTATTAATCAATTAATTATTTTCAATATCATTGTTATTATTATAATTTACACTGCTCTGTGTTGATCTTTCCATTTGAAATTAGCTTTGCAGGGTTATTAGTCCCATTAGGACAATTCTAGTGGATACAATATTAAGATAGAGGAATAAAACTGACTTTTCTGTAAGCATGGAATCATTTTATTATATAATAGTGTTCACTGAATTGTGTTTTACTGTACATGAGACTCTGAATTGTACATCTTTTGATATTGGTACAAGGTATTTTACTAGTACAATCAAACTTCATTATCTCGAACGAACTAGCGGGACTGTTTAAAAACTTCAAGATATCCGAGTATTCGAGATATCGAGGGTAAAATACTTAAAAAATAAGTGGTTGGGACTTACAAAACACTGTGACATATCCATTGTATTCGAGATATCAGTGTTCGAGATATTGAAGTTCAACTGTATCTGTATTCATAGAACATACATGTGTAGATTCAATATGGCCACAAAATCTATCTATGTGTTTTACTCAACAATTAAGGCAAATGCTGTAGATGAGCCACTTCCAGAGAAACCGGTGAATGGGACCCATGAGGGGCAGTCCAAGGCAGAGAAAGAGAAAGAGCAGAAAGAACAGACAAAAAAAGAAAGAAAAGAAGAAAGAAAGAGGAAGAGACAAACAGAGGTAAATGGAGATGTCAAAGAAGAGGCGGAGGAGGAGGAGGAACAGCTGGATGAACCCAAAAAGAAGAAGAAGAAGAGGAAGAGAGAAAAAGAGGGGGAAGAGGAGGCCAATGGAGAGACAGAGGCAAAAAGACCAGCAATGGATGCCAGTCAAGGTTGGTTTTTTATTGTCAATATTTAGCTTTTTGGTAACAAAAAGACTTTGACACATAGGTAGCTTTGCAATTCAGATTAAATCATCTTTACTACCATTCCACAACCAGTATTGTTTTAAGTTTTGTGTTTGATATGCAAAATTGCAATGCAATCAAACAACCAAACAGTAAGTGAAATGGTAATCAACAAAATTTAGTACATCTGGTCAAGAAAATGGACAGCCTGTCGATTGAATGATAGAAATCATAGTTTATGATGAACAATTTTTTTTCTTTGTTTAAATTTCTGTTATTATTCTTTGGGTGATAGAGAAACTGAATAGTGTAGAGGAAGATGGAGAGGTGAATGAGGGCGACAGCAAATCAACCGAAAAGTTTGAGTGGGAGGAAGTCATCACTGCAGTCTTAGAGAAGAAGGGGGAAATGCCAATAAAAAAACTAAGGAAAAAGGTCAGTAGATTCAAAAGTGATGCAAGGGGCTGCAACCCTGGTAATCCTTGAAACTTTGTTTTTAAGAGAGATATTCAGAAGTATTGTTAGAGTTCAAAGACGGGTTTGGGAAGAAACTGAGCACAGTTAGTCTAGTATTCTTTGTCATTGCATAGGTACCGGTATGATAATAAAATTATCAAATTAGCTTCATGGTTTATAAAGCGTAAACTGCCCCAAACCATTTTATATCGTATATAAAACTAATAAATATTGAATTCATTCCTTAAATGTACAGTCAGACAAAAATGAAAATTCTTAAAAAAGTGGAAATTTGGAGAAAATTTTCCTTTCATTTATTTAAGGAATAAGGAATCATTCGTTGAGTATTATGAGGTGATCAAATACTGTAGGGAGTGATCAAATCCAATAAAGCCTGAAGAGCTTTATGATAGATTTGATCATGCCCGACCGTATTTGAATCCCTCATAATATTCAAAGAATGATTCCTTTTTATGTATATTTATATGATGTTTAGCAATTGTACGATTAAATATTAAAATAGTCATTGATGAAATGTATTGGACTACATGTATGTATTACAAAATAGTGTTATCGCGTACAAAGACACTTAAAAATGTAAATATAAGGATATATACAGACAAAAATAAGAGTTCTTAAAAAAAATGAAATTGAAAAACCTAAGAGATTTTAATATTTTTGTTAGTCATTGCAAATTGCACACATCTTTGAATCAAATGCTGAATACGTTAGAATATGAATGCCTTAGGAATTGTTCTAACGAAAATGATTGGTTTTCCATGCAATTCTAGAGTTTGCAAATTGACAGAATTATATCTTCCACTCAGAATGAATTTTGAATGACAGAAAGGCATATCATGAGGTATTTTATGTTCCAAAAAAAGGAAAAGAAAAAGAAAAGGAAAGTCTGCTTCATTTTTGATTTTCGTACGACGCAGTAACTTGATTTAATTCTTTATAGAGCAGTACGGTGTAGAAAAGTTTTTATGTAGATGTGTTATTAGTATGAAAACTATTAGTTTTAGGTCACTTGTGTGATTTATTCATCCCATTCCTACTGGTTTTTGTGTCATGGTGTAGGTGGACTGGCTGGCTATATTTGAACAATTTCTTTAGCTTCTTCTCAGACACTACAAAGCTTAGCTTGACCAAATTTGACAGAAGCATTTTTGAATAGGTCACCTAAGTCACTCTGGTGACTTATTGCATCCAGCACTGTTCATTGTGCATTAACATTCGAACATTTTGAACTTCTTCTCTGAAACTACAAGGGTTAACTTGACTAAAATTGATGCATCAACTGTATTTAATGTGAAGCATCTATAGGAGGAGGGAACCATAAATTGTGAAATTCATGACCCCAATCCTTAGAGGCCATAGCTTTTGGGTAACAAATATAAAAATTAGTATATTTTTAAAAATATTCTCTACAATTGGACATTCAGCAGACAAACTAAGCATTTGGTTATGAAGAGCAAGGAAGGCTTTTCCAAAATTGTGCATGGATACCAGTTTAGTGAACAAAGCTGCCTTTTCTACATGTACCCTGTACAGTATTAATATGAAATCCAAAGGCAGTCTCAAAATTTGGTGTGAAGCAAAATATAGTGTTTTAAAAAAGAATCACAAGTATCATTTTCATTACTCGATCTTTACATAAGGCTGTTGTAATTGGAAGATGCGAATCCGTATATGTATGAACCATGTACATGTAATGGATGTGTGGTTTTCATTTTAGGTATTAGCTGAATATACATCCAGAAAAGGAGAACCAAGATCAGAAGAGAAAATTTTGGCCAAGTTCAGCAAAAAAGTGAACAAGAACCCCAAGTTCAAAGTTCACAAAGAGAGAGTCAAACTAAAGAATTGACCATGCAGTTTTATAGTAATCATCACATTTTCTATTATATTTTATGATATTACAGGTACATTATTTTGAATGACTGTGGTAAAACTTGTTGGAAGAAGAGTAGTATCGAGTTGTTACGAAGTTTAATGTTTGCTTGTTTTATAACTAATAATAAACATTGATAAATGTGGGTTGAGTAAAATTTATTAATAAGTTACATTTTTGGGGATGCAAAAACTCAGAGACAATTTTTTAAATATGAATTTTCATTTAAATAATATACATTGTTCTTCTAACAAATAATTTAATTAACTAATTTAAGTAACTAAATTAGTGTAAGGTATATCAGTACATTAAATAGAAGAAATAGCTATTCTTCTTTGTATGGGAATTTTAGTCTAACCTCATCTCATGCAGTCCGTGATTTTCTTAGGCGGCTGAAAGTCTTAATTGATCGATAAACTGGTTAGAACTAGATCAGGTAGATTTCCTGAAGAGCTATGAATTACAATCTGTTTTCTTAAGAAATGGAGGAGAAAATGCTCATTAGATATAAATATACTTGGATGAACAGTTGATTTCATAAATCAACTTGAAAAATTGGTGTTCGAAGAATATTGATGAATCCACAGTTTACAATTGTTAGATTAGTCTGGTCCTGATTTCTAATATACTACTAGTATATACGTCCCTGTTTCTGAAAAGGGTTCTAGAAATCCGTTTTAACGGCAAATAATTATCATTTAATTCAGCATAGTTTTTTATTATAATTAAAGTATTGAGTCCGAAAAAATTTGCTGGCCTTCATGAAAAAGTCGTTAAGTAGGTCAAAATGGCGGACAGTCAAACTTAAAAAATGTCTCATAAAGTCTCTTCAATGGGAAAAATATAACGATACGCTGTAATGAGTTGGTCCAGCATAGGATATTACTATATCCAAAGTGTACCGAGTCTTCAAAAATGTGCTGGTCTTCCAAACATGGCGTTAATTAGGTCAAAATAGCGATTCAAAATGGTGGATAGCTAGATTTCTATATACATGTATGTAAAATGGAGAAAATGCGTGAGACAAACAATCATTATTCGGCCCAGCAAAGTTTTAAATCATAGTTAAGGTGTGGCGAGTCACAAAAATATGCTGTCTTTCAAGAATATAGCGTCAACAGTGTAAAAAAAATGACGGACACCCAGATATCTTATTTCTACCCTAAAGTTTCTTAAACGGGGAAAAAGCACGAGACAAACATTTATAATTCTGTCCAGCAAAGTTTTTCAACATTATTAAAGCGTGCTGTCTGAAAAAATATGCTGGCTGTGAAAAAATGCCGAAATTATGTCAAAATGGCGTTTCAAAATGGCCGACAGCCAGATTTTATAACTTTCTTTTTAAATTTTTAAATACGAAAAAAACAATTAAAGTCCGCTCCAATTAACAAAGTTTTTATTCATATTTAGGGCGTACTGAGTCTGAAGATATATGCAGGCTTTTACAAAAATGGCGTTATTTAAATAAAAATGGCGTTTCAAATTGGCTAACAGCTAGATTTCATAATTCTCGTTTTAGGTACCTCATTACACTTACTAGACTTATATATTTTAAGACACTACGTCACAAGATGGCGCATTAAATGTTTTGTCAAATTGTTTGTAGCAATCGATTTGTTTGAATATCGTCATAGCTCAGTGGTTAAAGTATTGTGAACCGCAGATCTATGGAAAGCCAAAGGTTTCAATATTCTATCTATGTAATCATGTATTTGTGTTTTCTAAATGCGTTATTCGTTAAATGTAAATGAAGAAATGCTAATTCTTTTAACTCTGTTATTGAGTTTTCGAACATTGTATATAACCATTTGTAAATCGTCATGTGTAAGATTTCTCGGGTATCGGTAAATTGTTGATTCATAATCCGTTCGATGCAAGTTTGACATTTGTACTTGCGTCATTCGTGATTTGTATTTCTAGATTTGTAAGGTAATGCACCATTATGACGAAAGGGGGCGCACGCTACGTCGAATCTTATGGGAAATGGACTATAGAACAAGGTATCATATCAACATATACCTACGATAATTCATACCCGGTAGGTTTAATTCCATGCCTAGATAAAGACTCTCTTTACAATTGCTTTTTAAGTAGTAACGCAAATCAATGAGAAAAAGTTAAAAAATAGAAATCATGTACGTTCATAGCATTTAGGTTAGCACCATAACATTGTTATTCATTTCATGCGCGGATCAAGAAAATTCATCCGGGTGGAGGGGTCCGAAGGATATCTAAGTTTGCCGGGGGGGGGGGGGGGGGGGGGGGGGTTCAGGACGGATGTCCTCGAATCCCCTCTAGATCAATGAAAAAAAATCTCATTTTTTAACCCGTAAAAAAGTTTTTATCCTCATGCCTTTTAAGTCATGCTTATATTGCTGATATTGTTATAATTATTTTATCTTTTCAAACCAAAATATTAGCTTGTACTGTTCCTGAAATTTAACTTCCCCTATTATAACAGACCAAGTTTATGAACAATCAATGTATATAATTTTTTAAGAAAAACTGTTTCATGCAAAGATATATAAAAGAATTGCCTAAAATACTCAAAAGTATTTTTTTTTTATTTTGCGCTAAGAATCGTTGCTACTTAATAGAGACTGGCACATGATTCTCAGTCACGATTCTGAATCTCAGAATGTATCGCCAACTAGAGTGTAGCACATTATCAATTGTTTTACAGAAATATCTTCAAAGTAATGCACAAAACCATTTGTTATAAAATTTCAAGAAATATCAACTAGTAACGCCAAAACACTTTGTTAATTACCAAAAAATATCTGAGTAAATTTATCCTCCTTTGTAAACCAATTCATGGCCGATTTGTATAGCTGCATATTAGGTTTACATATATATTTATTTACATACATCTAAACAAATCTATATATTTTCCTTTTAGCACACATAGTGAACTTAAACATCACATTAGGAGAACCTGGTCCGATTTTATTTCCTATATTAGCTATCTATCATATTTCCGATTTTATTGCTATAGAACTTTTAAATATAAATACGTCTTAACTAAAATAAACAGAAAAATTCATAAATATTTTTAAATGATATAAATCGGTACAAAGGATAGATATATTTGGTTTCTGAAAATTCGCATTGCTCCTATACTGACTTAGAGCATAGGAGGAAATTAGAATCTACGTGTAAATATGGGTTTATAATTCCTCACATCGTGAACTTTGATTAATTATGTCTCCCCTTTCAAAGGGGAGACATATTGTTTTTGTCGACTTTCTTATTCTTCTTATTCTTCTTCATCCAAATTTGTCCAGGCTGTAACTTAAATACCCTTTTACATTAAGACTTCAAACTTGGAACATAGGTAGATGGTATTGAGAAGGAGTGCACGCCACCAAAAGTTTTGACCTTGATCTATTTTGTTCTTCAAGGTCAAGCTTTTCATAAAAAATATTGTCCATACCATAACACAAGACTCTTTTAACATACAGACTTTTAACTTGTATCATAGATAGATGGTATATAACCTAGTTGAACCTTACCAAAATTTTTGACCTTGACCTAGAATTTTTATTTCAAGGTCATATGAGAAAAAACTTCATTGTTCAACTTCTGAATATACTTTGACAGAAGGACTTCAAACTTTAAACAAAGAACAATAATAATACACTTAGGTGTACTATTGAATAATATTTGACCTTGACCTTCTTTTGCTCAAGGTCAAATTAAGAAAAAAATAATAAAATTCTGTCTGGGTCATAACTTTAATACCCTTTGACATTGAGACTTAAAACTTGGAACATAGGTAGATGGTATTGAGAAGGAGTGCACGCCACCAAAAGTTTTGACCTTGACCTATTTTGTTCTTCAAGGTCAAGCTTTTCATAAAAAATATTGTCCGGACCATAACACAAGACTCTTTTAACATACATACTTTTAACTTGTATCATAGATAGATGGTATATAACCTAGTTGAACCTTACCAAAATTTTTGACCTTGACCTAGAATTTTTATTTCGAGGTCATATGAGAAAAAACTTCATTGTTCAACTTCTGAATATACTTTGACAGAAGGACTTCAAACTTTAAACAAAGAACAATAATAATACACTTAGGTGTACTATTGAATAATATTTGACCTTGACCTTCTTTTACTCAAGGTCAAATTAAGAAAAAAAATAATAAAATTTTGTCTGGGTCATAACCTTAATACCCTTTGACATTAAGACTTCAAACTTGGAACATAGGTAGATGGTATTGAGAAGGAGTGCACGCCACCAAAAGTTTTGACCTTGACCTATAATTTTTATTTCAAGGTCAAGCATTTCATCATTCATTCATTGTATCATAGATAGATTGTATATAACCTACTAAATAGAAATAAAACTTAATTTTATTTTACATCACATATGACACATATATCACATATGACATATATCACATATCCTCAAGTCTCTGGCCATGAAGAGCAAGAAAGAGGCGGGTCAGCTCAATATACCATCTACCGGTACATGTAACAAGATGTTTTGTTTTAAAATTTCCCTCCTATCTTTTAAAACTGAAGGTCCATTTCAGGTTCTTTCCATTTTGTTACAAATACATAACAAAGGGGAGACATGTGTTTTTTGTTAAAAAACAATACCCACTAGTTATCATATTGGATTTTTCGCAAACTAAGGTTACTTATAATAAATAAACGATGTCTTCCTCCTATATTTATAATCATTTTTCTATATTCATGCAAGGGTCAAGATTTTTGTCAAAGGTGGGGGGGGGGGGGGGGGGGGGGGGGAGGGTCCGAGGGACAGAGGTGCGGGAGTCCAAGGCCTATCTTCGGTAACTTATAACTTTGTGGATTTAGAAATATATATTTCGGGTGCAAGACTCCCCTTACCCCCAACCCCGCGCATGATAATCTTTTAATGAGATTTCAGTTAATAATGACAGATGAAAAATTGGCATCTATGTGCTTGGGTATTAGCATAGTTTATCAAAATCATGGGTTAGAATCCAGTAGTTAATTACATCGGATATGAATTATCGTAGGTATATGTTGATACGATACTTTGGTTCTATAGTCCATTTCCCATAAGATTCGACGTAGCGCGCGCCCCTGTCGTCATAATGGTACATTATCTTACAAATCTAGAAACACAAATCACGAATGACGCAAGTAAAAATGTCAAACTTGCAATAATGGATAATGGATCAACAATTTACCGAAACCCGAGAAATCTTACAAATGACGATTTACAAATGGTTACTGAGTATATATACAATGTTCGAAGATCCAATAACAGAGTTAATAATAACGCATTTAGAAAACACAAAGACATAATTACATAGATAGAATATTGAACCCTTTGGCTTTTCATACAGATCATGGGTTCGAATCCGCCAGGGACTTTTGTTCACATTTACCGAATTGAAATTTTGAAAATATAATTTTTAGCACATTTTGTCGCCTATTTGACCTGCATACTTCTTCTCCGTCATGCTATCTATCAAATCAATTAATTTTCTGCTGATTTGACAAACTATTTTAAGGTGTAGTGAGCCACCTTAAATAATTTTAGGGGATAGTATCATATCATACAAATATGCATCTGACAACTTAAATTGGAACACTTTAACGAATGAAAAAAACCCACAGTTCCACTCCTTACTAAAAATGTTTTCATCTTATTTAGGCGTATTTGGTATTTAAACATTTTCTGTACATGATTTTCAATCTCCTTCTTGCTCCCATACCTTATTTTTTTTTATTACACTTTATGGACCGATTGCTTCGATCTGCCAAAATACAGAAAATAATACAGTACAGAAACAACCATGAGAAGGGGAATTAACTGGCCAGAGAATATGCCCGATAGGGAGACAGGCAATATTGCCATACTCAGCAGATATGGGATGAAAATTTTGAGTGATGGTTGTTAGGTGCTGGTGCTGATGACCTACGATCTTATTCCTTATTTCTTAGATTTGATAGCTTGCAACTAAAATAAAACGTTAATTCTCCTGATACCTCTTTGCACGCTATCTAGTGTTAATTCGATGCATGACTGTTGGTTTTGCATCGGCGATCGTTTGTTTAGCATCGGTGTCTGTTAATTTTGCGAAAGAGGCTGTTGATTTTGTTTTAAGCTGGTCTGTTTCGTATTTTAGCATGTTTATAAAAATTAGTTGTTCGGTTTGCATTAACGTCTTTTTTACCCTTTCCGCCGCCCATATACAACTGCCCCACAGGTTATAGAAACTGTATGTGTGAATGCAAACGTGCCAACTTGCAGTGTATAGACCTTTGCAAATTCCAAAACACGAACTCATCAAAAAAAAAAAAAGATTGTAAAATAACATATATATAATACTAAAATAAGACAAAAAAGAAAAACTAGCACTTTTTTGTAATAAAAAGCTGGGTGGAGTTTTTTCTGTTGGTAAACTATTCAATTTTAAAATGTCATTTACATTATTGGTATCCAAAATATGATGCACACACATTTGTTTCCTTTTTAAGAGCCCATAAGAGAGATAAATGAAATATGCAATTTCGCAAAAGTTACGTAACGCTATTTTTGCGAAAACCAATACATTTCTTCAGAATTGGCACATCTTAATTATGATAAAAAAAAAAGTTTGCTGTACCAATTTCTGATTTTGTGTGGGTTTTTTTTTTCCATTGACGAAACTTAAAGCGAGAATAATGAAATCCGACTGTCTGCCATTTTGACCTATTTACCAACATTAAAAAAAAAATATCATATTTTGTCGGACTCAACACACCTTAGATATGATAAAATACTATGCCGAATCAATTAATGATCGTTCATTACCTCCATTTATTAGACTTTAAAAGAGAATTCTAAAATTTAGCTGTCGGTTATTTTGACCGCCATTTTGACCTAATTAAAGCCATTTTCGTCATTGCCAGTATCTTTTTCGGACTAAGCACGCATTAATTATGCAAAAAAACCTTCGCTGGCCTGAATTATTATTGTTTGTCTCATACGTTTTCCTCATTTGAAAAACTCAAAGAAACAATTATGAAATCTGGCTGTCCATTTTGAATCGCCATTTGGCCTAATTGACGCCTTTTTGGGAAGGCCAGCATATTTTTTTCAGACTCAGCACACTTTAGATATGATAAAATACTATGAAGACCAATTCATTATTGTTTGTCATTAATGAAGAGAGAAAATTACAAAGTTTCGTTGTCCGCTATTTTGATCGCCATTTTCACCTACTGAACGCCATTTTCATGAGGGCCAGCATATTTTTTCGTACTCAGCAAACTTTAATTATGGTAAAAAACCATGCTGGACCAAATAATAATTATTTGCCGTTAAAAGGTTTTTTTCCCACTTAATCGGACTTTACTAGATGAATTGTTTTATTCTTTTAAAAATAATGACGTTTGACGAAAATGTACCTCCTGTTAGTTTATGTTGTACAGGTTGTACAATTTCATAACAAATTTCATATTTGTTCGGATTGATAGTTTAGACCTTCAGTTAATGAAAAACTGATCATTATCTCTAAGAAAACCCTCTAAAACTTTTGCAATAATTCAGGATAATCTGTGGAATAGAAAATTATTACTTTCTGTGGTGTTTTAGGCAGTTATTAAGTTAACGGTATCTAGAGCCATTACAAATCCCTCAAAGCAAGTTGAGACTGAGAGCGGTCGCAAAAAATGCTGTCTTACATTCACCACTAAACTCACCATCGCAAAAACACAACTGAACACAACAAGCCATCACGCGAACACACCTGAACACAACTTAACACAACAAGTCATTGCTAAAATAAAACTTAACACAACAAGCCGTCGCGCGAACACAAATTAATGCAACAATCCATCATACAAACACAACAAGCTATTGCGCTAACACAACAAGACATCGTGCTAACACAACTAAAAATCCATCGCGCAAACACAACAAGCCACCTTGGGAACACAATAATCTGTCGCGCTAACACAACTTAACACATCAAGCCATCGTGCTAACAAAACTTAACACAACAAGCTGTCTCGCAAACACAACAATCCATCGCGCTAACACAACAAGCCATCGTGCTAACAAAACTAAATACAATAATCCATCGCGCTAACACAACTAGCCATCTTGAAAACACAATAAGCTGTCTCGCTAACACAACTTAACGTGCTAGCACAATTTCACACCACTCGCCTTCCGCTTTTATGGTTTTGCTGTTTACGCCAGATGTGTGCTGTGTGACGGCGTGTTGTGCTATCTAAGTTGTGAAAGTGCGTCGGCATGTTGTGTGGAGCTGTGTGACTGCGAGTGTGTTCTATTAAAGCGTTATATTTACATTCTACTGTGTTTTTCCATTAAATTTTGTGATCTTTAAATGCGTTTAAATGCAACAACTAATCACTGCGTATGAATTTACATGTAATTTACATAAGTAGTTCCCAAACATTGATTTCTAAGTTATCGGTTAAAAATATATTTCTTACCTGTTGTCAAAACACCATGTTTTACAACTATACAAAAAAAGGCGGATTTTATTGTTCAAAGCAAAATTCAAGAATTGTTTTTCATGGATTATATTTACATGCTCATCGATCTCAACTCAACAGTCTATGTGATAACCGGTTTAAACCGGTTTTTATAAAACAGCTGTTCTTGCTGTTACTAGTTTACTCCCTCTTTGATCTGCAATTTGTATTGATTTATTTAAGTAAATAATTGATTTAATCACTAAGGGAATGTAAATATAAGCATTTAATGATTTATTTTTGACGTCGTCGTGTCAATAACTGCCGTCAGTTGAGCAGACAAATTATCATAACGCGCTAACGCGCGTTATTCAATTTGTCTGCTCACCTGACGGCAGTTTTTGACACGACAACGTCAAAAATAAATAATTCAATGCTATAACAACGTGTTGTTTGTCAGCGTGTCAAATAACGTTGTGCTAGCGAAAAAGATTGGCAGCACCATTGCGAGTTTATGAAGTTGCGTTAGCGTTACGACGCGTTGTACGAACTTGTTGTGTAATATGAGTTTTCGCGACGGTGTGTTTAGCGCAATAGCGTGGTGCTTGCCCTCTACGCATTGTACGAGCACTTTTTAGCATTACACGCCATGGCGATACAGGGCATATCTTGTGCCAGCGCTACGACGAGTTTTGCGAAGTTGCGTTAGCGTGATGGCGTGTCATACACAGTTCGTTTAGCGCAATGGCGTGTCGTGTAGCGTTGTATTATTTTGATTTGCTGGTTTTTAGTATATGAGTTCTTATAAAGACCAATGTTCACTGGGTCAGAGGGATTGGGGTCAATCCCCGTCTTATGCACATGCATATTACTTGATCGTGTCAGTAGATTAAAAACCGAATTAAATTTTTAAAAACCCTGCCAAGTATCATTATACTAATCAAAATCTAATTTTGTTTAAGTTTCTGACGATCGAGCGTGTTTGGTACAGAGTGTTAGGTAAGTCAAATTTTGTTTAATACGTTCCTAATAGACATTTTTATTTATTTATATTGAATAAGAAACATCGTTTTTCCGAGGGAAGAAAATGAAACATAAATATTCAATATTATTAAAAAATATATATTTAATACAATATCAACTGATAATTACGACCGCTAGTTACATAAAAATGTTCTATTGTGAAATAGATCGGACTCTTAAAGCATTTCTAGATTCTGTAAATTTGTTATTTTCAAAGTAAATCTATAGCTATATACAAACATTATATAGCAAAACAAAGGAAATTGGTTTGTTTTGAGTTTATTAATAATTTTTTTAAAACATGAAATAAAAAATAAAAGGAATATATGGGAAATATTCATTAAAGTGCAATAAAACTTATGAATTGGAGTTCTTATAAATATTTAGTGAGTCAATTAAGTCTAAGGAAGAAAATTCAAGGACTGGAATAAAAAAAATGAAATTTACATTCAGAAATTCCTCGATTTAAATACTGACTCAACAGAATAAAAAAAATATATAATTTCGACTATCCATGAATAAAATTACAATGGATAATTTAAGTTGTTCTATTAAAATTCGAAATTACAAAACCAATAAAACTCAAACTTATATTCAATAACACGGCATTTTGTTGGGTATGCATATTATCAATAAGAGCGCTGAATCCCACTCAAGAAGGAGGGATGCCAGACGTAATTTGATAATGTTGCTTGAACCTGATACTACAGTGTGAAGCATTATCATGAAACACACGTACTTTGGTGATGCTAATATATAAACCGCTTCGCCCGAGATGGAAATATGTCGATATATTTAAAAAGGAGAAACACGATTTTATTATATTATGGACAAATTCAGTATTGTCGTACAGTCGTATTTCTGTTTCTTCTGTTTAATAAGAAACTACTGTTATTTGCTATATATACACACACCAAGTATGATTCCCTCTATTTATTTCGGAAATTGATTGTAATTCACAGCTCTATAGAAACTGACAGGACTGAAATGTACACAATCCAGTTCTAACCAGTTTATCAATCGGTCGAAACCTTCAGCAACCTAAGAAAAATGATATAATCATGAAGATGTCAAACTAAAATTCCTATAAAAGACGACTTTGCTATTTCTTTTATCTAACGTACTGATGTAAATAAACAAAAATTTAGTTACTTTTACTTACTCTTTACAAACAATTCATTAATTTGTTATAAGAAAGATGAAAAAAAAAAATGCTTTCTTTGATGATCAATGCGGGTTATTAAGGCAGCGACATTGCAGAAATATCAATTTATTCATATATAGCTCAAGAATTCCATAAACTGTTGAGAGTTTGTTAATAGATATCTCAGTATCCCCGACTGTCTTTACGCCTAGAGCAGATATTTTGTGTTTATTAATCTCTGCTCTGGAAATTTTGGATCATATTATAATATTATTCGTCAAATAAGTGAAATAAATTGGTAAATTCCATAAAAATGAAAAAAGTTAGGAAAATATTTTGTTGCGGACGTTTTTTTCAAGAAAATCATCATTTTTCTCTGGTTAGTATGCTTAGAACATTGCTCTAAGCTTGGTATCGTGGTATACAATGCAAACTTAGCTTTAGCAGTTTTATTTTATGAGCTATTTTGTGGATGGGAATATATTCATTTAGTCCAGAATGGCATATTTTAAAAAGGTTTATAAATTCTGTCAACATATTTTGCAATTGGCAAACATATCGTAAAAGTCTAGAAAAAAAACCCATTGAATTTAAGCTAAAAATTCACTTATTAATGCCAAATCTTAAAATTACATCATCGTTCCATGTTTTTAATTTCATAGTCTGATTATGAAAGATTACTTTGACTTGTTTATTGTAAATTAAAGAAAAACTTTTAAAAAGCTTTGTTTATAATCGTATTGTATGATAAAACTTAAATGCCAGACTGCATTTAACAAGTTCAGAAAGGTCACCTGATTGATTGTGCGTTTTTACTTGGAAAATTTTCTACGTGATGATTTTGAATGTATGGTTTTTTTTTTTTTATCATTATTTATTTTTTTTTTACAAAGAACAAGTTTGTTTGATGCAATTGTTTATTCAGATGGAAATAAAAGAGGAAAAAGTGTTTCATATGCAAGTTGCAATTTTTGCAATTTTGATGCAAAAAGGTCATGGTAAATGCACTGTCGCACCGAAAGACAGATTCGCCCACGATTCATGTTTAATATTTTAGGTTATGTTGTGGCTGTAGATATTTATAAAATACTTTACAAAAATCTTTAAACTCTTTTGATCGCAGCATACTGAACATATAAACGTGATGACCATCAATAGAGGTATAGAGGTACACATTGTACAGATTTTCTTGTATACCGTATAGCTCGTCCTCTACACCAATAACAAACAAGATAACTGATGAATATGGAACGTCTCAACTGTATTATGGATAATTTTCATTATATAATGATACTTCAACATTACATGCTGATACTTTAACATTACATGCTGATACTTTAACATTACATGCTGATACTTCAACATTACATGCTGATACTTCAACATTACATGCTGATACTTCAACATTACATGCTGATACTTTAACATTACATGCTGATACTTCAACATTACATGCTGATACTTTAACATTACATGTTAATACTTCAACATTACATGCTGATACTTCAACATTACATGATGATACTTTAACATTACATGCTGATACTTTAACATTACATGCTGATACTTCAACATTACGTGATGATACTATAACATTACATGCTGATACTTCAACATTACATGATGATATTTTAACATTATATGCTGATACTTCTTCATTATATGCTGATACTATGTCTTTATATGATGATACTTCATTACATGATGGTACTTCACTATGCGGTGGTTTTAAAAATAGGGAAGCGTCGCCTCGGGATCGAAATACGCTAAATCTCAAACACGTGGATGCCTTATTAATAATGTTTTGACACTGGGCTGTTTCTCTGTTTTGGAGATTGGTCAGATAGGACCAAGGTCGACTGAAACTAGTTTAGATCAAGATATTCATCAAATACTACTATTTGATTACGTGTTGTCTTTTAAAAGGGTCATTTTAAATTTAAAGAATGTCTGCTTGGTGAGACCATTGGCGACCCCATCAGCGCATTATTAAAACATGGATTACAGAAACCAGGGGATATTTGGTCATAAATGTGCATTCTGAACACAATTTGTTGGCACTTGGTCTCCCTGGAGATCCACGTGTATGAGTGGGCAATGTACCTGTACATGTGATTTTTTCAACATACAGTTATTGCTAAAATCGGTTTCAACAACACCCATAGTCTCTGACATCCGACTTCACGCAAGAAAGGACGCGATGCTTTTAATTATCTTTTGCATGAATGGGTCAGTGATCGTATAAGCAGCATGTGTGGTTGTCATATTCCTTAGGCGCAAACTCAAATTAGGCAAATAAGCACTTTAAACAATGCTCCATGAAGCCAAAATCATTTTACTTATCCTCTTTTTAATCAACACACTTTTTGTGGAAACGTACATTTTTCACTTCAACAAATATAAAAAAAAATTAACGAACTGACCATTTCACTCTTTTTCAAACAAGATGAAAATACATAATTATGTATATAAGGATATTCGATCATATGTAGATCAATAGATCAAATATTTAAAAATACGGTGCAACTGCCCCCCCCCCCCCCCCCCCCCCCCCCAATAAAAGATGCTACGTGCGTGCGCTGGGATCTACTGGATGATTGCTCGTGCTCCGATTCCCTTATAAGGAACAGTAAAGTCACTGTTTAATGGCGTAGAAGAGCCAATTCCAATAGGGGTAAAATAAGTGCCATTTGAAGGCGCCCGCCTGTAGGATTAAAACAATCAACCTACGACGTAAAACGTACTTATAAAATTGACATCGACTTTGAAGGCGCCTGAACAAGGACGAGTTATAATCAGGGGACTCGGGAGTCGTTTGACACAGAGAGATTTCGGCGCAGGTTTCAACAAATATAATGAAGGTGATCATAGTGCTATACTCTCATCTTCGTAATATCCCCGAGTTTTACGGAATCGCGATCCTGCTGATTATAGCTAAATATTTACATTTTCTAGTGTCTCTGTCTGTGATAACACTGTACGTATACAGCCCAAAATCAGCTAAAATCAAAAGCTGTATTGTTGGGGGCGCAAGCGGGTTTGCATAATTAATATTATAATATTTCATCGTACAACTGCTGAAAATTATATAAATATAAGTAATAAGGAATCATTCTTAGAATATTATAATGTGATAATTTCGGTCGGGGCGTGATCAAATCTATCATAAAGCCATTCGGGCTTTATTGGATTTGATCACGCCCCGACCGATATTATCACCTCATAATACTCAAAGAATGATTCCCTATTCCTTAACTAAGAACCACCACATACTGAAATACCGCCATTTTATAAAATATCAGCATATAATGTTTAAGTACCAGCATGTAATGTTGAAGTATCAGCATGTACTGTTAAAGTATCATCATATTATGAAGATTATCTACATAAGGCAGTTGAGGCGTTCCATAGATGAAACTTACAAACTATTTGTACATTGTCGTAAATGGAAGCGTTTCTGAATATTCTCGCAATGTGAAAATTTTAGGGTTGATAATTTTTTTTTTGTCTGTTTGTAGAAAAGAGGCCGGTCAGTGATGCTTTATTGGATCGTTGGTGTGGCGTCTGTCTGCATGCTGGTACAAGGTGAGGGGATCTTGTAGCAGTGTCCCCCCCCCCCCCCCACTACGTATGCTTCGCATAGTCCCCTATTTATTTTTTACCAAAATCATATCCATCTATTTCTCTCTAAGCAAGCTATCGTTTTCTCTTGTTTTTAAAGAATCTCTCTCTCTCTCTCTCTCTCTCTCTCTCTCTCTCTCTCTCTCTCTCTCTCTCTCGTATAGAATAGAATTTACTACATATATATATATAGATATACCTTGTCATATAGAGATTTATTAATCCAAGTGTATTAGGTCAATGATCAATGATTTGAAACTCATTGTTCAAGAATCGAGTTTAAACCTACGGAGTAATCTCCGAAGTGTGTGAACTTTTGACGTATTGAATAGTTTATTGCTGTAGGTTTAAACTTGTGAACTGCTTGGTAATATACACTTTGATTTCAATTTTTTTTTTATTTTCATTACGAGAATGACTGTTTTCTGCTCCAGGTCCAGGTAGTAAAACATGAATTGTCAGTAGAGCGGAAAACACTCTCATTTGATCTTAAAAACCCTATATCAGGTTTAATAACTCTATCTCATCCTAGTTTTCCGCTAAATGTGTCATTGGAGTCTTCATGCAATCAATTTAAACTAAAATACATTATCTGTAAAACGAATAGCGTCGTACCGTTAACAAATAAAGGATATTAAAAAGATTTTGACAAATCAAAAATAAAAGGACACGCCTTTTCCAACGTGCCGACGGCCTCGGGATCTTGATTGTTTATCATGAGCCGATTTATAAGTGTGTTCGTGGCCATTTTTAGCCTCTATTGATATCCTTTAGAAGAGCTCTACATAAAAATATAGAACACACCAAAATTTATATAATTAAATGGTTAATTTTATGGATTTTTTACTTCACTAATAATAATTATAGTAGTTTATGGCCAAACCTATCTCATCTTAAAATTCTGGTTAGATCTCATGGTTAATTTGTTGACCATCCAGCCTCATTAACGATTTGAGATTTCAAAAAATATTTTTGCAAATTTCAATACCTGAAGTCAAAATTTGTTTTAAAAACACAAAAATAACAATGTTTTGAACAAATATCGATATTGATATCCATATCTTGTTTATTTGAGGAAGATATGCTACGACAAAGGTAGATTTATATTGAAACAGAGGAAATTCGGACTAATTTTTTGATTTTCTTTTGTGGCAATGTAATTGCGATAGTTAGGTTTCTACGTGTTTTACGTGT
This sequence comes from Magallana nippona, assembly GCA_033439105.1. Classification (NCBI taxonomy): domain Eukaryota; kingdom Metazoa; phylum Mollusca; class Bivalvia; order Ostreida; family Ostreidae; genus Magallana; species Magallana nippona. The sequence goes on along the minus strand of CM065920.1, from coordinate 20,211,007 downwards.
CATTTTGATATTTTATGGCTGTATTTTCTCGTGTATAAATTTATTTCACTGGCTGGCACGCGATGGGAAAAATCTTAAATTTACATAAAATTAATTCCAAACAGAATATCTCGAAAATTTGATCATTGACTTGTATATTGGGAATGTCAACAGAATACAGACAATTAAAAACGTTTTAGGCAATCATTGGTTTGGAGCTACTTTTAGTCAATTTTTTGTAATGCTCGATCAAAAATGGATAGAATTTTAAAATTGATAGAGAAAATTCGGGCTAATTTAATTTTAAAAATTTGAACTTAAAATGATAAATTTAAATATTAAATTAGTAAAGGTATTTGTGTTTGATCATTTTCCAACCACCAATAGTTTTATTATATCTATTTTTAAAATAAAGAAAACCTTGGTATGGGTGGAGAATTTTGACAAATTTTTCAATATACATTCAAAGGTTACTAGCATAAAACGTATGTCATTGACTTAGTTATTTGAAAGGGATAAAAAAGCACCACAATAGTAGGGGTACAATGTACAATAAGTAGTTTTTGTTCCTATTAGTGGAATTTTTTCCCCCTGAGTAAACGCAATCCCTGAGATCTTAAAAGTGATTTTAGCGTGTTCTTTTAGTGCAAGACTCCATTATGACTAAAAAATTGATCTGACATATTGTTTCCACGTGCTTTAAGGCTTTATGGAAATAATGTAAAAAATCGAAAATTTTATTGATCTTTTTCTTGAAATCATGTGAAAGATAATCCCGATACCTTTGATTAATCTGATATTATTTTGAAGAGAATATCGATCAAGAACACATGAAATTTGGTTTTTGGACTGTAGGCTTTCTTGACTTATTATGTTTGTCAGATAAAAAAATCTTTAAGTTATGTTACAAAATTGTTTGTATATAATTGAAAATAAATTTTAAAACACTTTTTTATTACCGTACTCTTATAAAAAAAAATTAAGATCGGATACACCTTATTTAACCAGTTCTTAGAAAAATAACTACTGTGATGATGAAATTGAGACATGCAAGGGACCAATATTTTATAACAAATGTAATACACTGTGTGTATTGTAGGTGCGCCCGACAACCGAGGTACTAAGTTTGTCATCGGGTTTATGGAAAACTATGCCACCAGCTACAATCTAGAAATATTTGTGACAACGTACAAAGCCGGGGCGGTCACAGTGTCTGTGACGTCACCAAAATGGACGAGTCCTTCCATCAGCCAATCGTTTACTGTGACTGCTGGAACCGTAAAGCAGGTATTGGTCAGTAACAGCCTGAGAATGGCGGGATCGGGAAAAAGCAGTAAAGGAATCCTCGTCACGGGTTCCGATGAAATCATAGTCTATGGTTTGAACAAGGAGGCGAATTCAAACGATGGCTTCCTGGCACTTCCGGTCGACGTTCTGAGTACGACATATTACATTGTAACGTTCTGGCCTTCCGACAGGAACACGGAATTACTCGTGGTCGGTGTTTACGACAGCACGGCAGTGACGGTACAGTTTGGTCCCAACTCCGGGTTAAACGTCACTTACAGCGGTCGAAATTACTACCCGAACGACAGGATTTCTACTACTCTACACTCGTACCAGACGTGGCAAATCCAGGCACCTGGTGACCTGACGGGTTCCAAAATAACAGCGAACAAAGCTATATCCGTCTTTAGTGGCAACATTCTTACGAAAATCGCAACCGGGTCAAGGGATCACATTGTCGAACACCACGTGCCAGTAGATAAATGGGGGAAGTCTTTTGCCACAGTGCCTATTCCGGGTCGAACCATTGGAGACTACTTTCGGTTTGTGGCCAGCGATTACAACACAACCGTGTCCGTAGTCGGCCTGAACAATGGTCAATCATTTTCAGAGTCTTTTGTATTGTCCATCGCTGGTACATGGATCCAGAAAGAGTACAGTTCTAAGTTCTATTCTCTCATCACTGCAACTAAGCCGATTTACGTGATGCAGTTCTCCAAAAGCCAAGCCTGCTCGTCCTGCACTGTTGCTGATCCAGCCATGATTATCATTCCCCCGATTGAACAGTATGCTTCTGACTATGTGTTTACAACACCGAAAAAGTCGGCAGGGTCTTTCACCAATTATTTCATGTTTGTAGTAAAAGCATCGGAAAAAGCAGGGATTCGAGTCAATGGTGGGACTGTTTCCCCAACTTATAACAACTATCCCGGCGGGCAGTATGTGGGCGGTTTCATTTCCTTGCCCGAGGGCACCCACGAAATCCGACACACTTCCCCCAATGTCGTGTTTCTGGGCGCCCTGTATGGGCGGGCGAGCTACGAATCCTACGGATTTCCAACAGGAATGAGAATGGCTTCAATTAATACAGTAGGTTTGATTCAAGAAGGCCGGGGGAGGGGGGGGGGGGGGGCAAATTATCCATCAGATCCATCTTAAATTTTTAAACTGATATGAATTTTCAAATATTTGGTTAAAAATATTTCATATATTTTAGCTTTTAGATTTAAATTCTTTTAAAGGAGATCGATACAGATGATTGATACATCTATTTGTAAAGTTTTGGTCTTGTTTTGAAAAGCTTGCGTTCCTTTCAGCCCTGTACTGTTTCTACAATGGCCGTTGGGGACGGAATAGACAACGATTGTGATGGAAAGATAGACGAAGAACTCTGCACTCTAGCGAATAATTACGCTGGTAAAATGTTCAAGAAGTACACAGTTAAAAACAATGAAAAACTGAAGAACATTTTGCTGAAACCAACATTAATGCCACTAATAAATGAAACATTTTCTCCCTGGCTCATCAACAGAATATTAGTACCTTGTAGTTATGTTGTACTTAGTATTTCATAGGTTGTTGCTCTCTCTTAAAACATAAAAAAAGAAATTTGATGAGGTGTATACAAAATTGGTTTTCTTGAATAAAATCTCATCGTACAATAGAGGTAACTTCAATACCGTTATCAAATACAACCTTGAAATTTTTCCTGAGTAAGATGTGTACGAAGTACATAATTTTTTAAATAAAATCAATTTTTACGGATCATTGATTATTTTCATATATTTAGATGACGATGGTGACGGGGTGGCTGATGAAGACTGCGCCAAACCTTTTCCAAGTATGCTTTTCTCAAATATAAAACCAAGACAAAAATAAAGATAAACAAAATTATGTTTGTTTCGATCATCTGCCGACCCAATCCTCAGTGAAGAAATAACGGGTATTTGTTTGGTTCGATAAAATTTTTAGATGGAATTGGTTACCGACTAATCTTTTTTCAATTTCAATATGTGAACTCAAAATGAAAACGAAAAATTCAAGAAAATAAACAATAAAACAACGACCAAAAAACACCAAATAAAAATTAAATAAAATAAAACCCAACACTCCTTTAGGAACAATAATTCTTTCTTGTTGTTCTTGTTTTGTGTTTTTTTTAAATTTTCTTCACTTACAATGTGAAGGTAAAGAAATTAAAAAAAAAACCACAAAACAAGAACAACAAGAAAAAGTAGAAAAGGTTCAGCCTTTACCTACCTACCCTTTTAAAATTCTTAGACGACCAAAAACGTATAAGTATTTTATTTGGCCTCTTACATTCATTCATATTCAATACAGTTGACGGAGTGTGGACTACATGGGAAAGATGGGGCCCTTGTGCGTGTTCAGGAGGTGGCGGATCGCGCACGCGCAGACGCATGTGCGACAACCCGGCTCCACAATATGATGGAAAGAATTGTGCGGGATCGGATGTGGAGACTGATACCACATGTTCGCCCTCTAGTGGGTGTCTGTGTAAGTATATGGAAAGTATGACTGCTAAAAGAAATGTTAAAAGATTTGTTGCAATTAATGACTAAAAACCACCCCTTCCCACACCACCCCCCAAAAAGAACGATGCATAGGAAAGAAATTCGTAGAATATGCATTATTTAACCACAATTACAAGTATGTTCGGAAATATTAGCAAAGTGTATTGAAATCTCCATACCAAATGTGTGATCAAAAAAACATGTTACAAAGTATGTTACTTTCAATTCATACAAACAACGATCTTTCAAAGAAGGAAAATAACAATGAAATTTTTCTCACCACTGCTATAGTAAACGGTAACTGGGCGCTTTGGGGCTCCTGGACTTCCTGCTCGGTATCTTGTGGGTCAGGGACCCAAAGCCGAACCCGCACCTGTACCGACCCAGCCCCAGCTAATGGAGGCAGCACCTGTTCCGGCAATAGCACAACGTCCCAAGCCTGTAACACTCAGAACTGTCCAAGTTAGTAACCACATGGCACTGATTTAGGAATCAAGGTTTTTATTAAAGAAATCATGGAAATCAAAAAGAAATTCCTCAAAATTGTGCTTTATTGTGTTTACCATGTTAATTTTTTGTGTTGTTATATCTTTTTGTTAATTTGCACTTTTTAAAATTTGATCGATAATATGATAGCAAAGGAAGAGATTTTTTGCTGTTGTTTTTAGTTGACGGGAATTGGACTCCATGGTCGCAATTTAGTAGCTGTTTTTACATCTGTGGAAACAGTCAATCAAGTCGCTCGCGCACTTGTACGAACCCGAACCCTCAATATGGAGGAAAGACTTGTAGCGGAGACGCCAGTGAATCCCAAACATGCACAGGGACTTGTGCAAGTAAGATTTTATCATTTTATTAATCTTTTTTAACAGTTACTTCGAAGTCTTGGCCAATTTTCAATTGAAAAAAAGAGGATGATATATTCTTGGAGAATCAATTTTGTATCTGCCAAATGTTGAAAACGTATGCTGTTAAAGTTTCAATAAAAATCTGTTTTTAATTATTTTAAATAGAGGACGGGAATTGGAATTCCTGGAGTGTTTGGAGCCCTTGTACCAAGACTTGTGGTTCGGGGGTGAGAGCCCGTAACAGGGACTGTAATAACCCGGTCCCCAGTAACGGGGGTAAGGCGTGTGTCGGGGACCCCTCAGACTTCCAGGCTTGTAACCCCACGGCTTGCCCTACCGTCGCTCCTGGAACCTACGTTCAGGTGCGCTCTTAGACTATCTAGATAACACTAGACTGGTTAATCCGTATTTCTACGATATGCTAGACAAGTAATTAAAACAACTTAAAAAGTCTATACAAGTATTCAATTTATTAAAATTTGACCTTCATCATACATATTTGTATAGTAAATCTAGAAGAGCGGATTTACAAGTCTAAAGTTTAATTAATTTAAATAAGATTGAGGTGCGTTTTAATAGGTGCTCCCTGTCCCTTATATCAATGAAATGGAAAGATTGTACAATGCGTATATAAAATTCTTGATTGTCAATACCAACAGAAGATCTAGATAATATAAAATCTTAATTGATGTAAATACATACATTCTTTATTAAGAAGACAGGTTTTTGTTAATTATTATTTTGAATAATGTACATATTCTTTAATAAGGAGACAGTGTGTTTTGCGAATTTTAAAGAATTCTTTGAAATGAATTCATAAACAAAGTGTAATAATATCAGTAATCATCATGGTAATGTACTTGCATTTGACAGACCTGTCCCACTGGATGGTTTTCCTGTCAGTCAGGGGGAATGTCCTGTATTGCGATGACAATGAAGTGCGACTGCCAAGATGACTGTGATGACGGAAGTGACGAATCAGTCACATGGGCAAGCTGTTTCGCCAATACAACCTCATGTAACCACGCTCCAGGTAAAGTTATAATAAGAAAAGCTTTTCTGTTGTATATTTATCCTTGTACATATTGTATATATCGCGATTTAATAAGTACTTTTAAGTATGTATTTTAAATGTTTATGATTTTTTTGTAATTTTTTTCAGAGTTTGGAGCCAACACTGTACACTTTATGCTACCTCTTCTGATCTCCTTCTTCTGCATCCTTCTGTATTCCATTTAAATCGGCGAAGACATCTACAAAGTACCAGTTGAATCACTTCAAAGTCGATTACATTTTTGTTTTTGCATGAAAACAATCTTAAACCATTTTTTGAATAAAAAGCGTTTATTCTCTACATTTAATGTACATTTCTTCAGATAGTTATGTTTATAAGTCCGCCATTATTCTGATCATTCTTCCCCCTAAGGGACCTCATTCCTCTTTGCTGCGTCGGAAAGTCGTCCGTATCACTTCCGTCCGCGTTTGCGTGCCAGGACCACGCCCCTGCGTAACCATGATAATATGAATAAGTAAACAGCTCTTCGATGGAATGACGCCCTCCCCGTATTTGATTGAATTCAGCAATTATCAAAGGTTTGTGGAGACCATACTGGTTTTTGTTATGCTAAAATGAAAATGCACGATATCACAAAATGCGGAGAAAAAATGATTAATTACAGTAAGATATATTATTCATTATTATGGAAGGATAAACGAGTTTGTATGTAAAACTGTAGAAATAAAGAGGATATAGCCAGCCAAATATTTTGTATAGAGAAAATTACTCATTTTTCTATCGAGTGCTCTATATCTACTTCTATCTATAATACATACAATTATATTTAAATCAGAATCTATATATGTACCTTTTTACTTAAAACTACACCCAGTTCTCATGATCTTATGATAATTACCAAAAACAACAAAGAATATTAATATGTTAAAACTTGTAGAATTGGTTACTTACTTTGAATGGTGAGTAGGAGTCGTACTGGTGAGTATTTTTGTTGTCATATGTATGTGTGGAAAAGAAGTTCAATGTTCCCTGTTTGTTGACCAAAAAAAACCCCAACAACAACAGCTATATTGTTATGTTTAACATCAATAACCATATGATATACCTAAATTATGCCACATGATCTTTGGGTTTTTTTAACAACATAAAGTGAAATTAAAATAGAAACATTAAGGATTACAAAAATAAGATTTTAACTGATCATAAATTTCAAAATTGCCACAACCTTACCGCATTGTCGTGTCCGGCGCGAATAAGACAATGGTCGCTGTAAAGGTTCTTCATTCCGTTCATGTTGGTGTTACTCTTTGGGTTCCAGGAACCGGCCGTTACCAGGGCCTGGGGGTCAGTTTTACGTATAACAGCCGCCTGCCAGTTGATAAATCTGTACACACGGTAGAACAAAATGTTGACGTAATGTGAGTGTTTATAAATATGGATATCATTTTCAATATGAAGAAAACGAACACAAAGGTAAAATACTTAATTTTTTTATCAGTTGGATTTTAATTTTGAATGCATCTATAACACACCTACAATTTATTTTTACACTTGCAAACGTGCTTTTGTTTTGTTTTTTTCTAAAAATATATTGTCTACAATTATTGTATAAATATACATCACAACAACCTCAAAAGATCTTGAGCCGAGTGTATATGTCCTTTCCACCCGGCCCCAGAAGGAGCCAAGAACGTGGTGTCAAAGCAAGGCTCGCTGTTGTGCAAATTTGGGTTGATGACTCCTTCCATTTCATTTATAATATCCCAGCCTGCCAATGCTGGCTGGTCTTTCAAAGCCTTCACCATTGGGATCAGAGCGTGGTTTATGTAACTGTGGAGTTTCCCGGTATCTTTGATCAGACCCTCCAGTCTCCAGTTGGTGGTTCCCCTTTCTGCCCCGTTCCACAGACACAGAAAGATAAACACGTGGTGATTTCTGGCATATTGCAGGTACTCAGTCAGCTCGTTGATTAAAGAGTGACTCGAGTCTGTTCCTGTCACGTGACCATTGTTGTCAAAATGTGGAGAAGTTTGTCCTTCAACATGCACCCAGACACCTTAAACAAAAACCTTATGTCTGCATGAACATTAAAAGTGACTGCACAGTAGGATATATGAAAATAGGAATAGAATATTTATTAAACAAAAATGTCCCACGCATGTAATTAAGTGGGACTTCACATAATTTCACACGATATTGTGTTATATTGTAAAGAGGGTGTTGCAGAAAAGCGCGATTATTCCCTAAATGCGAGAAGACCTTTTATTAATTACCCGTAATGCATGGAGATTCTATACTATAGTCTGTCCCAAGATATTTTTTCCGCACAGTTTCTGTAATTATTCTATATTTTTAAATACCTCTGGGTTCAAACGATGTTCATTCAATAGTATAAACAATTCCCAAGATTTCTCCTTTGAAACGCCCCTCTACTTTGCCAGGTTTCAATACACGGTAAAAATTAAAAAGTCTACGGGAATTTTCCATTGCAAGAGAGATGAAAGTACACGGATGATAACGTTGAAAAATTGTGCGAAATATTCCGAGTTACTTCCGAATGGAGAAAAGATGTAAACATTTCCCATTATAAATCTCCGTAAGAAATCGGTTTTTCTTTCCTGTGCATTTTTCTGAGGGAAAAATGATAATGTGTCAGCGGGACAAACTATATATCTTTTCTCGTTATAACGATATCTTTTCTCGTAATAACGAGATAATTAACACGTTACAACGAGATCTTTTCCTGTAATAACGAGATCTTTTCTCGTAGTTACGAGATAAAAAAAAAATTATGTGGCCCTATTCGTCTTTCGTAGGAAGGTAACCGTATTAATATCAAATGAATTTTCTTCCAAGGAGGCAATTTTTCACAACAATTCCCCTTTTGTAAAGCATGATATCTCATAAGAACGATTTAATTGAATGTGAGTAGAGAGAAGTTTATTGAAGATTTTTTAAAAAACCTATTTGACTCTTTGGACAAGGTAGTGTTATCTACATACGGATGGAGTTCCCGCCATTGTTTTTGACGTCATTGACAACTGACTGGAACTTGTTTCGTCTGTACTGGTATTGGTTATTTCCCCAGTCGTAGCCATACGACACCCATGCCTGGTTTACTCCACTGAAAAACACTCTCTGGCCGTTGTAGTAAAAGTGGTCCCCCTGAATATAAAGTCTTCCTGGAAATAATCATATGTATGTTATAAAGCTATTTGTATTAATCAAAAATTCTAGTACATGGAACATGCTAAATGAAATTGCTTTCAGTAGAAGGAAAAAAGGCACCACAAACATCAAAGAATGACAAATAACAATCACAAACTGTCAACCATCTCAAAAATCCATAAACGAAATACAAATTCAAACCAGAGTAACACGGACCTCTAAAAAGATAGAGGTAGGATCAGGTGTCTATCAGAAACTCAAGCATTCTTTTAATGTCAACTTTATCAAACATCAAAAAAGTGTTTCTATCATTAGACACTGAAAATCATTATTTAATTTTTAACTCTTACCTTTCCCAAACAATATTTGGGGTCTTCATGTTTTAGCTCACAAGAGCTGTACTTTCAAGTGAGTATTTCTGATCACAAGTTGCTCGTCCGTCCGTCTGTTGTTGTTTATCCATCCATATTTAAACTTACAGAGATGCTAGAGGTCTTATCTCCAATGATAAATTCGACTGAATATATTTTTGAAAATGTTTTCGATTTTTGAAGCAGTTCAGTCCAAAGTAACTTTGACCAATATCTTAACCAAGTTTACATATGCATGGACGGTGTATCAGAGAAAGCTAACAATGGATCTTTTCTCAATGAAGAACCAGATAAAGGTCTTATTCTGGAGTATCTTCAAATTCTTCTTTAGTATTTTATTCCAATTTTAACAAACTGCTGGCACAAAACTTACTCAGATAAAGGAATTATTCCGACTGATCAATTGATGGATAACGTTCCTTCTTAGGGAAGATATATTTTTTTTAAAAAAGATCATTAGAAATGGTTTTTTTTAAAGAACCACTACGCCACAAATGTCACTATCAACAAGAAAAGTTGCATAATGAAGAAATCAGTGTGTTCAATAAGTTACCCCCAAAAATCAATTTGGCCAAAATAGCACTTCATAATGGAATATTCTAGTATTAAAAAATATCTTAATCTTCTTTTCAAGATCAACGAAGCTATAGTGTGTGATACTTCCTTGAAAACATCTTGAAATTTAAATTTAGAAGTTTTCAAAAACATGGCTTGTCGCCACAGGTCATGTCGCGAATTTCTACATGGAATAAACCGTTTTGATGGAAATTTGGAAAAGATTTAAAAAATCATCATTCAAGAACAAACAGAATGATAGAACCTTTTATTTCTATACAAGAATCCTGATGTAACGTCAATTCAGAAAAGGTGCCAAGTTTTATTTGGGATTATTCAGTGTGGGTCCTGCTATGATTTGTGAGGTTACAGGTGAAATAACGTGAAAAAAACAATAAAAATCCTCTCAAGATCGACACTATTACAGTTTGTGATTGGAATTCATTTTTTTTACACATCAATTCCTGGACAAAGAAAAAATCAAGAATCCCTGGGATAGTAATAATTTTTGTAGAATTTCTGTACAATTGTTGTCTGAAGAACTTATGGGCTTCATAATCAGACTTTAAAATGTATTTGAATATTCCATATGTAATAAATTCAAATATATTTTTAATTAAGCATACCATCTTTCACTGTAGAGAACGAGTTATAAGGCTTAAGATAGAAAAATATTTGAAGATATACAAAAATCCATCTGAAACCTGTTGCTTGATTGAGCGATGTGGCCCATGGACCTTTTGTTAAGATAAAAACGGAATTCCAATACTTCTACACTTGTCACTTCCAATGTACTATAATTACATAATACTCACCATTTACGCAGACAGCAGCGACGAGCAGAAGAAGGGACAGCAGCATATCTGTGGCATGCAAGGTTTAGTTATTAGAAACTGTCGCAGAAAGGTGCCTTCAATGCCAAAGAAAAATTCAGTAACATTGAACAGCCACTGCTTCGGTCCTACAGCTATTGCGTCCAACGCCACTTTCTACATTTGATTACCCTATATTGGTTGATTCATTAAAGAAGCTCATCCCTCCCATCCAAAACTTTTCTTTTTACTCAAGAAAAGAGACGTTCTTTCTACAATGGAATACGGCTAGACCTCTCTTAACCCTCTGCATTAAAGATTAAGAACAGTTTGTTCTGTCCAATGTCTTTTCCTTTGATCACAACACATGAGAAAGAGCTCGACTATATTAAGGATGAATTTCAAGATGCAAAAGACAATCGTAACGTTTATTGGCCTAATCATGGCATTTCATATCAAAAATAGGAAAATCATGTGTTGAAGAACTAACTTTTAAAAGCAAAAGCGGGTTCCATGCCTTAAATGTGTGGACAGAGGTGAACGAAAATCTTTTATTTCTATAATATTGATAGATATAATATTATTTGCTCTAAGATTTAAAAAAATAAGACGACAACGACTATATTTTTATCTAAACTTCATATGTGTAATTTAGCAAATTTTCTAAACATATTCTTGAATAAAATTAAAGTGTTCTGCTTTTCATTTTTTTTAATATAATAATGTTTTGTAAAAGAAAGATCACTAACCTTTGTCATATAAAGACTGCGGAGTCCAGTAGACGTTCAGATCTATAGATTAAAGTAAATTTATTTTTTTTTAGAAGTGGGATAGGGTCCAAAAAACTAATTATCTTAAATACGAAATATACATATATTTTTTTCAATGAAAATATAAATTCAATGTACCTTCATAGACCCAGAAAAATACTAGTATATCTCGTGCCGACTAAGACCAATTTCAAGAAAAGGGTACCCAATTCTGAGAAAAATTTACAACTTAAATAAGCAAGCTTAGACCTTTTTCTCACCGAATGGTTGTAAAGTGGACACAAATTACCTCCTTTCATATTTTTTTTTTCAGATTTTCAAATCTTGAATTTAAGTCTGTAGCTGCGCAGTTCTAAGTGATTAAAAACGTGTTCTGTTCTTGTATGTGAAATATGCATTTAAAACAATTTGTATAACCTCATATTTATTGCTTTTTTATCTTTTGACAACAGTTTTGGGCAGAAACAAGCCAGTTAAAGAAATGTTTTAAATTACATTTTTATCATCAAATGTACAAGATGGCCGCACACCCCCCTTAACCATAAAATGGTTTTGTTTTCACTTCATGAAGATTTTTTTTAAAAAATCTGTTATATCTATTATAAAGCAATGCATTTTATATCTTCATTTATAATTTACAATTTTGTTCTCTGATTTGATCAAAGATTTTATCCAAGCAGCCAATGGGGAGTTGTGTATTTCCACTGAATAACAACGAAATCAATGACTTATTATTATAACAGTATTCCTCGTCTTTTCTATACAACTGTCACCGTGGAAAATAAGGTGTTTTTGTTTATCCGGCGACAATAAGACTAAAATGCTCTAGATGGTAAAAATCACTTTATTTGAACTTTAGGTCGGTATGGATGAATTCTGGAAATCCAAAAACTACACCCGAACAATCCGAAGCCTAATTCTTCACTGACGATATGTGACATATAACACGGAGTAAAATATCCAATTGAGTAAGTCAATTATATCAAGTCCACAAAGTGAAAGTTAATTTAAAATTATTTAGCAATTACGCCTACGTAAACAAATGTTTTTGAATGAATGTTTTGAAAGATAAAATGTGATATAAATATATAGCAATTTGATAACAAATAAAGGTAGTAAATTTAAAGTTTCATACAAAATGTCTTCCATACTAGTTCATTGAAATTTTACTCCGTGATAATTCTCTCTCGCTTCGGAAAATGAGACGTCCTCGTCTCAAAGTTCACCAATGACGATTGCTGGGTGGGCGCAGCCTTTGACTGACGTAGACGAACTGGTACTCAAAGTTCACCAACGACGATTGCTGGGTGCGCGCAGCTTTTGACTGAAGTAGACGAACTGATAAAATTGGTGTTGGTTATTTCCCGGTGTCCTTAGTCTGGGCGCGGGAGTATCGTGAATTCTGTTGACACATTTTCTTGAACTTGAGGTGCTCTTTGATTCCGCAATGACGCATTCTTGAGAGGCAATGATATTGTCTAAGTCTGCTATCTTCCCGTTAGCGATGGTCTGTCTTTGCTTTAGGTCTTTAAGTTTCAGTTCTAAATCGCAGTAATTGGTGTTAAAGGGGCATGGTCACGATTCTCGTCGAATTCTATTTTTTTATTTTATTATTTACAATGCTTAAGGAATGCATTTCTAGTGATGGAATGAAATATGAGAGTCAATCGTAAAGTTATAAGCAAGATACATAGCTCACAATTCTTTGTCATGTAAACAAGGCTTGTGTCCTGTATTTGTTTACATAGATTCAATATACCAATAAAAAATCTTTTTCAAGCTGATTTATCTATCTCATTTCTCATTTTAAGCATAAATAAATAGTTCCTAACGTTTTACCGATTCATTTTAGGTCTAAAACTGGAATTTTCACTTCAACATTCAAAATGTAAACAAAAGCTTTGTTTACATAGCAAAGAATTGTAAGCTCTGTAACTCGCTTTAAACTCAACGAATGACAATCAAATTTTGGTTGCCAATTAAAAATGCCTTACTGAAACATTGTAAAAATTACAATCGGAAAAATAAATTTTGACCAAAATCGTGACCATGCCCCTTTAAGATTGCTAACGACATTCTTAAGCATTTTATTTTGATTTCTCAACGTTGTCATGTGGTCTCGAATTACAACAGACCTAAATAATTTTGAGTGTCTTCTGAACTCAAGTGTTGGAACGGCAGCTGTTTCACGAGTTCCAGTCAGTTGTGAAACTCTAATTCTTTTTGCGTCCCGTCGTCGTTTGCTTAAGGTCTTGGTTTGTGCGAGGTGCATTCTACACTGCGAAATATCAGCAATTACAACACAAATTTCTTGAGGTTTTTTTCTCAGGAATTCCTACAGTAGGGTCGAGTTTTGATTCTGATTGGGCATCAGTCGATCCTACAGACAAGCATGTCCGTTTGCAGGTCCTTCCATTTTTGGCAGAACCGTGTTTGAACAAACCGTTGTCGTTGGTCGCCACTGGGTAAGTTTTCCGCGGAGCGTATGAGAATGGCAAGGAATGGTTGCGTAGAAGCACATTTTAACATAATGGCCAAGTAATCCACACACGAAAAACTCCGAACGTATAGCTGAACACGAGTACAGGTGTCCGCGGGTGAACGAATTCCCACACCTGTAGCATGCTGGACGGGATCCAGGTCTGGAGTGTGGTCGCACAAGTCCTAGGGATGTCCAGAAACTCGAGGAGCAGCGACGCTGGTTTGATGGTCGAAACGGGTGAGGGAATCCTCTGCTCTTGGGTTACATTTTTGACACGTTGAATATGATAATCTCGGGGAAACCCGCTTTGTTGTTGGTACACGGAATCTAACTGCTACAAAGTATATTTGTACTACCCTTATGATATCTCCACCAAACTATCACCGGGGAAAATAAGTTGTTTCTATATATCCGGCGACAATAAGGCTAAAATGCTCTAGATGGTAAAAATCACTTTATTTAAACTTTAGGTCGGTATGGGTGATTTCTGGGAATCCAAAAACTACACCCGAACAATCCGAAACCTAATTCTTCACTAATGATAATGATGAACAAATAATATAAATAATAATTGTGAACAATAGTTATTAGCACTATAAGCATGAGTGACATATGACACGGAGTAAAACTTCAAATTGAGTAAGTCAATGAAATCAGGTCCACAATGTAAAATTTAATTTAAAACGATTAAGCAATTACGCCTACGTAAACAAATGTTTTTGAATAAATGTTTTGAAAGATGAAATGTGATAGAGATATATAGCAATTTGATAACAAATAAAGGTAGTAAATATAAAGTTTATATCTTCAATACTAGTGCATTGAAATTTCACTCCGTATACAACTCTGAAAGAATTGCGACTTGATGTTGTATCATAGCACGCTAAACAATTGAGTAAATTGTATAATTTTAAAAATGTTATAAAAACATTTGGAGACACAAGTAGCATGTGTTGGCATGTTCCTATATACATACCTGCTGTAAGATAGTGATATGGCCTCTGTACATATATGGCGGATAAAGACAGGTCATTCCACATTCATATATATATAGTTCAGGATAGTGATAAGCGGATCTAGAGTAACATAATATAATATTTCGTCCTCCAATTCCAGTGTCAAACCCAAAAGAAGAACTGAGTTTGTGCTAGAACCTAGACAATAAACATGTTATTATTTTACAGTATGGTATATCAAACTCGTCTTTGTTTCCTCAAGTGCCTGGCAATAATTATGATTCACGGGTTTTATGATATTGGTCCGATATAATTCGACACACAGCGAAAGAGTGTTCATTTCATCTCGTTTTATATCTTGCATATAAAAGCTGATTGAATCTGGTCATTTTATCACTATATGAATCTCCTTGAAAAAAGAGCTCGATAAAAAGGTATAGCAAAATATTCAAATTTTAATGGCTAAAAAAAGGTCATATTTGACCACCCAGCCTCCCTAATTTGTTTTATCAGCAACAAAATTATTCAACTTATTTATAAAGTTTATCAATGAACATTTGCTTGTTGATCTTGTAACATTCAAAGAATAAGAAAGCTATCATCTTCTTTCATAATGTTAATAGCAAATAAAACTAAGTTCAAAATATTAATTTCCAATTATCCAACCCCTTGCTTTAAAGAGGCTGGATGGTTGACAAATTAACCACCAGATTTACCTAAAATTTTATAATATAATTTGTTTAGCTGTAAACTATTAAGTAAAGAAAAAATCCATATATTTTACATGTACCTTGAGTATGCGTATTTGGGTATTTCCTATATATTTTTTTTTACAGAACTCTTCTTTTAAAGGAGATCAATACAGTTTTCAAATGGCCACGACCATCGAGCCCTCTTAAAGTACTCTCTGTTGTTTCATTGTCGACAATCATCTCAACGTTTATATTTTGTAACAAACAATAACGAAAACATTTTATTCTTTGCGAATTATTATTCATTTTAAGTGATAAGAATGCGTATTATGTAATATTATTGGTAAGAAAATTACATATTTCCTGGCAATATACATACGATATATAACGCAATCGTGTTTATCTAATAATTTCAATGGCTTGAAGCAATATATGTTATTTTAAAATCGTATTCATTTTTTCCAACAATAACAAGAAATACGGAAAGTAGGCAAAAATAAAAGAGAAAGGCGCATCTTTAGTTATAGTTGAAAAACTATTCCTAAGCCTCTTAGTACAAGTATAGTGTATATGTTTAAATGAAAGTGCTTCTATTAATATACTCTAGGGATGCAGTAATGTGCCCTTTCAAAAGATTAGGATTACCAAATTAATCCACGACGTCTGAGCTACAAAACGTAACTACTGTCAAGACAGTTTTCTTGTACGCCTTAAAAATGACTTTTAAGAGTTTTGATATAAGTCGTATTGTTACATTTATGTGCTTCTTCCTTTCTCTCCAACGTAAGGATTATAAATCCCAATATGTGAATGATGTAACATCTTTTGGAAGGATGAAACGTTTCCACGTAGGAGTCACGAAACATTTTTTTAAGCAGCCCTCGTTGTAATTTCAAAAGTTAGATTTTCCTTTTTGTTTGTGCAATAAGATAAATAAATAAATAAATAAATAAATAAATACAAATTATATTTAATATATTTTTGTTTTCGCCTACTTTAAAAGCGTCTCTGCCTAAATATTTTGCTTGTCTGTAAAGGATCAAAGGGAATCCCTGTCTATGTTATTGAAGGACACCACACGAGACATTTCTTGATTTTAGATATATTTCCAGGAAAATTTATTCCTTTTTTATTTTTATCTAAATTTGTTGATGCCAAAAGATTCAAGATACATTACAATACTATGTTTTTGAATTATAATACTTTGAATTTTCCTCATTATAGCATGTAAAATGGAAATGGAAATTGAATGCTGTAAGTAAACTTATACTATATATTTTTCATTGAAACTATATATCCAAATAGAAAGTATCATATAAGATAACCTACAATCTTCATACTGCGAACATAAAAAATAGAAAGTAATGGAAGTTGTACCATAGCTTGGCGTGTTTTCTATTGTTAAAAGTGTGGGTTATCTGTACATACCCCACACTTTTTTTTAAAACTCCGCCCACTATCTCTGGTAAAAACAACGTCAACAAAGTTGTGTTTTAACACGTCCATGATACTGTTCACAGTAAAAGATTCCTCCAGATCAAAAATGCTAATAACTCAACACGGATAACTGATTCAAACTAAGTTCGTCGAATAAATCTCATTTGAAGCTTGAGACAAAACAATATCGGCAATGGCTCTAACAAAATGACTCTATTTTAATATTCTCCTCCATGTGTGCGAACAAGTAACGCGTGTAAGATGAAATAAGGGTATCCTGTAGAAAGGTTCTATAGAAAGTCAATCACGTGATAGGAACGTGTTTGAATAGTAAACTTGTTTTGTAGACAGAGTGAATAGCGGCGGCCAATCGGATTTGACATTTATCATTCACGGTTTTGCGACATACATTACTCAAAAAGAGTAATTATATCATCATCAATTTAATCTAATTTCAACAGGAGCATTGCACAACTTAGGTTCGTAAACTCAAAATTGTTTTAATAAGTTTAATTATTTGAAGCAAGTATCGGTACTAGAAGTCGGAAAATGAATAAATATGAAATAAAAATATGTGACATTGAACAGTCGATTTATTCCTAAGCTATGAATTTTTAAACAATTACAGATAATCAATGTTCGTCGCCAATAGAAAATCATTTTAGAAATTCACGGAGTACAATGTACATGCAGTATATAAGACCAACACATTGGCGCCGTATTGATTAGAGGCAAGTGCACGCTCGAAAACTTTAATAATTGTAAACTATGGTACAAGTAACTTACCCCATATAATATTGTTGATTATGTGCAGATACCCGATGGACGTGGCCATAATGACACTCGGGAGCTACGCTCCCTCGTGTCATTATGACCACGCCCATCGGGTATCTGCACATAACCAACAATATTATATGGGGTAACTACTACATAAAAATCGTCCGACCTTTGAAATAATCTTGAATTGAATTTGTACAATAATGAATCGTACTCAACCCATACGCTTAATGCGTTAGTTTTGTGTTGAAAAAGGAAAAACATACTGTAAGAATATATGCAAAACTTTATTAAAAACAACTCTCATAAGTTATGGCAAAGGCCAATAAGCACCGATGACGTCGTTTTGGTTATCACATGTTTCTAATGAGCAATGATGTTGTCATTTTTTGGTTATCACATGTCTCTATATCTGTTGTCGAGAAGAGATACTATATGTTGCATATCCCGAGCCACCAAATAGTGATATAGATGGCGACTGGCGGTGGACATTTCGTTGTATGCCTCTGGAACTTCTACAGGAGTTTCTAAAGGCGGAATAGCACCGTCCCGATTCACTAAAATACTGTAAAATTCGCAAATGAGATCTTCAAGAACACTGTAAAGTCCATTGACATATGAAATATATAATCGCCTGTCGGACTCTTTTTCAATTAGATACATGTGTTCCACAAAAGGCCTGACTGTGAGAAGAATATGGTAGTCTTTAACAAGTTGTTCGTCAATGTCCTTCCAAGAAAAAAAAACCAAAATATGAATTTAATAATAAATTTGTCTAACTTCAAGACTTGTCTCCAAACCATCTTTAACGTTAAGAAATATTACAATTGTAGTACTGTAGTCATTTGAAAATATACTCACCCCACTCACAGGCTGTAAATCAAGTTCAGGGAAACCATCTAAACTCTCCGATGAAGTTACTGCCTCAAGCAAATGTTTGTCGCCCCTCAATCCCCTCTCATTCTACATAAATGAATTTAAACATCAGTAATATCTTTGTGGATGTGAGAGCTTTTTTTTCTAAATAAAACAGGGAAAGTCTTGCATTTTATATTACACAAATACACAATGTTAAAGAATAAAAAGTCGTAAAGTTTATTGGTTTTCGAAACAGACACAATGCGTTTACATTCATTGTCTTAACATCAATCATCAACATTTAATATCATTATCATCCCTATTTCTATGTGAACCATCGAGGTTGTGAAAAAGAGATTTAAACTGTAAAAAAGATATGAAAGTGTTGTAAAACATTTTCAAGACAACTCTAAGAGACATTGAGGCATCGCCTTAAAAGACTGATACTTATGACTTTCAGTCGGTTAAACACAATAAGAATTAATGGAATCTTTGCAGTATTAAGACAACTGCCAAGAAGCTATCAAAGACTGTAAGTGGAATCTGGACATAAGTATCATTATAAGTATTTTCTGAACGTTAAAGATTGCGCGTTAGAAATACATCAAACCGGTATTCACATTAACGGTGCTTTTCAAGTAAACGTTAACGTACAAATATATATATGATAATTCTACGATGGTGACGAAATTCTATTAAGCTTGTAAAAAATGTTGTTTAACAGAAATCCAAATATGAAAAAAAAACCCGTACATGTACTCTTCTACATACTAAGCTCCGCTCTGAGTTTGACTTTTAAGTTATTTCATAATATATCAAACTTTAATGCTAATTTATTCAATATTTGAACTGATAAATGCAAATAATGGTAAAAGACAAGTGATTATGGTTTTTTCTTACATTGCTCAGTATTTCAAATGTTAGATAAGAAAGTGTGAATTCTTTTAATCAGGAATTCTTAAATTCACCGAACTCAAAAGAACTGATATTTTATGGCGCCATTTCTATTTGCGAACGTCATTTTTTATTTATTAAACATAAATATATTTTTTAAAATCCTGTAGGATAAGATCTTTAAGGAAAATATCCCATTGTTGGATCATATATGCATCAGTTGAAATGGCTTTCCGTAAAAAAAATATAAGTACTTACAAGGATGCTGATAAATTCTCCTAGATTTCTAATGAAATATTGAAATTTCTGTAGCAGGCGAGGTATTGAATCTTCCAGAGTTTCTGATGATGCTATTTGAAAAACATTACTTCTTTCATTACTACCGGCGCACATGTTGATTGGCACACAGGTCGTGTTAAATATATTTATAATCACGAAAACGCCAACAAAACAGGGGAAATCTGCAAAAATAATATTAAATCACATCATAATTACAAGTCATTTAAATCTTTATACTTTTATGATCAATGATGGCAACACACACAACAATCTATGTTTAAGAATATGTTTCATTCAAATGATTTTGAAAGAAATTGTTTTTAAATGGATTTGTTTTCAGATGAATGAATTCTAACTGGATAATAAGCATATTTCAATTTCTGTGAAATTTAAAAGCAATTTTATTTATCTAAAAAATATATTTTTCAAAATGTTTACCTTTCCTTTGCAGATTACATCTACTATACATACCTATCGATTTCATCTTTCAGGAAGACAATCTCTAGCGTAAGACTGGTTAGCTCTGACAATTGACCATTTTGTTCTTCTCTTATATTCTGCATAAGCTTACACCCCCTTATCCCAGGTGGCATTCCAACAGACAAAGCTCTACATTTCATTGCCTTTTTTTCATCCTACATCCATTCTTCTTCTCAAGTTTCCACCCTTTTTGTTTCTTCAGCCCTGTAGGAAGAAAAAAAATCTAATTTTAAAGTATAGAACCATCTCCAAATCTACTAGTAATGATATCATATCAGTCAGTTGTATTTGGAAAAAAAACCCAGCATTAATGTTTTAATTCCTTAGGGACATCATAACAAGAATTTTATGATCATATCAAACTTACTACAGGGGGTGAAAATATTTGAACATTATCAATCGATCAAAGAATTACAAATGTGCGTATTTTATAACAGAGAGGTACGATAATCTATGAATTGTCTGGAGGGCAATCAGAAACGAACATTTATCATGCAGCACAAGACCTTCTACTGGTAATGAGAACTTCACGATTCTTATTTTGTTTTTCTTTACGACAAGTTGAAAACTTCGAATAGCGAAATCTTTTATGTAAATGTATTTGTCAAATAAAATTATCGTGCAAAATTCTCCGGTTTTTTTCCTTTGATTTTTTCTTGTAATGAAAACTATCAAACTAATAAACAAACTGGAGACCGCCCGAGTAAATGCACCTTTTGACCAAAGAAGATTTCCTGAAAATTTGGATTTTCTTATATTAGATAATATGCGACTGAAAAGAATGTACTATGATTTCAATGAAAATGTATTCAACCACAACTAAATCCAGTCGATACTTCCTTATTCTTGTATATTTTGTTTCTGGCTATTTGTAAGTTTTATCTAATGGTCTGGTGTAAGTTTAAATATTGGTAACACTGCGTACGTCCAAAGATAAACCAACATTTCTTATCTTTTATTTTCTTTAATGTATACTTGACTTTGATGGACTTGTTCCTTTGTAAAATGTTGGCAAAAGTCGTAATTTTTCTTGTAAGTATATATGCAGCAGATGAAGTGAGTTCTACTGTTTTTAAAGACTGTGGTGAGTGAATTTTTTAAAGTTTATATATAAGTATTTAGAACTGATATATCAATCTACGTAGGGACATTTGTCATTTTGGTTTATGTTCTAAGTTAGTTTTTTGTAACAGTGTTTATGTATTTATTACTGTTTTGTAAAAGTGTTTATTATTTACAAGTATTAATCTTTATAATATCATGAGTACATGTATATGTATTCCTAATGTTACTTTTAAAAAGAAAAAAAATAATCCTAAACACCTCGGAAACCAAATAATTCAAACAAATGAAATATGCTTCAGGCCATTTTCAACATGTTTTTCAGATATTGCATTTTTAAAGTAATATACTTATTAAATGAAAAATGACAAAAAACAAACTGTCAACCATCTCAAAAATCCATAAAACGAAATACAAATTCAAAGCAGAGCAACACGGACCTCTAAAAGATAAAGGTAGGATCAGGTGCCTAGGAGGAGTGAGCATCCTCTGCTGACCGGTCACACCCGCCGTGTGCTCTTAGTCGTAATTGGGAATAGAAGGAAAAGTCGGAAAAGTTAATTAAAAAAAAATATGTAAAGTTATTAAAGCATGGTATTATTGTTTTGCAGACTACCCACAATTTTCAATACAATGAATATGATTCATGTTCCACAATCAATATGCCCCTTAATGGATAATGATTACTATCTTTGTTTGGTGGTGTAATCAGTATTGCTTTGTAACGCGCTATATGATTGACATACCTATTTAAACCATAAGGTTGCTTACTTCGTTATTAGGCTTATGATAAAAACGTATCAATCAATTTTACTTTCATATTTTCTGCTATTTAATGTTATTTTAAAGGTCCAATGGCATTATTCATACAGTATATATAGCGGAAAGGTAAATTATACAGAATGAATGCAAAAGTTTCTTAATTATTAAACAGAATTTTAACACTTTACACTTTTTTAAAAACATTATTTGCGGGGTTTTATTTAGGCGAAAGGTGTTCTAACACAGTTTGTTCTCATATATTTAATTGATTTGTTAGATATTAAGTACTAACAAAATCAAGCAAAAATGTAATATTTGTATCCTCTTGAATGGCGCTTACATTTGATATAGTTATCGCTAAATGTATTGAGGTCACCTTTGATAATTTTCCGAATATCAAAGGTTTCAGATAACAAATGGAGTTTGGTCGTATTTCTGCTACAAATATTTGATTATGTATTATTATCTTATTTATAATCATTTATGCTTGAACTCAGATGCAGTAAAACAAATCAGATGAATTATCTTTTCACTGTGGAAAAATGTTTACATTATTAACGCAACAAAATGTATTTCTTATAGATATAGGTTTTTTTCATAAAACAAGTAATATTCACTAGTAGGGAAAATGCAAAACGGAGAACTAACGCTTTATATTAGACTTTATTAGTTTTACGATAAGTAATAGTTTTAACTGGACATTTTATGACAACACAATTTACCTTGATACAGATCTAAAATGAAATTTGACGCGATTTCATTGTTTATCTGAAAGCCGTTTCTTTAATTATTCATTTGTCTGTTTTAAATTCTTTTTTGTAACAAAGGCGGATTGTGATTTAATACATAGATATTAAAAGATTGTGTTCTGAGACAAGACTGGATACGAATCCATTAGTGAAAGTGATCCTCGAGGGTCCAGTTTCTTTACACCACTGTGCACTCTCTGGACAAAGAATAAATATCTAACTTAACTGCGCTATTCGGATCCGTAGAGATATATAATCTACAAAGAGAGTTACTGTATTGAAACAGTCAGACTCGACAATTTTGAAATCGATAACTGTTTTTGTCACTTATTAAAATGTCGAGCAATATTTAATCTTGTGTGTTGACATATTTGTGTCATGTTGACTTCTTAGACAAAGAATCGGGGTTTTCTGAGCAAAATTTATCCACCGTTTGTTAACATTAATAATTACAACGTTAATTTTTGACTTCTACATCTTCTCAAGAAGACAATTAATTCAACACAATTCACCCCCTACACATTCTTCCAATATGGATCCAGAAATATATGTGCAATACTACATGAGTCCAATTACAATCGATTATTTTAATACAAAGGTTTGCAATAACTTTCTTTCATATATACAAATAAGAAAGCTAATATATAGTTTAAGTAATAAATGCTCGTTTAATTCCCTAGTCTTTATGATTTTCTTAATATTCTATCGTGGAGGGTATATAACCCTTCATTTCAACTCTTTTGAAGGCCACTTCTCTTAATAGGCCTCTCTCTTAAGAGAATATTGCACATATATTTCTGGATCCATATTGGAAGATTGAGTAGGGGGTGACAATCAATTTGAAAAAGAAATATATATATTTTTTCAAAAAAAGTATTAACATAATGGAGAAATTTCAAGTTTATTCACTTTATTTATAAAAATCCACTGATTGGAGGGAGGGACTTGTGGGCACACGAAAGGGAATTGAAAAAAAACTTATGGTTCCAAAGTTTTAAGATTATTCATAAAGTATCAATTAGTCTAACATACTCACAAATAGGGTAACAAATTTTAACATTAAAGAAAAATATTCAAAAGATGTCTGTAATTAAAACTTGGTACCCGATATTGAGCGATGCTATACTGGTAGGAATAAAGTTTTATTATTAATCGTGTAAACATATGAAAGATCAGAATGGGAAACCATAAGAATAGTCTAAATGTACATAGAAGTACTAGACTAGTATATGGGAAAAAATCCAATGATGTTTAGTAAGGCTTTAATTTGTGAAATCGATATTTAGGTAAGCTATATGTAATATATTTATTGGGAAAGTTTTGTTCAAGCCATTGAACGTAAAGATAAAGAATAAAACATCTGTATTCTTAAGTATCTGGGATGTATTCCTCCAGTTATACATATGTTTCCCAAGTTAAACTTTTAAAACACTCCACAATAACTTTATTTCAAAGTACCATTCTGCGCCTTTGTTAGCTTTGCTTGCATTGTTATTAAGGAACAAAGGCCTATTTTGATAAGACATATAACACTGTGCCGGATAATTATGCCAGTGCCAACATGGCATTTTTGCACCCGTCTAAGCTGCATATATCGAAAAATGCAAATATGCCATATGATATACCATGCTTAAAGAGTATACAACCACCTTTGTTATCATTGTATCTCACCTGTCAGGTGAGATATTTACCTTTCAAAAATAAATTCCTACAGGAAAATAATTTTTCCCGAAGGAAAAACAATATTCCTATAGGAAAATTGAAATATCCTATGGGATTACAAGAACTTCCTATAGGAATTTCAAATCCAATAGGATTTGAATAAATCCGATAGGAAATCTTAATTTCCGATAGGAAAACTACCTGTCTGATCAAATTCCTTAGGAAATACCTTTCTCCTATAGGAAATATAATTCCTATAGGAGTTTTAGAAAAACCTATAGGATTGTCAATATTTCCTGTAGGAGAATCATTTCTCCTATAGGAATTATCATTGTCCTATGGGATATTAATTTTCAAAGGTATATATCTCACCTGTCAGGTGAAACACACTAAAAAACAAAAGTGGTTATATACTCTCTAGACAATGGTCTATCATTTGGTATATATGGACTTTTCCGAAACTGCATCTTAAGCGGGTGCAAAAATGCCACCTTGACACTGGCATAATTATCCGGCACAGTGTTATATATGGAGTTTGCAGTCATTTAAGACGAAAAGAATATGAAAATAGTCAATGATAAAGGAGAAAAAAAAACCATCGTGTTCTTTTGATTTATCATTATGAACACTATAAATATTAAATCTGTCACCAATATGACACATGAGTAACGTTATATACATTTTCAGGTTCCGTTTCGGGGAAAATTGTATCTGTGGGTGTGTCCGGCTGTACGACATTGCCCTGCATTTTTTACTCTGGCACAAACGAGACACTTACTGCAAATTTTATATCGAGTAAGTTCCCTCTCTTCTAAAATCCAGTAAACGTAAGATATTTATAAGAAAAAAAAATTATCAATTCACTA
Source organism: Magallana nippona (assembly GCA_033439105.1). Taxonomy (NCBI): domain Eukaryota; kingdom Metazoa; phylum Mollusca; class Bivalvia; order Ostreida; family Ostreidae; genus Magallana; species Magallana nippona. Next base: position 20,185,712 of record CM065920.1, on the reverse strand, counting down.
AAATAAAATTAACTCTTCTGATTGTCTATGATTTTTATGTATTCAGCAGATCCAAAATTCAAAGCCAGACAAGTGATACATGTATTTACGTTGCATGAATTCTAAAGATACCGTATTTTGCAGATGTGGTATCTAACAAGCCAACAACGGTTGTTACAGGGATAATTGCAAATCTTCCCGTTCCCTTTCCCGCAGAGAAAGACACTTGTCTCCATCAAACACATTGTCCTATACAGGCAGGACAGCAAAGTGTTTTTACGATTACTGTTCCTGTTCTTAAATCGTATCCTCATGTAAGTCATGACATATTGTAAATCATACAATTTACAGAGTGGCTTTAAAATGCAGAATCTAACATTGACAAGTTTAGCAATATGACAACTTTGTTGAATAAGAACTTTTTTAACTCATAAATTTAAAATTTAAAATATGTCTGTTGGGGTTTTTGTTTTGTTCTATAAATGTACCCTTTCTTCGATAGTGAATTTTCTTTTCTAAGTACCATTTTCTTTTCACAACAAATAACCTTGTAAACATTCTGGATATAAATTAATAGATTGATATATTTTTTAAAAGTAGCGTTGTACTACACTCAACAAAACGTGTTCACCCTGATAAATAGAATAATTTGAAAATTACGAAATTGAATAATGTGAAACTTTCAACATTTCGTGACTGATGTGATCTTTTCATCTATAGCACATATAAATAAGACAACATCGATTAAAATCAATTACCAGTGACGAAACGTCAAAACATTAAATTGTTTTTTTTTTCTGCGCGTGCTTAATATGATTGGCATTTTTTTGTGATTGATATTAGTCTTTGGTGATAGATTAAAAAGAAAAACACTTACCACGGCCAAAATGATCATTGAGAAAACAGCAAGAGTCGTTGGAATATTAGTGTCTGCATCGTTTCTACGACAGGTTGTACTCACTTTAAATTTGTTGTTTATTTTGTCCTCGACATTGTTTTTAATACTAGTAAGACGTGATAAACCACTCCTCTACGATACCATAAGCTTAAATATCTTATCTTACAGGTGCGGTCAAATTTTAATTAGATTGCTTGTGTTATATGCGTCGTCAAATAACAATTTGCTTTCAAAGCAAAATAAAAATCATCACTAATTTTCATTCGAATTAAAGCAATGGCGTGGCATTATGAGATTGTGTTTACTGTCAAAGCTGAACATAGCCATTGTAAATACACATGATTAATTCATAAATAAGTTAGCGATCAACTTCATGATGAAACAAAACCATAACTACATCAGATTTATAAAATATTCTTTCTTCAGCTATTGCAACGAGTACTATGTCAACTTTAACCTCTTTCCAAACATCATAAAACCAGTTTAATATAAAAATACATTTTTCTTAAGTTTATCATAAAATCTCTTGAGGGTTTCTTTTTCGTTCTACACATATTTAAAACAAGAACAAACAATAAAAAGAATGGGGTTTCTTTGTAGATTTTATTTTTTAGTTTAATAGATTCTACAAATTGCAATCTTTTCTTTACTTTTTTCAAATCAAAGTTCACCTGTCCATAATTGAAAATGATGTATTATTAGAAAATCAAGTCATGTATTGAGTTTTAGAATCACAGTTACCTTGTTACACTAAAAACATATTTTTTTCAGTTTTTCATGATAAATACAAAAAAATCATATAAATTTTTTGAGAGCATATATCGGTCTCAATATACTTAATAGATCTAGAAAATAATATGTTTCAATTTATGTATTATTGTACAAAAAATCAATGTTATTGATTATCTATTGTAGATAAGTCTTTTGGTGAAAGGCGAAGTTCGTGACGACAATGGAAAGGATATCTTGTGTTTTGTTTTCCCGGCACAAATAAAGGCATAATCTTATTTATCATTTAGCTTGTTAAATAAATACCATTTCAAAGGAGTAATGACCCTTTGCTACGAGTGTTGCTGGTAATAATTTTACTTCTAATGTTATTTTGAAATATTTTTATTATATTTAGAGTACCGCCATGTATCTCTGATGCAATAGGAAATGAGTATTCTAAATGACTTGTGACTTGACCCCCAATTTAAAAAAATTAGACTTCCCTAATAAAATGACCAATCATAAATTATCATTCCACTGATCGCGCAATCAGATGACCAGTAATGTATGTTTTATTTAACTGATCACGCTATCAGACTTCAACTTTGACAAAATGCGCCGAAATTTTGAAGAGGATGGACGGAGAATTTGATCTACAGTTTGATTTTGATTTGCTCGCCGAACTAGTAAATGAAATAGATTACATTATCCTATCGGAAGTATGCGAGATGTTACAATGTGTGAAAACGCCGCATTTGAGGGACTGTTGGACCTATCTTTAACCGCCGACTCGGCAGACCGTGGAGCAATCATTTATGGATGTTCATAGTATAAAATCCGGCGCAATGGACGTAGGTTGTATGGACAGTGCATATATGTTCGGAAATTATTGAGACATTTACTCTTATTTCCTTGGGGAAAAAGATAAACCCTTGAAATTTAACCAAAACGTACACAAGGATAGAGTTTATCAATGTGAAAAGTTTCTTGTTCATGGCATGATTAGATCATTACTGGTAAACTGACAAACTTGCCTTCGCCCAGTGACCCAGAGCAACCGCAAACTTATCGCAACGTCATTTAACGCTTCTCATTGCTACTATGTTTAAAACACTTTACACACGAACGGAATTTAAAATTTATTCTTCATTTCTCATCTTTTGTTTACATTTCAAGATGTCAACATTTGCATATTCTCTCCATTCATGATTTTTGTGAAAAAAATCGAGTTATTTCTGACCGAATGTCAAATTATTGTGAAATGTCACCTACAGTCATTCTGTGAACATCAGTTAGTGTGTAAAAAGTATTTGATATTTTGTCCCTTTGTCTTAATTCCAGTTAAACAATCAGTGAAAAGGGACGATAAACTGAAGCCCTTTATCCCTTGCCATCGTATAGTTTTTGTTTAAGCGAAATGATGGTCTGAAAAGGTCCTTTTTCCGAGATTTCCACCAGTTTGATGTATATTCGAATTCGCTGCGCCGTCTTGACGTCAAAATTAAATATACCGTCGTTGTCAGATTTCTATTGCTTGGTAAGTATATCTGTACCATATCCGTATTTCAACTCGATCACTAGTGATACTTGATCAAAAGTCAGTCACAATAAAGAGCAAAATGAACATTTATAATTTGATTTCTTTTATCTTAAACTATAAGTTTACGGACACTTAGAAAGAAGATGTTTCAGTTTGTTATTCTCTGAGTTTATGCCTGCGGCGGGTACCCCGACAACCGATTTGTTTGTCTACTGTTGCAAACAAAATTATTTGTTGGGGTTTCTTCAATGTTTATGCCAATTTTCACCCTAATTCGTCACTTAGAAAGGGAAATATTCGTGTTGTCTCAATAATTTCCGAACCCTCGTACATCAAGCGAAAGACGTTTCGGTCAACCGGAAAGCGATGATGAAATTTGTAAACTTATTAAAGATCAAGAAAACGTGAATACGAAAAATAACGAAGTGGGCCATGAATTTTTTTGAAAAATGGCTGGCCAACCGGCGGGAAAGTATTCCCGATTTTAAGCTAATGACCTCTGAGCAGATGAGGTTTTGGCTTGGACGGTTCGTTATGGAGGCGCAAAAGCGGGATGAAACAGAATATCCACCAAGATCTACCTACTTCATACTATGCGTACTTTTGCGATTTTTGAAAGACAATGGTGTCTATGATAAGAATGTCCTTGATAAAAATAACGGAGAATTCACCGATTTCCGGAAATTGGTTGACGCAAGAATGAAATCGTTAATTGACAAAGGATTTTGGCGTGGTTTAAAACAAGCGGACCCTATTCTGCCTAAAGACTTCAATTTTAATTTAGCATCGGAAATTAAATTAAAAAAAACTTGCACGAATTTTTTTTTTCAGGATTTGTTTTTAATAAACAGCTACATTGAAGTTTGATCAGCAATTTATACATGTTTTATTTTCTTCTTAAGGTTGGCAGAAATACAAAAAGTACTGAAGTTTTATCAGTGATGTTTCTTAGATACAGAACACGTTTACCTCATTTGCATAAGAAATGCCCATCAAAACTGTTCTGTATCACAGATACAGCACAGACAAATCCTATAGTAAAAGTTACAAAGTCGTGTCACAATCTGCTTTAACATCGATTCAAAGACTTAAATGTTATGATAAATGATATTACTTATATAGAAGCATCTTGACATATCATTGTTTCCTAATAGTTTAGACAATGGCCCCTGGACAATTCTTGGGACCCACAAGGGGTTCAAAGTTTGATGTAGCTTATATGTTAATAAGATCTTCTTGAGAACTGAAAAGTTCAATATGTGATATAACTATGATATCACCGTGTTAGAAATTTGAAAATTTGAAAATCTTTTTATGCAGGATCTATTCTACTACACTGTCCAGATATGTTGTATGTGACTTCATAAAGCTGATTATAATATGGCTATCATTGCTCAGGTGAGCGATGTGGCCCATGGGCCTCTTGTTATGAAACCGTTGAATGTTTTTTTAACATGTTTCTTTTATATTTAGGCTATAATGGAAAACTATCAAACAATGAAAGGTCTATCATATTTGAAAATTTACATTTCCTTTGCTTGACTTATAAGGAATAATGATGAAAATTAATTCAAGGTGATTTTATAAGGTCGACGTTTTGCTTTCTTTGCTGTTGGTATAAAAATGGCTTTAACTTTATTATTTTACTCTTTGGAGCATTGTGTGCATTGCTACAACTGTATCTGAGATGTCATTGTGAAATCCTAACATTTTTAACTTCCAATATCACATTCGTCTTGGTTAAACCAAGTTACAATCAATGATGTAATAATGATAAAGACGTACTCGGTTCTTCTTCAATCGTAAATCACCAATCAAATTAGCGTTGGTTGGAAATCACTTTATTTATTGTAGTTCCTAAAATCATAGTGCACGTTTGACGCTATCATCTCAGAGGTCTACGACAAGGAAAATCGGTAGCCAAAAGGCGTCAGTTGTTATTATTACCGTCAAAACGGTACACAGAGTTGAAACGATTTACAATCTACGGATTGTCCACGTCCTCTCCTTTGTCATTGGTAGAAAATACAAGGTGTGAAAATTTACATTTATTACATTGGTTGAAACCCTGTTCGCTGTTCAGCGCAAGATAGATAATTTACTGATGATCTTATTTACGAGCGACTTTAAAAAAAGGTAGAAAATGAAAAAATAATAACATTGCTTTTAATGTGATTTGACACTTTACTTTTTTTTTGTTAAGCTCATTGAAGAGTATCTTATTAAGTCTATTGAAAATATTCGTAATATATATATATATATATATATATATATATATATATATATATATATATATATATATATATATATATATATATATATATATATATAATGATATCGTATATTATATTCCTTATTGAATATGATTTGATAGATAGAGGATATCTATATTGTGTGATTTTATATTTGCTTTATCCAACTCGTTGAAATGGTTATATTCGCTCGGCAAGCCTCGCGAATATATACACCATTTCAACTCTATTTATCTCATACAATTTGATTTATATCATGAAGCTTTTGAGACAGCCCCTAATATGACCCGAATTGATTTTTTTCAAAGATTAAACGATGATGCAACGTTGTGTTATGCGGTTATTGTGACCTTGCGCAATACAATTTAGTACGTCATTTTGGAGATAAATATAACTGTTTTAATGTAAAGTTTCACTTAAATAAACCTTGAAATAATTGTTTATCTGATCTAATTTTTCTTAGAGCTTAATCACTTAATTAAATGGAAATACTGATCAGAAGACTTGAATAATCAAGTTTGTTGACATACACAAAGTTGCGAATGCTCGTTAGTTTGAATTGACTCGATCGAGGAACAGTTGTTGATGTTTTATAATACGAACACTAGCCTAATGATTCGAAGTTGAAAATATTGAATTAGGATGCTTACAGCTGGTGAAATAAAAGTCTTTGGAGACATTATTTCGGTACGTTCTTGTATAGAAACACAACCAAAGCGTTCTGTTTGCATTGCGTCGTCAGAAACTCCTTGATAGCTAACGTGATTTGCAGTTTTATAAACTTCACGGTTATGTGTTTTCCTTTATATTTGTAATTTAAATCTTTGACAAAATCCATTTTAAATCAAATTTTGGTAGTAGATATAGTTATATGGAAAATACTAGAAAGTATTCGAAAATAGGTCACTGAGGCGATGAAGCGAGTGGCTGTGTCAAAAATACTTCGGACCGGAAGTATTTGATAAAGCATCACCCGTTTGATAAAGCAAAGGTTTATCACACGGGTAGTATACACCACACGTATGAGATAAAGTATGATAACATCTGTATAAAAACAAAAGAAAAAGAGAGGTAACGGTATTTACATTGGTTTTATTAAACTACTACGACAGACTTAAAATGTCTATTTCCTTACTATACTACAACCACTATAATAATCTACTATATTTACATTTGCAAATATACTTCCTTATATGAACGTATAGGATAGCGAAAACGTTCAATTCTGTGTGAACTTTTTCATGACGTCACGATGATTATCGCACGCGCTTATCATTTGACGGTTGCAATATTGTAAACGTAAAAACATCGTTATATTAATGATTCTGGACGATTTGCCATTCTCAAACGTAAATATATGTAATAAACAGCAATTTTAAAAAGTTCACCGGGAAATGAAGTTGATTGATCACGTGAGCAACCAACTTCATATCTCAGTGAACTTTTTAAATTGCTGTTTATTTCTTAAATACACGATACATTACCAACAAGCAAGTTAGTTTTTATTCCATAATGATTATTATAAGCAAGAACCTCTAAAAGGCACATGTTTTTAAATATGAAAAAGTTTCACATGCAATATATGTACAGTAATTTGAGATTTATCGCTTTCAATATAAAGAATAATATTTGCGTATTTGAGAAACTATTTCAAAAGCCCTCTGGTGTTTCGTACTATTAAATTAAAGTATGTATATGCGCTTTAGAGCGAAAATAATTCACTGTTTTTCATCAGAGTTACAGTTCTTTTCATAGTTACAAGTGCTGATAGCGTTATTGTGATTTAATATCTCATATGATTTCATTTGATAACGTTCAGAATTACCTAAGCAACTTACTATACAAGGGATATACTTAAAATTCTTTGTCGAACACCTTGTATAGAAACAAATCCAAAATAATTATTTACTGGAATTTTTGTTTTATTCTATCTGAAATAAAGTAACAATGTTTTAACTTTTAACAATATTGTCATATTTTGTATTGTTATATTATATTTATTTTGGTTTTCAATTAATAATAATCTTTTAATGGTTATCTTTCCAAAATGATATTAAATTCGACTCAACAAGCTAGCGCTACTGCAATGAAAAAACCCTGACACTATCAAAAAACCTGAGGAAACCCTGAGAGGCACTGAGGAAACCCTGAGAAACCCTGAGGTTTGCACTGAGGGTACTGAGGAAACTCTGAGAGACACTGAGGTTTGCACTGAGGGTACTGAGGAAACTCTGAGAGACACTGAGGTTTGCACTGATGGTACTGAGGAAACTCAGAGAGACACTGAGGTTTGCACTGAGGGTACTGAGCCCTGAGGTCGACACTGAGGGTACTGATGAAGCCCTAAGAGACCCTGAGGTCGGCACTGAGGGTACTGAGAAAACTGTTAGGTCACTTTAAATAGAAAAACTAACTAAATTGTGTGATTAAAATAAAATTATCAAAGCTAATTTTATGAATTTTTATCATAATTATTTTGATTTTAATTTTATTAAATTTCATTTCATAATGTAAAAATACATGTTATATTTGACGCCATGAATTTTCCCGTCATAATTACATCAACTATAACAAAGAGATATGTGAAAATGAATAATTTATACTATAAAACCCTCTAGTACAAAATGGCCAAAAGTTGTTTTTTATGATCTTCTAATGTACAAGAGTTGATCCAAAAGTAATGTCACACTATGCACTGCGCTTTTCACTGGCGCTGTATTGTATAAAATGATACATCAACATTTTGCTTATCAAAATTCGAATTAAAATTTAAAATTTTGACTAAATGAATTTATGTCTTCTTTAAGGTTTGTATTTATGAATAAATTATAAGCTTCAAAATTTGAAAAAGCTCCAAACAACATAATGTTTTGAAACAGATATAACATAGACTTTTCGTAACTGTTTTAAAAAATTAGGGAACGTTACCGTCCATTTCGGATATCTACGCAATGCCTTTTGTCTCTATATCAAGGAATGAAAAGGCTGGACATGCGAATAATGATACGATGCAATTTTTATGCTTTGATGGATAGAAATCACTAGAAAATGTACTGAAATTGATATATTAACCTAAAATTGAGAGTGAGTGAACATGATACCCTTAACGTGGTTCGAATATCTAATAAAAGCATGTATATATCATGATAATAAATAAATTAGATAGACAGAAGACATACGCCCTGAAGAAAAGTTAAAGCTAGGTTCTTACATAATGTGCTATATTATAAAGCTACGTTCATGACTTTTGAAGAGACCTCGACAAACTGATCGCTCATTAAATAGTCCAATATACTCTTCCATCGATTACAAAAAGAGCAATTAGTTATATTATGAAAAAAAAATGATTTTAAAAATGTAAAATAGAGCATCGTTGACAATTTCTAAAGAGTCGTAATTACGAAATTATACCAGAACGCCAAAGATCTAGAAATGACGTCGCTAGCGTGCGGCGACTATCCTTACCTCACGCTCTACAAAATAAATTATCTTCAGAAATATTATGCATATATAATGCATTAAAATTTTCAGATCTAAATTGAAATAGGTGGATATCTCAAAGCATGAATTTTTGTCACTTTACGCTGATTTTTCACGATTTTAACGCATCTATGACTTTACTTTTTGATCAACCCTCGTACATGATATATAAATAATTTATTTAAATGCCGCGTTTTGTTCTCATATATCTCCAAAATAGATGATCAACATAATCATGATATGAAGAAAAGATCACACACTGATTTTAAAATACTACATTTCGTTATGAGAAAGTAAAATTGAAAATATTCACCATTTATAACAACAATATATGGTAACAAGAGAATATATACAACATTCAATAAAATGTAGGGAAGCGGTACTTCTTTTGTCACAATAAAGGACTATATATGATTTGAGCCTAAAATAGCCCCCTTAAAGGGGCATGGTCACGATTTTAGTCAAATTCTATTTTTCTGTTTTTAATATATACAATGCTTTAGGAATGTATTTCTAATGACAAAATGAAATTTGAGAGTCAGTCGTACAATTAAAAGCAAGATACGCAGGTCACAATGCTTTGTCTTGTAAACAAGGCTACTCTTTTTTTATATTAAGGTTCAATATACCAGTAAAGATCTTTTTCAAGCTGATTTGTCTATCTTCTTATTTATTTTAAGCATAAATAAACAGTTCTTAACGTTTAGCACATTCATTTTAGGTCTAAAACTGGAAGTTTTACTTCAACATTCAAAATGTAAACAAAAAGTGTGTTTACATAGCAAAGAATTGTAAGCTCTGTAACTCTGTAATGTTTTCTTTGTACAGATATACATTTGAAGTTTTTTCATAATCTTCATTTTTGATTTAAGTGCCCACAATTTAGAAATATGACATCATAAAGTTTACTTTTTCCCGCCTTTTTTGCATTTTTTAGCATAAAACGGCTCTATTTCAAGCCGTTTTTCTTTAAGCAAACGTTGTCCAACTGCTTGAACAAACAAAATATTTTACCAAAGATGTATCTATACCGTCCGTCTATATTTCCCATTCCAAAAAGATAAGAAAAATGTCAAGAAATGACTGATTTTGATTGAATTCTAAAAATAGCGTTAGCGTCACTTCTGACGTCATATACTGCCAGTGAGTTCAAATAAATCAGAGAATTAGGTGAGAAATACATTTTATACCAACTCTTCTAAAAAATAACACAACAATTTAATGAACCTAAAACATTTAAAAACTGACGATTATGGGGGTATAATTTGACTAATATCATAAATAGTCCTTTCTCAAAACTTCTTCCTAGGAAATTCATACTAATTTGTCAGCTATCACTTAAATACAAATATACAGCATATATAATAATTTCTATATTTATAAAAAACTCATTAATTTTTTTTCTGTAAAAAGAATGTGAACACCGTTTGGCCTTTTCTTCTTAATGCTATTTATAAGTGATGAAAAGAGAGACCCGATGATGAAAGTTTCTTTGCTATGCTTTTGGAAATGACATTGATTGAAACAAGTATTATCAAAGTATCAAAATTCGATTTCTTGTCACACTAAAGACTATAATATTTTAATAATATTATATTATAATATTATATTACTATAATATTTATTGAAAGAACTTTTAGTAGTAAATGAGTGTTTCAAAATTGAACCTTTATTTCATGAACTGACAGAGCTCTATCTGAGCTGCTACAACAGTCTACAGTCCTCAAGTGCATCATGAGCATTGTGATTATGAAAAATACTGGAAACCAATTTTCTAAAATCATTAAAGGAAGTTACCTCTCCTATCAGAGTATATATTTGAACCATAAATAAGCAGTCTCCATTTACCAAAAAAAAAGACACGAATTTGATTTTACGAATAATGTCAAGATTAACTCAAGAGAAATTTGTCACATTTAAGGTTCTTTTTTTTATCATGAAAATATTACTTATCCTTTTTAACGTTGTCAAAAAATGAAATAAAAAGAAATATATTGATGCATTTTACAAAAGTATTGCAATTTTGCCCACGATGGATGTAATGGAATAATATTCAAGATGAGATCAAATTTAAAAATAGGGTTATTTCGGTGCATCTATGGCTCTAACCCCTTTACTTATGCGTAGTAGAGTTCTGCTGAACAACTCAGCCAAGCATTTCGTTGAATTACTGATCGCAATATTAACACTAGAAGACTAATAATTTTTTTCTATAAAATTTGCAGATTTATAGTCAATCGCAACTTCACGGACCTTTCCGGCAGGCTCGGAAAGTGTTTTCATTTACATCATTGAAAAGTCAATATCTAGTAAACGAAAGGTGTCTACAGGTTCATGAAATTCAAGAAATATATAATTTCACTGATGCTTTATAACAATAGCTTTGGTTGATAGGGTGTATCTGGGCTTAAATGTTTGGTAAACACAATGAAAAATCATGTTTTAAACTGTCTTTTTTGTGAAGTATCAGGATAATAAGTAACAAATCTTGGAGTTTGTCCATTTTTGACTAATGAATAAAACTAGAATGCACACAGTCTATCAAAAACGACATTAAACAAGCTCCTGAGCTTAAATTGATTTCGAATTGAATATAGGTATCGGGATTACTTTTCCCATGATTTAATATAGAATGTCAAGAAATTGTTTCAATTTCTACATAATTCCTTTAAAGCCCTCAAGTACGGGGGAACTGTTCATCAAATAAATCATGAAGTCATAACGGTTCTAACACCAAAAAGACACTCTGGAATTATTTTCTAGATCTTGACCTTAAGCCAAGAGTTTGTTTAATGCCGTTTGTAGAAAGACTGTAGGCATTCTAAATATATTTCATTAGTAAAATATGGACAACAATTTGTCACTTATTTCCTGTATACCGTATTTAATAAAAAAAATGACAATTTACAATTCTGTTTACCAAAAATGTAAGCCCCGGTACACCTTTTCAAACAAAGCTATTATCATGAAGCATCACTGAAAGAAGATATATCTTGGATTTCATAAACGTGAAGGCACCCTCTTGACCTTAAGTTTATCCTTGTCATTAAAAGTGGGTGTTTAGTTTGTTTTATTATATGATCTCTATGAATAGTAAAACCTTTACCACTTTTGTTCATGATAAAGGGGTGTTTAATGATAAATTTCATACTCGTAAAAAATCTCTTCTTCAGGTAGGGCTGCGAAATGATTTGTCTCAGATTTGTAAAAATCTAAAAGGGTAAGAAACAGATTTGAAAAGGATGAAACAATTTTAGGTGTTGAAACGACAGTGTAAAAAAATAATGATCCCTATACAGTAATTACCAGGGGTCATTTTGTTTTTCCGTAGAAAGATTACTTTGAGCTGTAGAAAAGTAGGATCATCATTGTCAATTCACGTAGTTTTACTTTACAAAATTTTCATCGTGACTTGTTTGCACTTTTCTAATCATGCACTTATTTTCCAAATGACCTTAATAGTTTGATCATGGCGCAGAAAAGTGTTACTTGTGACGTTGTTATCTCAACAAACCCATCAGTCAGCAGAGGTACTCAATCTGAACAACGGCGAATTGCAGGTGCATGGGCACGGTTAGAACTGAAACAAAGGCCCAGAGCCACATCGCTCACCTAAGCAACAATTGTAATAACTGATTTAAACAGTGTTATGGACTCAAAACAAACTATCTGAATAATTTAGTCGAGCATATTTTGTTAAAAAGACTTTCTCCACATATTTTATGGTAAACATGTAGCCCCTTTATTGTTTCAGTGATCAAATTTTTAAAACAATTTGGAATGAAACAAATATTTGTATGCTTTAGTACATAATAGTACAAATTGTCGTATTGCCTTTCTTAAAAAGATCTTTTTTACTTAATATATTCCTATGCTGTTATTTGGACCCCTTCAGAAACCTATTTTAGTAAAAATTCAATTCACCATTGCGACCCTACCGTGCCCCCTGTGATCATTATTTTTAAAACTTGAATTTACACTACCTGAGGTGGTTTCCACACAAGTTTCAGCTTTTCTGGCCTATAATTTCCTCTATAAAAATTCAACCTTCATTGAGGCCCCACCCTATCCACAGGGATCATTCTTTTTAAACAAATTTAAATTTGCATCACGTAGGGGTACTTGCCCACAAGTTTCTGGTCTTCGGGTTTTTGAGACAATTTTTTTTTTTAAATTTAACAAATTTTCTATAATTCTTAATTATCTGCCTTTTGTAAGAGACAATGATCCATTATTTTCACAAAGTTGAATCTCCAAAGGATTTCTTTTGCCTATTTAGCTCAAACTGGCCCAATAGTTCTTGACAAAAAGTTAAAAATACAAAACGTTTACAGACGGACAAACAGACAGACAGATACAAGATGTTCAGAAAACCTTATCTAACTGAGCTTTCATCTCAGACGAGCTAAAAAGGACTGTACGACCACCCTGAATCATCCAGTTCTCTTAAAAAGGCCAGCACTATGTCAGAAAATACGTCATTCAAATGACGTTATCACGGCACTTTGAATGTTTCAAATATCTAGGCAACATACGACCTAATTATATATCTTTATTTATATACGTCATAATTTATGGCTGCAAATATCAGGTACGAAATAGGGAAGCTACGATTATCTGATGTCACCTTTTGCTGCCAATGACCTTCAAAATTCAATCAACGCGCAAATTTTTAGATAACAGACATCAACGTTGTTATCTACACAAATAAAGCGGTCAGGAACGGCACTCAATCTAAACAACGACTACCTGCAAATACATGGAGCCGGCTAGAATTAAGACAAGGGCAGTTTCTTCTCATATGACTTGTAAGTTTTTATAACTGACATGATCAATCCGTTTTGACCATACTTTCTACTTCTCATGTTTTCTTGTATCACTGAAAGCGATAGCAGGTATATACTGTTCGTGTAGTTTTTCCTTCGATCTCGATTGTTGAAAAACACACGCGTTTGTAAGACAGTGCTTCGTATGCAGACCATGATAAGATAGTTGGGAAAGCACTTGATTAACGTGAATTTAACAGGTTCATTCTGGAACGAAACATATATCATCTTTCTATCATGCAAAGATTTTCAAAAATTAAGGTTACAGTAAATGATTTTGTAAAAGAAATGAAGCATGTATATTTGTTATTGTATCATTAGATTCTTATCCAAACATAATTCGTGTGCTTGTTCTGATGTTTTCTGATTATGTTCAATGTAACTATGCCAACAAACTGTGCAAATTAAACCCAATGTAGAACGTATTAGTCTGGTAACGAGTAACCTATTGCTTGTAATGTATTCTAAATGGCAAGAAAAAAGTTGCTGCAAGCTTTTAAGCTATTAAAAGGATGGAAAAATGGCAGATATGTTTAAAAAAGAATGTCTTCGTATATACATCAGATATTTACTTTTAAATACTTTGAAATAAGATATAAATGAATGATCAAATTAATTCAAGATTTGTATTTAATCTTCTTTATCTTGTCAGGACAAGTTAAAAGCATAAAGATCAACTTAGTTCAGACAACCAACAATGGACGAAGAGAACATTGGAAATCCCGTGGATAGAGGATGGTCATGGGTCATTCTGTTTGGTAATAACTTTTTTAGTATTCCTTCAAAGTTTTAAAAAAAAAGATAAGATTTAGAAATGATTATACTAAGAGAAGTTGTTTCCATTTTGATCAGGTCATGGTATTAAGAAATTAATTTAACAACTAAATTAGATTTCAAAGCAATCATGTACCTTAATTCTAAACTAAATCTTTCACATTTGGAATCTGAAACCGAGAAAATGTCTCTGACATGTATATGTTACATAAGAATATTTGATTAAAATGATGTCGATCCTTGGTAAATGTTAAACGTTTTCGTGTATTTTTCAGTTGATACAACATGAAACAAAACTCCATTAAATCAAATTGCACTATAATATTAATACTATATTCGTTTCAAACCTACAAAGTTACATCAACAACCAATAAGAAGAGAAAAATATAAAGGAATGAACCAAAACGCTTAATTTAGATAGCCAGATGTACGATTCACAAGAATATCAAACATGGAAGTTACGAAAAGCAGACAAATGAATAGATAGTGATGTTTAGTCCCTTATTTTTACAGCTTCTGCATCAATATCATTCTTACACATCGGATCTCTCAAAGCCTTTGGACTGTTTTTTGTTGAATTTCTCGAGATGTTCGACGCAGGAGTCTCTGTAACGTCACTTATATTTTCCATCCAGAATGTGTTCTACGCTTTAGTTGGTGAGATTTTAATGTACATGTATAACATTCATAAGCATGTTCATTTTATTTTAATTTCACATATACCGTTGAAATTCCTGTTGTGTTTGAATCAATACTAGAGTTTTAACCTTTCAGCTTTGCCTGTACTGTCTATAGGAATAAGATTTCTATCGTCAAGAAGCCTTTGCTTCATTGGTGCCATTTTGTGTACCTCAGCCTATGCTCTGAGTGTGCTCGCAATGAACGTTGAATTCTTGATATTCACTCTCAGCATAGTATTCGGTAAGTTGGTTCGATTAACTAATTTATACTCTCAGTCGTCATTAAAGCGATAATTCTACACTTTTTAATTGTTTAATGTCTTACTGTGCAGAATATAAGAAAAACGCAGTCTCTTTTTTTGGTTTGTATATTATGTTATATTGAATTGACGTAAACGTTATTTAAATCTCACTTGGAAATTAAAAAAAGATAACTTTTCCTTAGACATGCGTTTAAGTGCAAATGATATGATGGTGGTTTCGTAGATAATAACAATATGCTTTTTAATTTTGTGTTTTTAAGGTTGTGGTTCGGGGTTTTTATTTCCACCAACACTTGTGATACTTGGTCGGTATTTCCGAAAAAGGAGGGGACTTGCAAATGGTCTTTCAATGGCAAGTGCTTGTCTTGGAAGTTTGGCCTATCCTTTGTTTATACGATTTTGCATGGATGAATACGGAGTTCGTGGAGCCCTTCTCCTTGTTTCAGGAATTTACATGCATATATTCATTGCAGTTTGTTTACTAACTCCTCCAGAGCAATATAAACCTAAAACGAATCGCAAATTGCAGGAAAAAGTTAATCTTTTAAATCCCTTGGTTGGCGATACTTCAGTGAACGACAGTTCACTTTCATCCTCACTTCCCAATATTCGTGTTCCTCGAGAACCTGTTAGAAAGAGAAGAACCATGACAATATCAGAGGATTTAAATCAATCGAATTCCCATGATCACAGAACTCTAAACTTTTCCAAATATCTCAGCAACATTAGCCTTATGTCTATATCAACAGTTGACATAAGCTTGCAAAAGTCAAAGAATGTCAAGAAGGATATGAAGTGGTACGAACATGTAAAGAACATGGATTTTTCGGTTCTTAAACAGACAGAATTTATGTTATTTTTGGTTAGTTTTTGTTTCTCATCGGTTCCTGCCATTTTTAATGTATTCTTGCCAGCTTTTGCGCGACAAAAAGGCATAACGGACAACGAAATTTTAATTTTAGTTTGCATCATAAGTTTCATGGATTTTCTTGGTAGAGTTGTTTCTGGATTTCTATCAGACAATCCTCGAATTCGAACTTCCCATATCATTGTCGTTACAATGTTTGCTATTGGTACCATATCACAATTTGCACGCTTTCTGAATTCGTTTAGTGCGTTTTGTGCATTTGTTACTATATATGGATTTTTTGCTGGAACGCCATTTGCTCTCTTTTCAGCTATGACGTCCAAAATAGTGGGAATCGAAAAGTTTCCTACTGCCTATGCATTTCTTATTTTAGCACAAACGTGTACCTTTGCGACAGTCATTCCACTGTCAGGTAAGAAAGGAAAATTGTTTAAGATATAAAACTGAGCATTTTTCTTTATAAGTTAATAACGAAATGATATATATTTGCAACTTTTAGAGAAAATTAACAACTACTCTCGTTTATTTTGAAGGATATCTGAGGGATGTTACCGGAAATTACTATGCTGCGTGCCATTTTATGGGAACAAATGCCTTTCTGTCCACGGTTTTGTTTCTTTTTGAACCTTTTGCGCAGAAGATGGACCAAAAAAGAAAATTGAATGTTCAGACCATTATTGTTCACAATGGTGATAGTGCAAAAAATTAAAAAGAATCGTGTGTAAAACACAACATGTTTTGTAATAATGTAAATTTCTATAGATGTAAACATGAATTTGTATTCAGCAACTTTTCTATGTTATAATTTAATATATAGATGTTGATATTCTACATTCTTTTGTCGTCATTTACACTTTCACGCTACAAAACAGAATCGTTTAAAATATAATAGAAGAAAGCTTTTTTTTTTTTAAACTTTCTTGAAACTAATCAAAAAAATTATTATTATTTTCATATTTGAAATTAAGAATAAATTGAAATGATTAATGATGATTATTTTTCCTCCATTCAACCTGAAAGGGTTATTGTAGCTTTAAGCATTTTAAAAAAATTATCAAAATACATTTGCATCATTTTTTCTGATTAAATCCGAACTTGGGAAATCAATCGAAATATTGATAATTTTAATATTTGAAATCCAGAATAAATATAATAGATTATTATTCCTTTTTTTCTGCTTCCAACCTCAAACAAATGCAAAGAGGTGTTCTGGAAACCTATGTTTTGTGGATCAATAGATCGGTGGCACACAAAATAGGGATGAAAATAATATAATCGGTGACACACAAACTAGGGATGAAAATAATATAATAGGTACGCGCCTCATAACATTCTAATACTGATTATCGAAGCAAAGGGAATATACTTTTGGATTTTTTTTTATGGTGTTTGATTACTGTACGTATATATGTGTACAAAATTAGTGCGATTTCTTTCGCATCTGTCTGTTTTCACGGTGAGATGGGTAACTCTGAAAGTTGCTTCATTTTCAGGCAGTTGGAATGTTTCAGGTTATTGCTCTTGGCAAATTGATCTGAAAAAATGTACATCAAATTTCAAATCTATTTTGCTATTTAAACCATATCACATTTTTGTGAGCTAATGTATAAAATGTTTTGTAAATAACTTAAAAAGTTGTCATCTTTTAATCACATGGGGGGGGGGGGGGGGGGGGGGGGGGGCTCCACTCAAAGTTTTGACGATGGAAATTTTCCTTATATTAACATTCTATTTTAGATTAATTGGCCCTTCCATTTTTTTGAGATAGTATAAAACAAAAGGCCCATGGGCCACATCAATAACCGGAGCAACACATTTTTTTTGACCCAAGTATATTGCATGTAACTGATAAATAGCAAAAATGAGAGTAAGGCGGTAGACACGCTTTGGCGGATCCAAGTCGGTGTGAGTTTTTATCAAAATATATACTTTCAAATACTGTGGAATCATCATTGTTCGTGGGGGACCAATGTTCGTGGCTTTCGTGGGTAACCCTTGCCCACGAATTTACATCCCCATGAACCTATATACGATCATTTGTTTAATTTTTTTTTTTAATTTTCTGATTACACTACCAACGAAATTATGTCCCCTCGAACCATGAAAATTTTGGCTACCCACGAACATTGACCCCCACGAATAAAAATGATTCCACAATAAGATAAAATAATTATGTAAAGAGTGAATATATTTACCGGAAATTTATTTAGAGTATACATAGAATACATATAAATAATTATACATGCTGTGGCGTTTTTAGATTACAGTCAAACTTGTATTAAGCAGTCACCTTTGGGAGGCACCCAAAGTGACCTCTTAACAGAGGTGACCTTTGAATAGAGACTTAGGAATTTACCATAATCAATTACCTTATTAAAACAATTATTGGAAGTTTTTATATACTTGCAATTTAGCATACTGATCAAAATAACAAAATAATTAATAAAGTTATTGATTTGGAATTTAATAGCATATATCATATTTAAAAATAAGTGCAATTACATTACAAAGAATTGTGCATGCAATTGTTAATTTCTTTTTAATTTTTAAAAAAGTCACTTATTTCCGTCTGCATTCATGATTCCAGATTTGCACTTATTATTGTATTCTGTTAACATATCATCAATATCTGTAATTTTATCCAAAATTTGGGCATGGCCAGGAACTCTTGCATAAACTTTTCAACATGATTATTTCTTAACCGACCGTATCTGAACTCAAAATCATACTATTAAATCGATCAATTTTCTCTATACTAAAGCCTCGTCGCGGTCATTTTTGACACCTATTTCATGAGGTTATATATTAAACAAACACTGTAGATACATGTTTAGACAATTTACTTTTTCGCCATCCGTATCTGAACTGCCAATTATATAATTAAATCGATTGATTTGGCTTCTTTTGCCTCAGGCGTATAATTATTGTGTACATTAGTTACCTGACTTTCGGAAGCCATGTTTAAGAACCTCGGGTGTAAATCATGTGACCGACCAAAATGGCCGCCTAATGCGTGTCGAAAGTACAGTTTCGGATCAAAATACGATGACCGCTGACCGCGTTAGACAGGTGACCGCTCTTTAGAGGGCAATCATATAGGATTTTTAATCGGGAGGAAATAAAATGACCGCATACGAAAGGTGACTGCTTAATAGAGGTGACCGCTTCGGCAGTTTTGACTGTACTTATATTTTTATACTACTGACAGATTGGTAGTCTTATAAAATGTATATTAATAAATTGGTGAACCATGAACAGATTTTGTTTACAATTCTATTGTATGTATGAAATCTAGCATATGTGAATAAATTATACGCATAAAACGGGGACGTTGCTTCAGAAGGAAGGGGGGAGGGGTCAATCACCTCCCCAATTTTTGTTTTCAAAACAGGCTTTTATATGAAACTGATTTTGAAAAGTGTTAAAAATTATAGTGAAATTTGACATAATGAAATTTAGAAAAGTGATACAGCGCACAACATCTCCTTCCCTGTTTTGAAATAAAAATCCTTTGGCGTGTTTATGCGACTGAGGATTGACATTTAATGTTATAGATGATGCAAATGCATGAAAATATTTTCAATTGCACCAATAAACAGCATACGGAACAAACAATTAAAAGCCGAAAAAGTTCGTAATTGTTTCGGTCAGCAGCAACAAAAACAATTTAGGCCACATATAATCAATTTCAGTTGGGAGTTTCATTCCTGTCCGCTCCTATAAATATCCAGCCAGTTGCTTTATGATTTCAATTTTTTAAAGTTAAGAAAAACAATTAAGAAAAAATTCGGACACAGTATATACAAAAAGTGTGTAGAAAAATAAAAAGCCCATTAATGTGTAACGTGTTATCGACAAACTAGAATAAATCATTATCTGAAGTTGCCTTATGGTTGTTGCTGTGATGATCTTTTAATTTTTTTTTCTAGATGTAACTCCATTTAACTGTCGATTTACAATATACAAATTCACAAATACTAAATGATTGCAAACGCATATCTCGTTCCTACTTTACTAAAAGAACCCATAAACGCAACACTATGATTGCAAAAGTACTTTGCTTTTAAAATACCTTATATTACTTCAATCGAAATAAGAATTGCTCATAAGACGTAAAAATTATGTTATCACATAAGAAAAAGCCCCAAACTCTTTTTTATGTTTTTATGTGTAAGGGGGGTATCACCATTAGGATTATAACCTTTGAAATTTAAAGTGTTTTATCAAGATCTCCGCCTCAGACACATCCGTATTAAGACCAAACGACATATGGCAAGCGAGGGTCACGTGATTTCGTGTATTTACATTCATGCTTCCTTTTTTATATGTCTCTCTTTGTGAAGTATGACAGTGTCTAGGAGTGAATGAAAATTTTGTTGCTATTTGGGTTTTCTAATAATTACTGCGTGAGATACTTTTAACAACTTTCCCCGCCTCTTAGCAAGATAACCTCGTGTACCCATCCTGTCCCTCCGACGCTTTAATAAGAAGTGACACCATCGGAAATATTTCACTTCTCACGTTTTTGAGCGCACACCATGATAAAAAAAAAAAACATGCAGCGGTTAGTACAAAACCATGACAATTGTACAAAACATGTCCCATGCAGTTGAACTCTTTAGCATACAGTATTTTGCTCTCAAGTCTTCGTTGTTGTTTATACTGTACATCTTTTACATATATTTCGAATACTTCGATGTCTACACAGTTTAAAGGTTTTCAAAGAAATTAATGACATCGAAATCGATGATGGATGGATGGATGGATGGATGGATAGATAGATAGATAGATGATAGATAGAAAAGTAATTTGAATCTACATGTAATCGTCCGTGGTGTAACATAAAATATCGCACTACGTTAGGAGCATTATTGTGAGATTTTAAAATTAAAAAAATTGCTTTGCAGAAATTTTGCATTTAAACAAACAAAAGTAATGAATTGCATTTGAAGCTCTAAAATGATTAAATTATTTTTTAAGTCTTAAAATCGTCATTTTGGGTAGACAAAATTTAAAGAACATAATTTTTTTTGTTAATTAAGTGTTTTTTAATGATGATAAATTAAAACAGTTTTCTCTTGCGGGGTTTTAATTAGTGCATTGCTACTGTATTTTAAAATCCCCAGTACATACGTAAGTGTAAACGTATGGGTTTTTTGACGAGTTGGTCGCTAACACCTTTAAGTTTCTTTTCTATGGGATGAATAATTAATCTTCTCATCAAAATCAGCAATGTGTGACCTCATCGGCTTAATTCCTTCTACCCGAGAAATGGAAGAAAATAATTGAATTATTGATGACAAAACACCGTTTGCGAAGTGTTTAAATACCAATAAGGAATTTACAAGTACCAGAACCATCCGCATATCTACAAATAACTGGCATTTTCATTGCAGAATAATAACAAGATAGCGGGCGGCCTGCAGTTATTTGACAGACATGCTTGGATGCTTTGGAACGTGTCCCTAATATTACGGCTCACTTTTCCCGTATCAATAATGGATGGGCAGAATTTTGTACCTCAAGCAGTACAGCGCCGAGCTAGCTAACTTGCTCTCGAATCTCTTCTGAGCATATGACTTTAAACCATGTGTTTAAACTTAACCATATGGATGATGTGCAAAATGCGATACCTTACATCAACGATCATTAATAACTAGAAGACGCGTGTGTCAGTTATATTGGAGACTCTGACATTTTGACTAGTGTCAAATGCACATATAAATATTTCACTTTGAACATATTCTGCCCAAGAACCAGAAATACTGAAGCTAAGTCTAATTGTCAAAATTCATTCATTATGTAAACAGAAACAAACAATTAGCACGTGTTGACGCGACTTGCATGCATCAAATCCAAACATTAATAGCCAGGGAGTGTTCTTTGGAAATCTAATTGTGTTCGTACTAAGACTGACTCGACAAAGCACCTTCTAATCATTTGTTAAAAAATGTTTCTGCCTACGATAATATGAATTCTTTGAAACTTTTAAGAAGGCTTAGTGGTAAAAAAACTACCTCTCATATTTGCCTTAAAATTTAAGATATGATATTTTGGACCTCTAAATTATAATTTAGTTAACAAACAAATAGAAATATTTTTTTATTTAAAAGAGCGGTTTTCTATATTTTATCGGCATTTAAGATAAATATGGTCTATCAAAATTACCACGGCCATCCGGACCTCTAAAAAATGGGTTTAAATTTATCATTTAATTTATTGTGTTCAGTGCAGCAGTGTTTTGTGACAATGTTTATCAAAAACTTACAATATATGATATTTTCACTGTTTACTTTTTTTCCTACCTTGATGGATTTTTCGTGATCGATTGAAACTTTAAGCTGCATTGAAAGCACAAAATACACAAACTGACGGTGAATATCAATTTCTATATATGGAAGAATCGACTCTTTCTTTTATGTAACAACCGATAAACAATAACCATAATTCAGTACGTTGATCCGTTTGATAAAGATGCATTAATAACCCTCATGTTGGAATGTAAATCTAAAATTAATTATTACTTTGGTGGTTCAT
The DNA here is from genome assembly GCA_033439105.1 of Magallana nippona. Lineage (NCBI taxonomy): Eukaryota > Metazoa > Mollusca > Bivalvia > Ostreida > Ostreidae > Magallana > Magallana nippona. Next base: position 20,162,904 of record CM065920.1, on the reverse strand, counting down.
ATATAGGTATATTTAGGTATATATAGGCATATATTTATCTGCAATATCAACTTACTTCAAAACCTGCTTAATCCACCAAGATTTTCGTTTATGCAAGCTTGTAAAAATAGAAATTTAATTTTTGAAGTATTTGGCACAGTACTAAATAAAAAAAAAACTCCAAGCAATAAGGCAGACAAGGCCGTTAATGCATTAATTCTAGTGTCCCTCTGACATAATTTGATTTTTACATATATCTTTGCATTATGCCTTCTTAGAAATGCATATCTTATTGTGAAACTTATTATTTTAATACAATAGGGTCAATATTATATATTTATTCTATACCCACTTCCTCTACGATGTAAAAATAACTAATATTCTACTCCAGCAATAATCATTTCTAACTTCATGTAAAATAAATATTTTAGTTAACAGCTTACCTTGTATTGTTCTATGTTTCTGAAATATATATTATATTATAATAATAATTCAAAGTAATAGCAATAGACTAAATAGAACAAAAAAAAACAAAAAAAAAAACAGCCTTGTTTCATTAATTTTTATAATTAAAGCAAAAGTGTATGAGAAAACAATTGAGATTAACTGGTTTTGAATTACAGCTAGAAAGACCCCCCCCCCCCCTTCAAAAAAAAAGACCAGAAATGAAGGTTTTAACTAAGAATGCATATTGTTACTGTTACTGTCTGAAATTGGCATTATCATTCGTTGGTTCTGTTTTAAAATTGTTTTATTGTCAACAAATTTGTGTATTGGGGGGGGGGGGGGTTACTGCGAAAAAATCTTTACATGCTTCTTTAGTTGAACCTTTTATGGAGTGGCATTTCAGAGTTGACTTATATGTGTGCGTTATATATTTGTGTATTTGTGCTTTCAATATTTCTAAGAAATTTGTTATCATATTTATTTAATAAAATCTTAAAAACGTAAAAAATCGCTGAGACAAGGAAGCCACAGACAATCTTGCCTTATTTCCAGGTATAAGACGATGCAGGAAGATGAAATAAGATATTATATAAATGACAACCATTTGATGAAAAGAAAACCCAGACCACTTCCAACTAATACCAAAAAAATTCAATGCTCTGTCTTTGTTCCTACAGAGAAATTCATAAATAAACAATTTTTTTTCTAAAAACTTACTATCGTAAATGATATTTTGTTTCTTAAGAGGACTGAGTTGTCGTAGCCATTTTTACACTATATTAATCTTCATTAGAAAATGAGCTCTATATAAAAATATAGCAAAATATTCAAATTTCAAAGCTAAAATTTACATAATGGATATTTTCTTTATTAAATTATAGTTTATAGCTAAACAAATCATGCATACAAGTTTAAGGAAGATCTGATGGTTAATTTGTTGACCATCCATCCTCCTTAAAAGAAATAGTAACCAATAGTAATGATGACTACATTGTTTTAAAATGCCAATATATATATATGGAAATTTTTTGGGGTAACAAATCACATTTAAAGAGCAACTTTTTCAAGAAAAAAAATGTGTAGTTTTAATTATCAAAAGCCATTAAGTGCACACATGATATATAACAAACTTGCATCAGTTTAGTTATAACTAAAGTTTTGTTAATTCAAAAGACAATGAAAAGATGATAAATTTTAAGGTTTCGGAATTCAATTGAATTTTTGTAATATTTCATGACAATTGATGCTGACGAACGAAATATACAAAAAGTACATTTATCCCATTTTAAAAATGTCCAAGTACAGGATGCATTTTATACAGCCAGCACTCTGTGTTTAGCACACTTTTACAGGTGATATTTTTCTTCAGGGGCGATACCTTTTGAAATCAGGCACGTAATTGGGACATTGGGAAGATTTTCCTGTATGTATGTGCAGCTATGCACCTGTTGTTGTATCTGACAGGTAAAACAATGATTACATAAGCTACATTTATAAGGTCTGAACACCAGTCTCCTAGCGGAAGTCTGAACGCGCTCTGTTTTTTGCTTTACACCCTCTGTGTTGACTTTATTCATATTATCATCATGCGCTTGGGTTTGCACGTAAGACTGTTCTTTGGCATGTTCTTTTTTTCTTGAAGTGTCTTTTGTAAAGAGTTCGTTTCGATTGATCATGTTTTGGTATTTAGCAACAATTTTTGTATGCATTTTGCTTTTCACAAACTGGTTGTAACGTTGTTGTTTGGGAATAGTGTTTGTACTTCTAGATGGATGAATTACAATCTTTGTAGCACTCTCTGAATCGGATAACTCTTTCTCCTCTGTAGACTCGGAAGCACTGTTTCTTCTGGTGTGAATCCGCTGGTGTCTTTCCAAGTTACTTTTATGACTTGTTGCGTAGGAACACGAAGAGCAGTGGAAATCCTTTTGACCGTTATGTACTGAAAGATGTCGACGAAGAAGAGCTTTTCGACAGAAATTGCGATTGCAAATGCTGCACGAATATCCTGATCTATGGTTCAAATTCACATGCTCGCGAAGCAGAGCTTTGGATTTGAAAACGATGTCGCAGCATTCCAAAAGTTTGGAAGAGTCTTGGTGCATGGTCACGATGTGACGTTTCATGTTGTTTTTTCGGTCTGTGCTGTATTTGCAGTGAGGGCAATGTACTTGCTTAGTACCCGATTGTTTTACATTTTCCATGTCATACCCAACCTTAAAAAAGATTATTTTTCTTACATTACCTATACACTTAGTTAAAAGAATATGGCATAAATTTGCATGCAAAAGCAGGTATTCGGCTATCGAAAAACAATCAAATTAATTTATCTTACCTGCACGGCAGGAGAACTGGTAAATGTGAGGACAAAGATTGTATGTTTCATGAGAAAATGGTTCCTCAATATTGATGATGCTTCTGATGGTAAACAAATGTTTTATTATATTTGTAGAAAAAAAAAATATGTAAATGCACGGTATGAGAAAACCTTACCCTTTCGTCGTTGTTTAAACTTGAGCGATTGGCTGTTTTAAATCAGAGGAGGAGTTTAAATCAGCACTTTTATGAATGAAACCATCTCGGGTTTAAAGGTTGTGGGAAAGTCAGTCGATAAGCTTTATGAATGAAATAGGGTTATCAAGCGAAGACGATTATGTTTGTCTTCACGGTCGAGTACCCACGCCTGTGACGTCATAGACGAGGATACTGGAGACTATCAAAACTTCACCTGCCCATTCAGAATTGACCTCGAATTTTCTTTCTTTACTCGCATTTCATTCATAAAAGCACATGTCACACGTTCATTAAATTAAATTCATAGTCCGTTCGTCGTCCGCCATGGCTGATAACGATTTGAAAGGAGAATTCAATTAGCCACTCCTTGGGGACCCTTCACCAGTTCTCATTACAAACAAATTGCGTTTTAAGAAACCGTTCAGAAAGATTAGAAATGATATGATCACATTGTCCTGTTAATTTTTTTTTGTACTCTACATGTACGTTTTAAAAATGTGACATTGCTTCTTGATTCTGAATGCTGGTTTCGGTACCTCTGGAATCCTGTCCTTCTTAATCTTAACTGATTTGATTGATGCAAGCTTTTTTTTCCTTTATCGTGCTTAGTGTTAAATGTTGCTTGTTTTGTTTCATCATATAATGCTAATATTTGCTGAAATGTCAGTTTGATTTTAATATGACACATACTAGTCAAAATTTCTAACGCCCCAGTCAAGTGTTTGTATTACACTGTTTGTAATTCTAATTATTTTGACCAAGACAACGATCAAATATGTAGAATAAAGAATAACAAAGCATTTTATTAAAACCTCAATCAAAATTTATTCAAGGGCTTTATGAAAAAAATCAAGAAGGTACAGGTACCCTAAGATATAAAATTCACAACATTTATACCTCATGCATTTCCCATTCTCACTAATAACAGCATCTCATAGAGATCCAACAATTGAATAAAAACCCTTTCTGGAAAGTTACTCTTTTTGTTTATGTTGTCTAGTTCTGCAAAATTCGGATACTGAGGAACTTTTTCAATCTTGGTTTTATCTCGTTCCGTCCATAAAGACCATTAATGTGTTCTAAAATGTACCGTGCAGTTGCGCGTGCTGTGCGGTGTCTATCAGAAACGTGAATTACCCTAATGTAGCGGTCATGTTGACGGGCCGTTACATAACGTTTTGGCCTTCATGGGGAGTCTTCAACACTTCCGGTTGCATTGAATTTCCGGTCAAGCCTTAGAATGATTTAGTGGTATCTGTAAAAAATCTAACGATCTGTGTTGAAAATTATGAATTAGGAAAAGCTGTTTGTTTTTGTTTAGGACTTCAGTTTTAAAGGTAAAAAGTAAATAAAGCAAATATTGTGAAAGGAAACAAACCAATTGTGAACCGTGCTCTGCTTGGACCATGCCAACTGATCTTGAAGGTTCTTGGGCATACATGCGCCGTGTTTTACTTAATAAGTTTTATGGGGTGTTTTTATAATCAGTTAAAGATAGGGAATCGATCAAATCGAGTCGTTTTGAAAAACACATCCGCGAAACATATCGAACACGCGATCCACGTCTTTCAACAAAAACGGTCATGGTCGAGTAATTATTACTCGATTACATTTCTTTGACATTAACAACTGAACATTTTAAACAGCAGTTGATAGCGGTAACGACTTACAAACTGATGCTTAAGTTTTCTAATAATTAAAAAATAAAAGTGGGGCGTTAGATATTTTGACCAGTATATTATTAGTACCTCTTATGTTAATTTATTCTCAAATGGATGATAAATCACATCCCAATACATGTATTCTACTCGGCATAATCGTGTATTTTTTTCTTAATTGCGTTAACTTTTCCCATTATCAAAATGATTGTTTGTGTTGCTAATACTTGTTCGCTTAAACATGTAGACGTTAATGTTAAGAAATAAGTGTTGTATGCTGGTAATAATTAATTCAGGTTGTTAAACTAAAACCAGTCGTAGATATGTTGTTTATGTATCGGTTTTTTAAAAAAGCTTTCGAAGAACTTTCAATGTACAATCGACATTTTTTAACCATGAATTTTGAACACCGTTTAAATAAATTCCTCTGAAATTATGCAATAAATTTAGTGGCTTATTTGCAAGAAATAAGAATTAAGTACCAAAACTCCCGGTTTATCTCTTCATTTAGCTATAGGAATTCCGTTTTATGACAAACAGTTTTCTGTACTGTATGTAAATATGATATAAATTTCGAATGTAGTGTTTTGACCAAGAAACGATGGTAAACAATAATTTACCATCACAATTGGGTTTCAAGCAATAAAACGAATTACAAATATTGATTTCATATTGATCGACGATTGCATCTTGTGTTTACTACTAAATATACTCTAAAAGACGGAGGAACTAACATTTGGTCATTCCAGTGAAAAGGTCGGTAATTCAATTGGTAGTAACATCATACGGTGCCTAGTGTTTTTATGTTTCCTTCATACGTTTTTTTTCCCAAAAGCATACTTATAATACCGTGTAATTTAAAAATAATTCAGATTTCTTCTAAAACTTCACATAAAACGAAATGATATTATATGTAAGTAGTAAGCTGACAATGGCTACAGCGTTGTCATAGCGACTGACTATTTCATTTGATAGTGCTTAGGCTACACTATTGTTATAGCTGCCCACAATGCTAGCTATGTTGTTATTGGTGCCCATATTTTAGAGCTGAAAACGCTTTGCTGCTATAGGTACTGACGATGCTTGTTATGTTGCAATATTTACACTTGCAAATGTTTTCCCTTATGTAACACTATTTGCGCAATCCGACGTTATTCCTGCATAACATCAGCATGGGTCAAGAGGTCAAAGTAGCGCATGAATAATTTGGGTCCCCACTTTTTCTATCTATTCAAACTATAACCGACTTACGTTGAAACACCCATTAAATCGTAATGAAAACACATAATTAAGGAATACAGAAAAAAAGGTATCTATATTTTGTAATACAATTTTTTTTTAATTCATTTTTTATCACAATGTAACATCAATTATTAGGATAAATGATTCACGTAAGATATGTTTATGAGTCTTCTCTTCTGCTTCTCTGTCCGTTTTGTTCTTAAAAAAAATTAGAAAAATTTGTTTCTATAATGTCTGAGGAAAATCATTATGCTCTTGAATCTGATTTTGCGATACAATTTCCTCTGAAAATTCCTCTGTATACTCTGAAACTGTTTTCAATCGCTTTGTTTTCAAATTTCCAACCGCTCTGTGACTTCAACGGAAGTAGTAATATTCTGCCGAGCTTCAATCTTTTTTTTCAATTTTACGAATGAATGTTGTCTACTGTTTTACTTTATACTAATAAAAAAGTGTTGTCTTTTACAAAGTAGTTTTATATTTATTCATTGTGTTAATCAAATACTTGCAACATTGTTGAACTATTTTTTGTTACGTCATGTTGATCGAAGAGGATTTCTAGGTCATCACAAAAAAGAAAGTATGTAGCAATGTTACCGCCATAGTTTGCAACAGATGTTTCAGGCTTGATGGGATTTGATCACGTGACCAGCCCGTATTTATATCCCGACATAATCCAAAAATGATACCTTATTTCTTACATATGTGTAAACAAAATTTGTTGTTTTATGGTGCTTATCAGGAATGGAGTCAATTACTTTCAAAAATATTCATTGTGATTAGATTCCAATTTTGTTTTAAATCAAGACATTAACAGAATGTATACACCAACTTCTTTATAGCTCTTTTCTTTTCTTACAGGGTATGGGTTGTTTTTGTCTCGGACAATTTTTTTTAAATACATAGAAAATACCGAAGGAGGCTAATTTCATACTCTCAAGTTTAATTAAAGATACAATTAACAATAGGATTATTACAATAATTATTCGGATTAAGTATCAATGGTTACCCTATGTACAATTTTAAACTTCGATGTCTTATTGACCTTATAGTTTACTTTATTTCCTTTTTTGAAGCAGAAATGTGCAAGGCTCCAAGGATCCCAATTTTTTCATGGGTGTCTACATATTTCTGAAGAGTCCCCTCATTTTTCATTCGAGTGACATTTTGAACCATGTCTTTTATTTCTTCTTCTGTGCAAGTTCCCCAAAAGGAAATACTCTTTCTCCAAGATTCACTCAATGGACCTTCAGGGTTGGAATGAACTGGATGGTAATCAGCTGTTAATGCGTTGTATGCTGACTTTAGGGTCAACCCAGCTTCTGACAAATAATTTTTCAGTTGCTCATGACTCAGCAACCGTTTCTGCCAACGCCGTATGTTCTGAGGTACCAGATGAGAAAACCAGTTTGCTTCGAATTGTTCTGGTGTTATTGAGGTAACAGTTAAGACCCCACCTGGTTTAAGAATCCGGAACACCTCTTTTAAGCTTCTTGCAACGTTTGGAAAGGACTTCCCATCAGGGTCTTGGTCTAAATGATGCAATACCTATAACATATACATGTATGTATTTACATGTAAGGGGGTTGGATGGTCGTGACCATCAGTCTAGTGAGACTATAATATTAGAACCATTTTAATAAGAGCTTGGACTTTGGGTAGTTGTGCCCAACAGCAATGTGACGTAGGCCTGTCTATTTCATTGTGGGCCAAAGTCCAAGGTCTTGTTAAAATGGTTTCAATTTCGTTATGAAGGAAAGCATTGTATAAAGGAAGAGGAATACTAAAATATTAAGAAATATTCTTTACTAATGAAATGTGGCGATAACATTGCTAAACAAATAATATCTAAAATCTAAGATAGATATGATAGCTAATTAGTTGAACATCCAGCCACCTTTAACATTGTACGCAATTAAACTTTATATTTCATGAAAGAATCGCCATCAAAAAGGTGAAACTTACCAAGTTAATCATGGCAGCATCAAAAGAATTATCGTCATATGGCATGTCTGGCAGAACTACATGTTTGAATGACAGGCTGGTGGAAGGAGGGACTGATTGTAGTTTTTCCTCAGCTTTGCTGAGCATACCCTCACTGGCATCCATCAAGGCTAAGCTCCGTGGCTCAAATTGAAGGAAATATTTTGAGAAACTCCCTGTTCCACAGCCAATGTCGATTATATCCATGTCCTAAGTTTTTTTTTAAAAGGTGACATCATAAAACTCTGAATTCACATGTATATCATGAGCCCTATCTCTACATCCGAATTTATAGTACATGTAACACGTCTTTTATTTAAAAACAAAATAGCAGAAGACGCATGCATTTAATATGTAATGTATATGAAAGAACTTTAAGTCTGCCAATATATGTTGATTCTTTTTTCTTTTTTATCGTTTCATATCATATTATTCCTGTCTTTATGCATATAAATGATCTAAAGGTTGATTCGGGTTTTTCCCCTTGACTCTCTTTACACTACAAACTTCATACACTTCCAAGGTATTTTGTGAAGTAAGTGTAATACTCTGCCTTTAATGTATGAGTAAGATAGGCTACAATACACAATATATGACATAATCTGTAATCAATTCAACTATAATTAACTATAACTTAAAGATAAAGTAAATTAAAAGTGCACTTTTATGTGATATGATTTCTCAATGTCCAAAAAATATTTTCTTGGTGTAGTGAGGGTCTTTTAAGACCTTCTATTAAGATAACAATGTCAAAGATTAAAATTACTTCTCAAACTAATGTTTCTGTTTGAAGTTATAAAATCTTGTCATTGATAAATGGGGAATGATAAAAAATGTTTTAATCCTATTTCTATTGGGTTAAGAAAATATGGGTTACTGAAGACACCATATGAAAACCAGCACAATACTTTATGAAGACAACTTCATTCTTTGAATTCCAAGAGGCTACGTACGCAGATGAATTTTTTTAATACAGTAGCTTTATGTATGGCATTTATAATGTATAGTAATGCTTTATACCAGGTAATAGGAGTCCCCAAGACGTTATTTTTTTTTTTTTAGATACGTTTAAAGTATCAAACGATACAACCAGAAACATAAAGCATTTTAAACTTTGCACAAAAGTTTGTTTTTAAAATTTTTAAAAGTCTTTTTTTATAGCAACGATCATAGGTTTATTTTTAAGTATTCTCATATTCCATTGCATTGTATGTGAACTTGAAGTGAGACTGCATTTGTCAAGTCAAGATATCCTTGGCCTTCAGTAATGTCAGTAATGGAAGTATGCTGCAAATAGTCAACTCGACATTATTTGCATCTCCATCAATTCATGTTTAAAAAAAAATTACCCGATTCCATTCACTAAGCTTATATTACCTTGATACTTTTTTCTGTGACGGATTCCATCAAACTTTTCAGAATACAGGCATCAGCAGGTTCTCTGGCAGTGTCGTACGACTGGGAAATTTCGTTATAATTAGCAATCTTGCTCATTTTTCTAAAACGATACATCATATTAATAAAGTATTAAATTTCTGGAATATAAAAACCATACAAGTCGTAAAACTGTAAAAAATGATAATAATAATGGTAATAATAATAAATAAAAAGAACTGTAAAAAAAAAAGTAAGAAAAATATAATAAAAAGAGTCAAGTTTCACATTTAAACCATAAAGTAAAATAAAAAGTTTTTCAGTCATGACGAAGCTCCGTATATGCAAAATGTTGATTGTGATGATAAAATGATGGCATTTACATTTTAGTACTGTGTACGGTTGTTGATCATCATGAAAAACGACAATAACAAAAATGTCAACCATCTCAAAAATCCATTAAAAGAAATACAAAGCAGAGCAACACGGACCTCCAAAAAGACAGAGCTGGGATCAGGTGCCTAGGAGGAGTAAGCATCCCCTGTTGACCAGTCGCACCATGCAGCCGTGTGCTCACTGTCATGATTGGGCATGTCATGATCAAGGTAAATGTCAAAATTGGAGGTGGGATCAGGTGCCTAGGAGGAGTAAGCATCCCCTGCCAACCGGCCGCACCCGTCAGCATGTGTCTTAATGAAACATTGTACTTGCTGACAAGGTCATTGTATCAACCATAGAACGTGCGTAAAGATGATTTTAATCGAAGTTCTTGATATTCTTGTTCCAACAACTTGTTAGTAGTTTGCCTCGTTTAATAAATTGTTTATATATAGACCATGCTCTTGCATAACGAATAAGCTGAGAGACATAAACCCCATAAGCAGGTGATGATGGTATGTTGCTACATAAGTAAGGGAAGCTGACGATGGAAAAATTAAAATCATCACGTTTATCATATAGTTTTGTTGATAGGTTACCATTAACGTCTTTTTCTAGTAAAATATCCAAATATGAAACAGGTGTTTCAGAATCTGTGGTATTTTTTATTTCAAGCTCACTGGGATATATTGGGTTAACATAAGAGTGAAAGTAACAGTTGTTAATGGATGAAACATCATCAATATATCTAAATGTCGAGTAGAAGGCCACAGCAAAAGCTTCACTTGTTTTTAAACTTTCTTGTAACCACACATTTTTTCTTCTTGTTTAATTTTGATGCAAAAATGAAAAAAATCATTTTAAAAAAGTCATATGATGTATTGCAATATTGGTTTCAATAACATATTAAAATAGATTCATTCCCTTAAGTTGACTTTTCAACAAAAAATATCAATGTCCAAAACGTTACATTGCAGTATCAAATTATAAAGATAAACGTCAAATTGTGACCTGCTTATAAATTATTGCAAATGAATGAAAATCCAAATAGTTTTGAAATACATAATATCATGGCATTTTGCTGACCATAGTGTCGAAGTTTATCAGACGTCTGCCATGGATGATTACCTAGTAACTGTGCCCTTCTCTGAACAAATAAGGGGGGGGGGAATAGGACAGAAAAGGGGCACCGTCAGATAGGAACTTGATAATAATGCAACTACGCACTACATTGTAAGTCTCAATTCAGGATTAGAAGTGAGAAATTGCAGATTGTTCTTCAATATAAATATCTTGGAATTATTTTTCATGAAAAGCAGTCTCCTTTCTAGGTTGCAGCTGAAACACTAGCGAAGGCCGGTGAACAATACATTCTTTTAAGGATGTTGGATTAATAACATAAGAAAACCTTTTCAATTCTTGAGTAGTGCCAATTCTTGATTATTGTTCAGGGGTCTGGGGTTATAATACCGTTCACAAACTTGATATAATGCAAAATCGTGCAATTCGTTATTTTCTGGGGCTTCACCGATTTACTCCTTTATTTACCTTAAACAGCGAAGTTGGTGGCTGCAGGTCTGTAGCTCCCGGTCTGAAAAAAAAACCTGATTTACACACAAATTCGGAGGAAAAAAAATAGCATTCTTCATGCAATTTACTACTGAAATCGTCTCTTTACTTGCCTTGGACTTTCTCTTAAACACTGTGTAAATTTATATAATATAATGGAAAGGGTGACTTATAGGTCCAATGGGCCGGGTGCAGCTTAGTTTAATGTTTGTTTTGTTTACAGTTTAATAATGTTTATACCGGTAATGCACCTCACTATAATAAACGATTATTTACTTAATTACTTACATACTGTTTAGAATTGAAGAAGGATGTTCGGGAGAGATCTCTACTTGACTTAAAGCAATAGTCCTAAAATTTAATAAACATTCAAAACTACTTGAGATGAGATACTTCTCCATTAGTTCCAATATTTTTAAAATGCAACGAAATATATGATAAGAGTATTGGGGTCATAATTCCTTAATAATAACTTAATTTTTGGCTTAAGGAAGGAGTCTTTTCTGGTTTTCGACTTGTCAAAAGTAAATTTGATTAATTGTTCATTAAATCAAGATGAAAGGAAATTAAAATAGCATTTTTCTATCATGATACTAATGATACCATGATACTACTATTATACAACTTGGCATAGAAATAGTAATCAAAGTTTAGAATCTAACAAGGACTATATTTTTGGTGGAACATTGGCGTAGGAAAATATAACATGTTTTTGCAATTCAGAATTGCTGTAGATTCATGAGTTTATTTAGCATTTTTAACGCAACAAAATTAATGATTGATTTTTTCAACTTTTTTGAACTAATAATAAGATATTAGGGTTAAGAATATGTTTTTAAAACATGATTTGCCTATCAATTTACATTTTCATAAACTTTTTTCAGCGCTCGTACTATAAATAGATTCGTGTGAAAAAATCTCTACAATCGGATTTTCTCTTTCATTAAATGGTCAATATATTAGCTTTTCTGTATTAATATCTTTATGTAAAGTCTTCATAATATGTAAAAATCAGAAATATTTTGTTATTGGAAGCATAGAAAAATAATCAAAATGTCTTCAAAATTTAAGAAAATTAGAGGAAATGCGGGCTAAGCAATATCAATTTTAGTTTAAATATCTATTTCAATTTAGTAATATAAGCTGATAGACATTCTGGTATTTTATCATTTCATTGAAGAATGTAAACTTCATATCTTAAACAGATGTTTACAAAACTGCAGATAACTACATTTATGTTAATCATCTTTTAAGTTGAGAAAAAGGTAGTGACCTTGACCACACCTTCATGCGAAAATAAGGAGGTCAAATTTGATTAAGCTGGTACAATCATTTGATTATATGATCTGTTTGACAGTGTAAAAAATTTCATGAATTTCTTGATATAAGAAGCATGTCTAATAAAAGACTCCTTCCATAATTAAAAAGAAACAACGTTAAAATGACGTCGCCGGCGTGCGGCTATTTCCTATACTAGTAACTAAGTTGATATGTTTAAAAGAAATAATTATTCTCCAAAGAAATTTTCAGATGTAAAAATACCGGTAGATTCCAGTATATGATTTTTAATGTTTTTACGCCAAATTCACGTGATTTTGTCTTGTATGTGACGGTATTTTCAAACTAATAATATAATATATTATCTTATCTTTATTATTTTTTGTATCCATGTTTTTGTAGCAATGTCAGAAGCTAGACGGTTGTCAGCAGTGACATAAACATGCAGATAAAACAAGGGGTCCAAAAAATTAGGACATGTTCAAGTCGTTATCAGTCTGTTTGTCATAAACAGAGTTGCATAATATTACTGGTTAAACTGAATATAGAAAACAATACGAAGACCAACGCCTTTATTATTGACATTAAGGATACGATTTCCATTTAATAAAGATAAACCAAGAATTAAATTCATTGAATACGGAAAAATCACTCCAGACCATCTGGATATTATATAACAATGTATATAGATTCGGCAGAGTCGTATTAAATCTTTTCACTGTAATTCATTTTTCTACCTAAATACATTTTTTAAAAATCAGTTCTAGTGAAAACAGTAAATGGTACAAATTCTAAACTTACCGCCATGAAAATATACTCATAAGGGTACCACCAACGTTGTTTTTATGTTGGGACAACATTTCATATCAACGTTGATATGACAATGAAACTCTTTTAAAATTTTAAAATGTAATTCACTTAGGATCCAACTGCTTGTATTTTTACAACAAAACTGCTAAAAAATAAGTGGTTAGAAACCAAAGAATGACATGGAAACATAAGGTTTATCAAACCCATATTCATCTAAAAACCCATATAAAAAACTTCTTAGAAATTTGTCCTCTTTAAACTAGATTTCTTATAGTTTTTTTATGGTCTGTAATGTTTTCCTGAACATTATTTTTTTTTACAACCTGTATACGTGATTTAGTACGCGTTGAAGAATTGTAGTAAAAAAAATAAATATATTTGCAACTCTTTTATTTTGACAAAAACCGTCATTGTTTTATTTCGAACTTTAACTTTAAAGTATTTAAGCTGTAATTTTCATGTCTTAATTTTTAGATGCGATATCCCAAATTACTACTAAAATGAAAAAAAAATATGGCTTAAACATTCTGTTTGTCATATCTATGTGGGTTAAGCTCTTTAGAGACCCTGATTGAAGCATTTTTGTGGTTCTGTAGAAAAATTGATCTGCTGTATATTTTTTTTTAAATATTTCTTTCTACAAATTTGATGATTCATTCAAATCTTATTTATCATGCAGAATTATCATGATAAAATCACATTATTTTACACAAAATCATTTCTTATGACTCAATCACTTTGGGTCTGATACAAACAAATGATATTTTATTTGTTAAGCAACATTTCAAGAACAGAACAAGATAATATGTAGTGGGCAGGTTTTGAATTGAAATTTGGTTTTGCGGGGTATGCGGGAAAAATATGCGCATTCCAATTGAAAATGTTCTTGTATTTTCGATATGTTTATCAAATATCATTGTACCTTGCTCAAAATATTATGTCATTCGAACGAGGAGTATTTTTCATATAAATTTTGTTCTGCTACATGTAAGTACGGCGGCATGGAAGGGTAAGATGAAGAAGTTCATTTGTTTGGACGAATTTTCTATTTGTTCGGACGGATAAGCCTTTTTGTTCGGACAAATAGGTTATTTGTTCGGACGAATTACCTATTTGTTTGATGAATATTTTATTTGTTCGGACGTATAGGTTATTTGTTTGGACGAATAAGATAGATCTATTTGTTCGGACAATCTAACAGAAACTGTCTCAGAGAGAGAGAGAGAGAGAGAGAGAGAGAGAGAGAGATTTGTGCAAGAATGACCACCACCTACCTAGTAAGTGTATACTGCTACCATAATGATTAATTCTTTCCCTCTTTTCCATTAGCATTGCATAGTTGAATTAATATCCCCATGTATATGCATTGATTTATGAGATTGACTTATTTGCATTACTAGGTAACCATCATGACACCCGAGACAAGACACCTATACCCGCATCCATGATCCACAAAAACATTAATGCTAAAATAAATCAACCATTCTTGATATTAAAACAGTAAAATAGCTGTAGACGTTAAATAGTCAAAGACGAGCCAACTACTGTGTTAATAATTTTTTTTTTTCATGCACATTAAATTTTGTTTTATCTGGCCCTTCCACGCCGCTATAAATAAGGACTATAATGCAATAAAAATATTTTCAAATATCTTGTTGAATCTGCATATATATCAAAAGGCATTTTTATATATAAACAAATCATTATTGATAATTATTGCTAAATGTACATTCAATACAATAAAAGAATGTTACAATTCAACATCATTTATAAATTTTGCTTAACCGACAAACCTCTCTGGTACCAGTGTTTATCACGTTTGTCGGAGAGTACACTGACTGAATATTTATAACTAGTATGCTCGGTTTTAACTGCAGGTGACCTGAATATCGGTCCTTGTCTGTGCATTAAAATTCAATTTGAATTATCTCTTGAGGATTAAGAGGTTTCGATGGTCTTGGCCATTTTAGACTGCATAGACAGCATTGTGATCTCCTTTATAAGAAGAGCTCTATCTAAAAATATGGGAAAATACCCAATCTAAATTGGTAAAAAATATGGATTTTTTTCCTTTACTTAATAATAGTTTATAGCTGATCAAATCATATCTTAAAATTTTAGGCAGATCTGATGGCTAATTTGTTGACCATCGAGCCTCATCGTGGTTGAAAACTATTATTTTTTTTGCACATTTTTTTTTCATAGATAATGCTTTGTAAACATGTTTATTTATTTAGATATGAAATACCAATTAGGAGATCAGTTTACCTTAAAGTTCGAAACTAATAAGAATATCTTTATTTCAGTTGCTTACATGTACATGTACAATGTGCATTTGGTCTCCGTTCTAAATATTAATATGAGATTTTAAGTTTCCGTATCACATAGGCACGGATTGTGTTAAGTCAAATTACGGACACCAGATTAAATTTCCATTTGAAGAACAGAGATTAGCTCATATATTTTATAGATACAGACAGAAGACCAGGCTCCAGGAACATGAAGCAGTTTTGGACTAAAGTTAAAATTTGTTCATCACACAACATATTGACTTAAGTTAAAATTTGTTCATCACACAACATATTTATCAGGCTATACCTTCATAATTCAAAATGCAATTTAAAACTGTTTGGCTGTCTTGTTGAATTCTTCACATTTTGAGTGTCAATCTTAAATTAAGTTAATTAATTATTTGATGAATGACTGAAATAAATTTTGACGTAAGTCTAAAATCTTTCATGATCCTTGACGCAGATACTATTTTTTGAGATATCCCAGTACGTAGACCAAGGGTCACCTTTAGCTATGTTTTAAATCGATACAAAGATTAGATGTCACGGTATGTTTTAAATTGAGACTAGAGGTTACCTGGGTTTTTTTTATGACATTTAACATGTGAGAGGGTATTTCAAAATAT
Organism: Magallana nippona; assembly: GCA_033439105.1. Classification (NCBI taxonomy): domain Eukaryota; kingdom Metazoa; phylum Mollusca; class Bivalvia; order Ostreida; family Ostreidae; genus Magallana; species Magallana nippona. The sequence continues at coordinate 20,146,755 of CM065920.1, read as the reverse complement.
CTTTTAAAGATTTTAAATTAATGTACTTAACAGTAATATCTGATATTCAAAGACTTAAATCTTTTTAAAAATAAACCGACTTCTTGAGTCTTCTTTATAGTTTTATTTCTATTGGAACAAAGCTCAACATGCGTATTATATTTTTTTTTATAAAACCAAAGCAGTGGTTTTTCTTTTAAAAACGATGGCCACAAATTCAACCTGAGTCATTGCATGGCATCTTTGCAAAAATCTTCATAACCTACAAGTATCTACCCTGAGTTTGCCTGATCAAAGGAGTACAAGAGAAGCTTTTTTAATGTAACAAAGAACAGGTATCAATATATCTAAGTATTACAGTCTCTAAATGATAAAAAGGGGTACTATAAGACAACGCTGAAAAAGGACATTAGATTGACTAAGATTAAGATGGACCCAAACAAAAATTATCTATCCCTCTTCATCAAATTAACACATTTTCAATAGTAAAGTTTTAGTTAGTCGTACTGATTTTAATGAAGATTTGAACATTTGATTTTGAAAAGATCAGATCATGTACTATTTCATTTGTATTTACTTAATTTATTCAAACCTAATCATAATGAGTATTTCTAGTAAGTACCTTTAATTTTAAACGATTTTTAAACTATAGATTTACAACAAAATATCACTTACAATCCTCATAACCTATCGTTCTACTAGAGTTTTAATAAAAAATAAATTAGGAGCGCAAAATCGCAAAGTGAATTTTTTTTCTCAACTCTGGGAAAACAATTTAAAAAATAACAATAATAATAATAATAATAATAATAAAAGTAATGAATAAATAAAATATCAATCTTTAAAATTAAAACAAAAAATAATAATCATAGATTACATGCGTAAATACGTAAATGAAATATGAATTCATAAATTTAGCAATGAATGAAGCATTATGATTATGAAATAAATCTATGTCGTAAAAATACCCTGAAATAGTACACAGTAGATAGAGCTTACTTACATGTACTAAGGAGGTTGAATAGTAAATGAAAGGATCATATCACTCTCGCTAAATTTTCTTAACTAACCTCCTAGATTAAAATTGTCATTTTGGGACAAAAATCTCACTTGCATTTCATCTAACGTCAATTAATTCTTCTTTTCCAGAGGTAGAGAATTACAATAACATGGTTTCGATCCCTTAGCACAGTTAACAACGACCTTCAGTGTTCATAACTGATCTTTGGACCTTTTGTAAATCACTTCTTTGGTTTTTTCACTTTCTTTTGATTTAAAAAAATTAAGGAAACGTTTAATTTCATCTGATTTACACATCTCCTTCGCTAATTTAGAAAGTTTTTCTTTATCAAATGTGCATATAGTCGATTTTTTCAAATCTGTTTGAAAATTTTCCTTGAATGAACCGCCCTTAAAAACAGATCTAATAGTTTCCTCGAGATTACCATTTTTCCAGATGAATATACCTTTGTCTTCAAGAATTTCAAAAAGTGTTACGAAACCTTTATCTGATTCAAATTCTTCTAGAATTTTACTTTCTAATTTTTTTAGATTGCTTTCGTCTTCAATAATTCCTGTTAATCTTATTTTTCTAATAATCTGTCCTTGCTGTGTTGACTGAATCTTAACAATGGCATCCCTATCTAAGAGAACCAAACATTTCACATTCAAAGATTCACATAAACGTTGCACTGGTTGTGAGAGCGTATTAGAGTTCATTACGATTATCTGATGAGCAGGTATGGATTTCATACCCATCGTTTTCTTCATATGTTCAAAAATTGCCTGTACAAAAATTTTGTCCGTTTTACCCTCGACGCAAAGAATCTGGGAGGAAAAGACAATTTTCTTGAGCTCATCTGTGTCTGTAATTTTACACCTTTTGTCATTCTCTATAAGGCGTTGAACGCTGTGCACACTCTTAACGAAATCATCATCTCTTCGCCTCACACAAACATGGGTTAACCGGGAAGTCATATTGTTTATAAAATATGGACTATGAGTTACTATTAGAATTGTTTTGTCAGTTTCTTCTGTCAGAGCCTGTAAAAGTTGCTCAATCATTTTAGGATGCATGCCTCTATCGGGTTCTTCGAAACACAGAGTTTTAAATTCTTTGTGTGCTAGTAACAAAGCCAGTTGTTGTGCTTCTATAATTCCTTCGGGTGTTTTTAATAGAGGCACTCGTTTTGTTTCTGGTGGGTTATCATTTTTATGTTCAATGATTATGTCACTTTTGGTTTTAGAGAACTTGTAAACCAAAGGTCTCGTAATTTCCTCAAAGATTTCATCTGCCCTTTTACAGTCTACTTCTTCTTCATTGTTAAGCAAAGCTTGCAAGATTTCTGCTCTTTCTACGGCCTCTTTACAGTTTTCGGATTCGTCTGAAGACCTTTGCCTGCTTCTGCTCCATTGAACAGGGTTGATGGACCTCATGGGGGTAGTAGAAACGTATCTTTTTTCTATTATTTCTAAAACCTTGTCCAGCAGCTTACTAGAAGATTCCAATTGTTTCCATGTTCCATGGTTTTTTGCATCAATTTTATTCAAGTCTTTTGTTATTTGTCCTTCGCTGTCTGTTACCCAATCAGCGTCTTCCAACATCCACAGAGAATCAATCTCGCCAATGAAAAATTCTACATTGTCTTCGCTGGACAAAATATTGTCTTGCTCCACGTTATAATATCCTACCAGTGCTGTAACCTTATCGTCCCTTCTGAAACAAACAGATTTTTTCCAAGTAACACGTCCATTGGATGGAATTTTTTGCACTATAGAAAGAAGATATAACTTTTTAGAGACTTCTAATTGCTGCACTGCAGTTTGATTGTCCAAAGAATGAAGTAGTTCGCCGTAGTATGAGGTTATATCAAATTTGCACACGAGGTAAGCTTCTCTCGTTTCGTCATAGGAACTGGTCACGTGATTATTAATGCGTTTTGTCATGCACCGTCTAATCATTTCGAGGATGCTGGTTTTGCCTGATGAATTTTGACCAACTAAAATGTTGATACCAGGCTGAAGATTTAGAGTCTGGTGTTCTTTGAAATGGACCAAATTATTGAAGCACATGTGATGCAGCATCTAGAAGAGACAATGAAACAACGTTTTGATTTGTTTGGTACGTCAAGGAGAAAACAAGGCTTTTAAAAACTATTCATTCTCTCGCAGTTTTAATAGGCTGGATGGCAACAAATTACCCATCAGATCTGTCTTAACTTTTAACTATGATATTTTTGGCCATAAATTATTAAGTAAAGAAAAAATCCAAATATTCTAACTTTAACGTTTGAACATTTTCCTAGATATCCTTATACAAAGCTCTTCATATAAAGGAGGTAAATATAGCCTAAAAATGGCCAAGACTATCCTCTGTTGGCTAATGATGCTGTAACTGAATGTCAGACATCTCGGACCAACGACACCTCGGCCCCCGGACATCTTGGCCCAATGACACCTCGGCCCTGACGGGTCGGCTCAAGATTTAAGACACCTCGGCCCACATAAAAGACACCTCGGCCCAATCAAAATTAAATTAATTTTACTATTTTTATTTTATGTAAATATTACATATCAGTAAAAATACAAAAGAAAGTGAATTAATAAAAAAAAAAAAAGACAATTAAGTGCTTATTGTTGAACAAACAACAAAGTAAAATTTTATAAAAAAAAAAAAAAAAAAAAATGACAATTACAAAGTGCTAATAGTTAAACAAACAAGACAGTAAAATTTTATATGAAAAAAAAAGATGACAGTTACGAAGTGCTAATAGTTAAACAAACAAGAGGATGCGGTACTCTCCTTTAGAGTCTCAAACGCGTGTCACTAGTGACAGTGAGGATTTAATTACGAGCAAGTCTAATTATGAGACGATAGTCACCGAAGTCCATATATATCTTTCCAATGATTATCACCCCATATCAGATTTTGAAATCTTCAGAGAAACAACACACCATGACATATCTTAAAATAGACTTTTTTTTACTTCAGAAAAAATTGAAATGTATATAAATTATAAACAAAATACACATATGCACAGGCATTACAATAAGAATAAATATTGATTGAAAGTATATGCTTGGTTAAGAGTTCATTTCACTTATCTATGGTCAAAATTGTACATGTAGTAATTTATATATGCCGAGTTAGGAATTTTAAGATTGAGCAGATCTGAAAGATTAATGTGATGGTCAATGTTCTATGCAACAAGGAAGAAACTTCAATGTTTCGCTGTATATATTTTTATTATCTATTTACACATTTTTGTTTTCTTTGACACGTTATCAATAAAAAGACATCCTTGCTATTTGTTTTTTTCTGAGTTAAGAAAGTCTAAATGAGTACAAGACCATAAATGAGTCTTCTCATTTTATTTTGGTTTCAAACCGTTATAGTGTTATCAATTAATTTAAAAATCAGTTACTTTGAGTGGAAATATTTAGTCCTATGTCAAAACAAATCATTACGCACTGATGGTCAGCTCAGCACCTCATGAACTTCATGCTACTGTGTCAAGTTTAAATACTTTACACAGTACTTTAAATACTTTACACAGTACTTTTTAAGCAGCACGAAGATTACAGATTTTTCATACGAAATTAAACTTAATGAAGTTGCATTATCATAAGCACATAAACGAAACGATAAAATAATATCTGCAATTGTATCTACTTTCCCGCCCCACATGTACTCGCTTCACCCGCAATGTGTTGCCTGAAATTATCATGATTGTCTGTCCATGTTATATTATTGTGTGAAATTATCTGCCCCTATTTGTGATATATATTTATTATATACAAAGACATATATACATTTTTATTTAAACCTAAAAATTTCATTGGGCCGAGTTGTCCCTAACATGGGCCGACGTGTCAATAAATTTGGGCCGAGGTGTCAACTGCCAGGGGCCAAACTGTCGTTGGGCCGAGATGTCCGTCTACCCTGTAACTGGTATATACAGAGGGTCCATGTATATCACCATGTGTCTCATTGTGCCAGATAATGCCAGTGCCAAGGTGCATTTTTGCACCCGTCTAAGTTGCATATATCGAACAATTCAAATACGCCATTTGATAGACCATTGCTTAAAGAGTTTGTAACCACTTTTGTTATTAATTTACAGTCAAAACTGTCTTAGCGGCCACTTGAAATCAGCGGCCACCTCCGATCGGCGGCCACTTTTTGTTCCCTACGACGTGTTTCTTTATAAATTTGCCCTGGAATAAGCGGCCACTCGCGTGACGCGGCCAGCGGCCACCTAATTTACTAAACCGACCACGTAATTGCACTGTATTTAGCGGCCATTTTGTCGATTACTGACAATTTTGTCACGTGATATTCACCCGAGTTAGCTGATTACAGATCCCGATCATATTGATCGTTATGTAAACATGGAGTCGCTTGGGTAATTAAATAATTATTGTGTACCTTCTTTGTGTTTAAATCAAATACGATTAAATATGTTTACTTTCTTTGTATTTTATTCATTTTACAACACTGCTTATAGTTCTCCGAACGTAAAGAGGAAAGTATTAAAACTAAGAGAAAAAAATCGAAATTTCTTGAGTAAGATAAAAAGAGTAAGTCATATAGAAAGATAGTCCGAAATATCTGACGTTTTCCTGGCTTTTTTAACGATTTTGATATTTCACATGCCAGGAAAACGTCAGAACCGCGCCATTACGAAAAGTGGAAATTCGCCGCCTCCAACTGGAGGCGGCATTCTCGGCTCGATTTTAAATAGACATATATTTAAACTCAATAATACAGCTTAAAATATAATTTTACTGCACATTTTGGTAATCACGCTGATAAACAATAGTGTTGTTGACCTATTTTCTCGCGAGATTTCAAAAATGCACGAAATCAAAACAAATCTCAACAGTTCGATAGAATGTGTTCAACAGCCTGTTTATGATATGTAAGGACCCATAAAAACGATATAAGTGAGCAGCAAAATCATCGTTTTATTAATTAGTTGTGAGTGAAACATTTGATTCCACTCGTAAATATTTAAAATCGAGCCGAGAATGCCGCCTCCAGTTGGAGGCGGCGAATTTCCACTTTTCGTAATGGCGCCGGTTCTGACGTTTTCCTGGCATGTAAAATATCAAAATCGTTAAAAAAGCCAGGAAAACGTCAGATATTTCGGACTAATAGAAAGACAGCGGAAGCGTTTCAAGTTTGAAAAAATCAAATTAACAACATTTTAAAAATAAAATTGAGACATGTATCTAAAAAAAAATATGAAAACAATGTAGACCCTGAAAGTCCTGAAGCACCGTCTAATGTAACGGAGAACGATGATATAAACGAATTTTGTTCGGATGGTTCAACAGTTCAATGATGCGACATCTCGTAGAATAAATGTCACAGGACCATTATTACAATAAAAGCCCTAAAACTTTATACAAAGGTGTAAAATAAATTATGTACATTTAAACACGTTAATAAATCTGTACTTATAATAAAACATGTCTTTTAATGCAATTGTGTTTATACATTGATTTACATGATTTTGTGTGCAAACTGGAATTAAAGGCCACCTGTCTTAAGTGGCCACTTTTCAAATTTCCCCAAGGTGGCCTCTTAAAACAGGTTTGACTGTATCTCATCTTTCAGGTGAGATATTTACCTTTTAAAAATAAATTCTTACAGGAAAACAATTTTTCCCTCAGGAAAAACAATTTTCCTATAGGATGTAATAATGAATTTCCTACCGGAATAAAAGAACTTCCTTATGGAATTTAAATTCCGATAGGATTTGAACAAAACTACCTGTCTGAATCAAATTTCTGCAGGAAATACTTTTCTCCTATAGGAAATATAATTCCGGATTTTTAGAAAATTCTATAGGATTTTCAATATTTCCAGTAGGAAAATCATTTCTCCTATGGGAATTATTATTTTCCTTAGGGATATTAATTTTTAAAGGTAAATATATATATCCTAGCTGTCAGGTGAGACACACTAACAACAAAAGTGGTTATATACCCTCTAGCGATGGTCTATCATATGGCAAATAAGGATTTTTACAAAGCTTAAGCGGGTGCAAAAATGCCACCTTGACACTGGCATAATTATCCGGCACAGTGTTCTTAGCAAAATATAGCTAACAAACTTTTCAATTTGAACTTTTTTACACTGAAGAGATATTTTATTTAAATAATCCCGTACGTGGCAAAGGGGAGGGGGGGGGGGGGGGTCCTGTCGTATACTTTCTGTTTGTCAATCAATCTTTTTCTTGTATACTAGTTTACATATAGAAAATACAATATTTAAGCAATATCCATTCAATTTTTGGAACAGTATAAAATATATTTTGAATGTTAAGATTTAGAACATTTTCAAAATACCATCACACATACAAACAGCCCCCCCCCCCCCCCCCCCTTTCCACCCACACATACACACAAACAAATATAATTGGGAAAAGTTTGTTGTTTTTTAGGGGGTGATTATTAAGATCTTCCGGGATATGTCTTTATAAGTCTCCTTTTCAAAGTTGGTGAATGAATAATTACTACCTACTATATATACATCAATGTGTTATTACATCTTCACCATAATCTTGCATAATCATATATATAAAATAGTACGTCCAGAAACTGTTGTTCACATTACACGTTGGCCAACTTGATATTTGTGTTATCTTCCCCCTCCCAACCACTCCTCCCAACCTTCGACCTCCACCACCTATCCACCGGGCACCGGGCACCGCCGTGAACACTCGCGGTCCAAATACTTCTCCTTATTTGTTGATCGGTTTCCAATAACGTCAATGTAGATATGATCAAACAACAAATGATTTTAAACACCCAAGCAATAAACATTTCAAATTAATAAACACATTGGTAATAATCAAAATTTTGTGTAGTAATTAAATATTCGTATACTTACATTTATATATTACTGGTTTGAAATAGATAAATAGCCTCGATTCAGCCTTTGTGTGAAAAAATTCTGCGAAATTGCATAGCTATAATTCAAGTTTGGAAATTCGACAAGTATTTTTAACAGTTGAACAAGCAATACACACAATACAAAAATCGATATAGATGTCTTTTAAATGGTAATATATTCTTCTAGATAACAAACAAATAGGCATTTAAACCGGGAATTAAATTTTTTTAAAAACCCACCCCACCCACACACGGACACATATACGAATGGTGTAGACGATAGATACATGTATGTTTTGAAATGCGATGTAAAGAGACAAGTATATAAAAAGCGTCTAGAGGGGACTGGGGGAGGGGGTAATGACACCCCTGGAAAATTAAAACTAATCAAACTCCCATAGTAAAATTTCCGAAAATAGGAATCGTCGTAGAAGACAGAATTATCCCTCACACCCTCCTGTGAATTACGTGCATGCATGGGTACTCGATCTTTTTTTTTTTTTTGGAAGCATATTAAATTAAATCTAATATAAGGGTAATGTGCCCTGACATTTCCGACAAATCATCTATATTGTTCAATAATATCTCTTTATTTTACAAAAATCTATCTGAACAAAATAAATTCAATTACTAAGAGTATGACTGTAAGCGTAAATCGGGGGAGGGGGGGGGGGCTTATTAAAGTGAAAATGCATTAGTCTGCAAAAATCTTGAATTGTTTTCTACTCCTAGGAATACAACACACATACTCAGTACATGCATGGCTCCAAAAAAAATTTCCAGGTGGGTGTTGCCGGGGGGGGGGGGGGGGGGGGGTGTTTAAGGCCTATTTCCGGTAATGGTAATTTAACAATGAAAATCCCCCACCGCCAGTCTAACATTCCTCAAGATCCGCACATGGGGAATACACAAATGTCACGATAAGTCGGTGTGCCTCTACCAAAAAAATTTATAACTATAGGGTTAGGGGCTCTGGCCAGTGCTAAATGTAGGGAGGGGCCCTTTTGGTCACATACTATTAGTGAAAATGCATAATTCTTCAAAAATTTTCTCTGTTCTTGCCAGTGACACCCATTTGTCAAAATGAGTACATGTATATAGTTATGATGAGCGGAGACATATATATATATATATATATATATATATATATATATATATATATATATATATATATATATATATATAACACATATATGGTAACCGTTATATAAGTCCCTGTGATGAGAAAGGGAACCGACGTCTCTACCACTATTTTTAAAACTCTGGGGCTTGTTTCAAAAAGAGGCGTAAGTTTTGGGCCTAACATTAGTCTATCCTTGAGCATATTTTAACAGACAGACTGAGTATAAATTATAACCAAATGTGGGTCTAAACACTGAAAATAAGTTGCCACGGTCAACATCCTCGCCCCTAAACTGTACAGTATAGAGGCATATTCTCACGACAGTGACGACACCTGAAGTGGTATAAATGGTTAAGTACCCCCCAGAGTCATAAACTACTAACCCACCCCTCCCCCTATTTAATTAAATTGTTCTTGAATCTTAAGAGAAAAGATTCAAGAATCCCTGCTCTAAAACATATTATATTTTTGCTGCTAAAGTCTAGATGCATTCAGTCAGGCAAAGTCCTCAGGGTCGTCTAAACCCCCGGGTCATTTTATAGCCTATTTAGTCAAATGTCTTCTAAATTGTCCTGTAAAACATTCTTGCTATTGGTCGTCACCCCCCCCCCCCCCTCCTTTATTTTTAATTTATCCTGAAACTGATTACTTTTCTAACCCCACAATACAGACTATATATGAAGGCAACAAGTTTTGCTAGAAATTTAACCCATGTCAGTGGGTAATGTAATTTTTTTAATATATTCGATCAGTGCTTATACTATCTATTCAAGATACTCTTTTAATACACAACTGCACTGAAAAATATAGTTCCATTCATGATCAGCAGATACACCATTACAACAGTTTAGAATATCGATGTAGGCCTATATGTAATACGTGGAAGGGAAAAAAATTAACATAAAATTATTTTCAAAAAATCACATTTCCAAAAGAACCCATTTTTCTTATATTTACATATAAAAAACATATAAAAAAGTGAAATCAATGATCATGGAGTTGAACCCCCCCCCCCCCCCCCCCCCCCCCCACACACACACACTTTTTGGGACCATGTAAAAAATTGAAATGAAAATAAGGAAATGAACAGTCAAATTGAAGTCACAGGCGCTCGGTTGTCAGATATTGGAGTTCTTTATTTTTTGTTCCCAAAGACGAAAATGATTAAAATTGGTAATCTTGTGTATATTTCTGTGTATCGTAATAAAACATTAAGGTAGTTCTATACTCGGCACTAAATGGGCTCAATCATTGAAAATTAGTTTTAATTGATAGATATACATTCTAGCAATACATATACATAAGAAAATATATAAGTTTACTTGCTAGTTTTTTTGTTATCACCTCTCAGACATTTGTACCCCCTTGCGAAAATTATTGACAATGATGACATTTTCCAGACGTCCGTTTTTCCTAAAAATAATTACCAATTTTGGCAAGTTAGAACTGGAAATACAAAATTGAGTATAAACATTTATTTAAACCATATCACATCAATATTTTTGCGCAAATTGTTGTAAGTAAGTACGCTTTACGGGCCCTTATGTATCAAAATAAAATACAAAAAAATGCGATGCTTGTATCGTGTTTGGTAATTTTTTACAATTTTATGGACTCAAACCTAAATTCATGGTGTTTATTCAATAGAATGACATCTTAGAAAAAAGATTTGGTAAAATAAATCATATGTTGACGGATTATTTTTCGGATGAATAATTATATTAAAACATTCTGCTGATTCTAAAAAATGGTTTGCAACTATTTGTTTTACATTAATTTCTTGGTAAATTGTTCGCTGCTCTACTAACGTGACGTCACAATGTCTAGACTAAGCACGCGACCTTTAGCGTAATGAATAAATAGATAGGCGGATCCAACAGTGCACGTTTCTGATGAATCTGATAGTGAAATTGTGATCGTTGTTAATTGCTTCGCCCTCCAGACCGCCACACCGTAAAACATAACTGTTTATACATGTACACTGGAGCGTAATATATTTTTATTCACGTTGATGCATCCATTTGGTAAACCACGCTTTAATTTATTATCACGTACCCATGTGTATTTACAATTCTGCGCTCGCCCCAACGGTCGCACCGTAAAACATATTAAAGAATTCCACTATCCGACAACCGAGCCCTTGGGGTAACCCGAATTACCGAAATGACAGTATTTACCGAAATATACAGAAATGACACATAATGTTTATTTAAAAATTGGTTTTCACCACAAATATACTTAATTATATCCAGTAACGTCTTTATTTTGAACATCAAATTAAAAACGGCGGTGTAATTAGCTGAATATTCGATAGCTTAAAGAACGATAACTCTTTCAACATTTTCATCAATCTTCACACCTGGTTTTTTTTTTTTTTTTGTTCCAAATGTCATCGCCGGTATTTATTATGATTATGCCTAATGTTGTTTCCCTGTCAATATATGAAACAAAAGAAGTGTTTAAGTGATACTTTTATTTTATTCTATATATCTAATAAATAACATAATCACAGCGCAGCGAGAGGCGGGCGAAGCCCGCTTCGCAAAGCGAGGCTTAATGGTAACACGTATATATAAGAAAATCAGTGAAAAATAGAAGTTGAATCAGGGGTACTAAGGGCCAAAAAATTTTCTTCCAGCCCTGGGCGCCGCCATATTGGCCGCCATTTGTTAAACAAAAGTTAACTCGATCATTTATGACTGCCGCTTGTCGATGTTTTTCGCTCCGAAACTTGATCAAAAACTTTCCAATGTTTAATTGAAAGTAATTAAGATAAAAATAATTGACTGTGCAAACTATACAACTTTTAACAGTGCTTTAATCAAGAAATACGACTAGTTTCACGAAGCCCGCTTCGCGAAGCGAGGCTTAATGGTAACACGTATATATAAGAAAATCAGTGAAAAATGAGAGTTGAATCAGGGGTACTAAGGGCCAAAAAAAATTCTTCCAGCCCTGGGCGCCGCCATATTTGCCGCCATTTTGTTAAATAACAGTTAAGTCGATCATTAAATGACTGCCGCATGTCGACCTTCTTTGCGCCGAAACTCGATCAAAAGATTTCCAAAGTTTAATTGAAAGTAATTAAGGTGAAAATAATTGACTGTGCAAACTATAGAACTTTTAACAGTGCTTTAATCAAGAAATACGACTAGATTCACGTATGTCTTATCAAATTATTAGATGGAAAACAAAATCATTCACATCGAGGAACCGATCTTTTAGAGGCTGAATAAAGTAGAAAAAAAATTCAATTAATCAACTTGGGAAAATTAAAAGCATTGAAAGAAGAAATAAAAAATTCTCGGAATCAAGAACTTTTCTTCGGCTATTTCCGAAGAGAAAACTTCTACGTTTTACGTATGAAACATGACGTCACAATACAGACTGAGCACGCAACGTTTAATTTGACTTTGGCTTATGATTTGAGTAGATAGGCGGACCCTGACTGTTTGCGTTTCAAATAAATTTTATTCTACAAAAAATCAAACTGCACTGTGTTAAATCTGCGCTCGATCCAACGGTCACACCGTTTACATATTAATTTTTATCGTCCATACTTCCTATTCATTTTCCATCTGTGACTGTGATCGCTCTAATATAGCAATAATACCTGTGATCTAGATTTCGTCGTCAATTCGGAACCCTTTCGGTTTAGTTTTTTCTTCTTGCTTTGCTGACCTACTTCCTGCTTGATTTAGGACTTGAAAACTTGCACAACAAAATAGAAATACTTCATTGATATCAAACAGAGGCTTACGAAGGGCATATGAGGTACCTTTGTTATTAGATTGATCATTTTAAAAGCAAAGAAACAATTTGCACGATTTTACGAATTGTGAATTTTGGCACGATCCAGTTTGGGGATGTTTACGCATAATCATTTGCAGAATAATATTCATATTGTGACTGAATATCAGTTTTAAACAAAAATAGATATGGGTGACCTTATATCCCAGATATTCGTCTTTTAAATTACTTGCATTTTTACTGTGCTCAGCCGATCTCCTAAGTTAAAATCACTGAATTTGTTAAGAAACTGGCGTATATAGTTCATGTTCGTAGCAAATACTGCTACCAGTCTTGCGTCACTAGCAAACAGTGCAAACATATACACAAGTGCGATCAGAAATATGGTGCAGTTGTTGCATAATGATTCCATCCTTCAAAAAAAGAAAGAAAAACACACATTCATACACAATAATAATTAAAGAGATTGTGTGATAACTAACTAACAATCACGAAAGTAATATAATTATTGTAATAATAACGAGCACAGCTTGACGGGGCAAAGTGCCGACAAGCACTGGGACTCTAATGACAACACCTGGGTGAAGAGAAATTTCAGATTTCTGCTCCCTTTGACATACTGAAAATTTTATCGTCAGATTCGTACCCACAATTCCATGTAAATTGAAAATGGCTACCAATATAATGTTCTAGCGAGAACAGGTGAAATGTATTTTAGGAATGTCATGCATTTAAAAGATGGAAAAAACATTCTGCTGATTGTAAAAAATTGTATGCAACTAGTTGTTTTACACTATTTTCTTGGCACATTGTTCAGAAAATTGTTACTTTGACGGAAATTGTCGAGTGATGTCTGCTCTACTAAAGTGACATCACAAGGTCTAGACGAGCATGCAACCTTTAGTGAAATAAATATAAATAGACAGCGGGATCAAACTGTGCATGTTTATAATTAATCTGATATAAAATTGTGATTGTTACTACTGGCTTTGCCCTCCAGACTGCCAAACATAAATGTTTATACATGTATACTGGAGCGTAAAATATTTTATATTTATTCACGCTGATGCATCCATTTGGTAAACCATGCTTTATTTTATTATCATGTACCCATGTGTATTTACAATTCAATTTATTTATTTATTTTTTTTTTTTGAAGTTGAACAATCAAATGCATTAAATTTTGTATACGATAAGGTGATTACAACAACTTTATGTACATTTACTTCAAAACAAAGCTATTCCTTGGAAGAGAGAGAGAGAGAGAGAGAGAGAGAGAGAGAGAGAGAGAGAGAGAGCAGTATAATTGTTGAACATGAGGGGTCAATGGTTAGAAATTGATTTTAAATCTTTATATAAACTTTATATAGTCAGAGTCTGCTATAGTTGTTCAGTCAAGTCTTTTAAGAAGAAAAAGCCAAGTTTCTCATCTCTTATAGAAATCATCAAGTCTGCAACTTCGGGTAGCTATATATTTTAGAGTTGATATATGTGTTTTAATATCTATAAGTAATTCATGAATTGTCAGTTTTTCATTAAGACGTCTTTTCCTATAGATATAGGATTTTATAACCAAGAAGATAGAATAAAGGTCTGTAGAAATAGGATGAGGGTGTAGCCCGAATATAAAGATTAAAGGATCTCTTGGAATTACAATTCTCTTTGTTAAACAATATTCAAAAAATAGCTGAATGAGTTCTTGAACATTAGGACACTCCCATAGTACATGAAAAATTGTCTCATCTTGTAGTTAAGTTTACAAAAGTTACATAACTTACTACATTCCTTTCCTATTTTAAATAGATATTTATTGGTTGTTAAAATGTGGTGGTTAATTCTGAACTGCAGCCATTGTAATTTGGTACTTTTAGTGTTGACAAAAGGTAACTGGTATATAGTTTTCCACTGTAAATCTGACAACATAAAATATAATCCCCATTTTGATTTATTAAAAGATGTAACATTTTCCATGTTTAGAATGTAATACATCATCTTAGATCCTTTTCGGGGTGAGCAAAATAGTTTAATGTGGAAAGGTATAAAGGGTTTTGGGTTATCATCTTGTTTTGGGATTCCATGATAATGTAAACTAGTTAAAATAGATTTCTGTAGACCAAGATATGTAAGAAAGTTAGATTTGACATCAAACTTACTCTGAAGGTCTTGTAAGCTTAAAAAAGACCCATTTTCATCAAGCAGATCATTGATATATACAATTCAATTTATGCTCCGCTTGCCCCAACGGTCACACTGTAAAACATATTAAAAGCAATATTCATTAATGAAAAAATTATCAATCGAAGAATGACCTATATTTTCGTGAAAAAGACTGAGGAGGCAGCTACCATAGGAATATGAGAACTTTAGATTTACATTTATTTGGAAAAGATGATTTTAAAAAATAATTTTATGATAATTTTGTTTTCTTCCACGTATTACATAATGAATACATCAATATTCTAAACATTTGTTGTAATGTTATCTGCTGATCATAAATAGAACTATAATTTTCAGCGCAGATGTGTAAAGAGTACCTGACTATAGTAATATATCTTGAATTGATAGTAAGCACTGATCGAATAATATTGAAATTGCACGATATCCTTTACAAAGACAATGGATTCTATGTAGAAATAAGACAGTTGCGGGTCAATAAGCAAACATTTTTGCAAGAAATAAACCTTTACTCTATTCTTGGGAAATTAAGTCTGCTTGGTTGGATATCTGAACACGAACCTTTTATTTTATCATAAACAAAGACACTGAAATAAATGAAAATTGCGAAATGCGAAATTTCATTCATATTTAATAAAAATTTTAATGATCTAATATTATTTCTTCTGTTTTGTCTTTTCAGGTTTTTTTCTGCATTGTAAATACATTTTTAAAGAGATGTTTTACATTTGTAATATACGTGAATGCTTGTTTACAGTAGATTTAAAAAATGGCATCTGAATCACCAGACACAGAATGTTTGGACCATACACTGCAGCAGGAAATGCAGAAATATGTAGAGCAGCTGACCACCAGTGGAAAACCTGTGCTAAATTCAGACACCATGAAGAAATTCAAAAGTATCTGCAAGTAGGTCTAATGTGCATATAAAAATAAAAGTTTACCAAAGTGTTTTTTTTTTCATCATACATACAGTTCACCTTTTCTCGGTTTAAAAGAGGGGAATATGATATACATGTAGGCTTATAGTGTAAATATTTGTGTTCTCATATCATTTATAAAAAGATGTAAGCTGTACATAAAAAAGTAAAATTCATAATCGTATGTTTAAGTCACTGTTTCCAATATTATGAATAAAATAAATGCCTTATGAACAAATTTATCTATCCAAAATGATTTAATTGAATTGCTACAATATTTTTTCCAATCTTTATATATATTGCCATTTTAATGCAATATAGGCACAATTTTCTCTAGTAAATGGAATAGTCTTCAAAAATTCTTTTCCACAGGAAATCAGATATGTACGTGAATGAAGCATACCACATGTTGATGACTCAGCTGGAAAAGGAACATTCAGAAATCAGGCTCTCTGCTTTCCAGATGATAGATGAACTCTTTAATCGGTCCCACATATTCAGAGAGCTTCTTCTCTGTGATTTACAAACTTTCCTGGAACTAACTGTGGGTATGTCTCAGAAACTTGCATCACATGGAATTTAGAGCCAGGGGAGGTGGTGAATATTGTATTAATTGTGTATTTTTCTGTGACAGAGGTGGATTTTGATCAACCCCTGCCTCCCCCCAAAGCTGCTGCCAACACTCTAAAGGCCTCTGGCCTCCGGGCGATTCAGCAGTGGAACGATAAGTTTGGAGAGGCTTACAAGAAACTGTCCCTGGGGTTCAATTTTCTCCAAAAATGTAAAAAGGTTCAGGTTATTTTTTTTTACCATACATGCAGAAGTATTATTTAATACATTTCTGATTTCTGGCTTTGAAGACAAAGTTTATCATCTCAAGAAGTAGCAATATACATAAAATATCAAATCTCCTCATAGCCAGTAAGTAGATATAATTAGTTCAACCAAGGTCAATTTACACACAAACATTAAATTTAGTACATTCCACTATTTAAACTTATCTTTTTTGTTTTTAACAAGACAAATATAATGTCAAGATATTTTACATATTGATAACCTACTGGTATATGCATTTTCCTATCATGATTTAGAGATAATGCATGAATTGTAATCTGTGACAGTATAAATGTACAACACAAAAATCTGGGCAGTATATTAGAAAACATTCAATTACATGTATATTGAAAAATATACTTGAAACATGTATATGTATATCCACTTAGCAGTAGTTATTTATCTGTAATTTCTTAACCTGCATTCTTTGCAATATCTCTGTAGATTGGGTGAACATTTACTTCTATACTGGTATACTGTTAATACAATGTACATGTACTGTACTACATGTATGCATGTTTTTTGAAGGTTGACTTCAATGGTATAAGGGCCAGAAGTGAAGCTGAACAAAGAAGAGAGAGAGAACGAGAAGAAAGAAGACAAAGAATCAACAAGGAGAGGATAAATAAAGTCTTGAAAGAAATCGAAGGTAAACTAAGAGGGCTTAAAATTAGGAGTATTTTTGAATTGTAGAGTTGTGATATCAGATTGTTCAGAATCTGTAAGGGATCAAACATGCCTATTTTGATTTGGTGTTTATGGAAATAATAAATCATTTGAAGTTTGGTTTGATACAGTTTGACGGTTTATTTATACCTGTATGTGTATGTTTTGCTAACATTGCAGAAATTGTACCTGACATCAAAATATGCCTTACGGAAGTAGAAAACTGTTTCAGTATACTTCTACCAACTCCTGATGAATTCTTTCTTGGTGTTGAATCATCTAGTGAACCTAATGTCAATGATTGTCTGAAAAATGCAGAAAATCAGGAAACATTTACAACGGGTAGCTCAAATTGTATAGAATGTGCGAAACTGAATTCATTGCAAAGCCAGTCTTCTACCTCAGATAATAAATGTGAAAAGTGTTTGAAGAATCAAAGTAATTCCAAGAAAGTGAAGTGTATGGAAAAAGATCCAGAAAGCACTTCAAATTCAACTTGCTCAGGCAATTCAATGAAAGATATGACAGAATGTAGAGAAAAACATGAAGTTGTAGAAAAGATAGAAAGTGAACCTGGAAATTCAAAAGAACACACTGTAGTTCTTGGGGATGAAGCCAGTGCTAGAATTCCAGCATTAAACAATGGAAGAGATTCTGAAAACACTGTACTTCTTGAGGATGAAACCAGTGTTAGAATTCCAGCATCAAACAATCAAAGTGATTCGCAAAAAACTACTATGAAAAAAGGAGAGGATCCTGACAGCAGTGATGGGGACGGGTCTGATGACGATGATTGGGAGGAGGTGGGGGGTTTTGTACAGGAGCATGGACTGAGGAACCACCAGTACAGCATCGCCATCAACCTCCACCGAGGGCCGGTACAGCTGCAGGAGAATGAGGACAACCTCCCGGTGCTGACCACTCTGAAGGACCACTACCGACTGATCAGTACAAAACACCAGCCCAGTGTCACTCGCTGGTTACAGGTAAGAAAAATTATACATGTACCTGTTTTAATACAACTTTATGCAAGAAATATTATATATGTACCTTTTGCAATACCACTTTATGTGAGAAAAATCATACATGTACCTTTTTTAATACCACTTTTTGTAAGAAATATTATACATGTACCTTTTTCAATAGCACTTTATGTGAGAAAAAATATACCCAAATTAATTTTAATCTGTTTAGAGTCTCACCATCCTCATCTAGCTGAGAAATGCATGTATCGGTAGTTAGAAATAGAAGAAGATTCCATGAATTTTAGCAATTTTCAGGTTTGAAATGAAAATTCTGAAAACACTTCACTTGATACTCATGCATTTGTAAAATCTAGGCTGGGGAGGAGTCAGAGAAGTCTTGCATTTCTTAAACCTAGCAATCTTTCTTCATAATGTTGTGATCTCTATGCCAACTTTTCCCTTTTCTTTGTAATGATCAAGGTTCTGTCTAAATATGGAGGAAAAGAGGAAGATATAAAAAGAATTATTGACATCAAATCTCAGCTGCAGGACATCAAGAACAAATTCTATGATCTTAAAGTGGTGCCAGTCGAGGAGCAAAATAAAAGGAGCGATGGTAAGTTTTTCTCATCCTAAACAGCTCTTTGTTTACATAATGCGTAAGAGAATAAAAGCAGTTGATAATGGTGATGACTGTTGTGTTTCTTTAGATGAAAGTGATGACGACTTTGAAGATGTACCTGAAAAAGAGGGATATGAGGAAGAAGTTCCTGAAATCCTGAAAAAGGAGTCAGGTATGGAATTGAAGTATTGGTGCATCAATAATTGACTATGCCAAAAAAAAACTTTTTTACTGAAAATGTCATGTATCTTATATTTCCAATACCATATAAATGAAAGATTATTACAAATTACATGTAATCATACAATGTATTCTGTTTTTGGTTATGGTTAACCAACATATTTTCGTGGCGCGAAAAGTTTGAGAGGTTTGTGGGAACCTTCTCATCACTAATATTTCTAGATGCGGACCAGTCACTGAATGTCTCTTGTAGTGTAATTTTCAATTATTTAGGTTGGTTTGCGAAAATACATGTAAATTGCTGCAAAATATATTTTCATAAATACATTTAAAGAGCTTAATAAAGACATTTATACAATTGGTTTACAGTATTATGATGCTTATGGATTTGATGTTTTTTCCAGGTCAAGGTTCATCCTCTGTAAAAAAACAACCAGCTGCTTCCTTGTCCAAGAAACCACCAAGCACAGATATTAACAGCACAGCAGTCAAACCTACCACTTCAGGTGCTGGGGCCAAGCGGAGCTTTGTGAAGGCTTCATGGAGCATTCAGAATGAGCTTCTGGAACATGATGAGAAAGATCCGACCACAATGGTTGCAAACCTTAAGAGAATCAAAGCAGAGGCAGAGAGTCAAAGGTATACATGTACTACATTGGGTACATTTTGAGCTGATTTCATTGTATATATACTTTAATGGAATGTCTTGGGGTAATACATGTTTAAGCAATATCATTTGTATAATGTTTTTAAAAGTAATTACTACCTATCAGTTTTGGTTTACCGGCTCAAAATATATCAACGTCAGAACATTTTATGGTACTATACTGGTCTGCGACAATTAATATCGATGAACAGAGGTTGTTCTCAAATCTCTTAGATATTTATGGTGCATATCATACATGTACTTGATTTACAGAAACTGGGACTATAATTTTGTATTTCTACCTTAAAGTTCTGTGTCATTATCTGGCAGGAATTCATCTTCACCTTGTACAAGTACAGCTACTCTGGATAAAACCACAGCTGGTGCTGGAATTAGGAAAGAAAAGTTGCTCAATAGTGCACCTGTTATTTCCTTTGGACTTGATTTGGAACATTGGGAAAACCCAGATGAAATTGAGGCTCCACAGATTGTTAAGTAAGCTCACTCATTCCTTTTTCATTAGCATTTGATTTCGCTGATTAAAATGAAACTAAGAGGGCTCGATGGTTGTGGGCATTTTTAGACTGTATTGATCTCCTTTAAAAGGAGAGTTCTATATAAAAATATAAGAAAATGTTTAAATTTAAAAGGTGAAATATATGGACTTTTTCTTTTCTAAATGATAGTTTATAGCTAAAGACGTCACATCTAAAAATTAAAGGAAGATCTGATGGCTAATTTGTTGACCACCCAGCCTCCTAATATTTGTGCAACAGAGAAAAAATGCTTCAGCTTGCAACTGACACACTTGCAATGCAACTTTCAAATCCACCACTGTACAATCTATCTAGGAAATACATTTTAACTGTTAAATATTCCAAAATAAGTTTTTACTTGTATACAGTACGTATCAAGTGACTACATGTACATGACTGAATTGATGTTCCAGTCCAGTAATTATTAACAGAGGCATTCTAAATGTGTATTGATTATCGTAATTCTTATTTTGCTTCAATCTTATCATAGATATGATTCCCTTCACCAATTCTGGTCTTCCAATGATGTTGAACATTGCAAAACTGATTATGTGAGTAGCATTTAGATATGCATATTGACATGTAAGAGCTTATTATACCCATGCAAGGAAGTTGCAAGGGATGTAATGTTTTTGACATGTCTGTCAGTCAGTCCTTCAGTCCTGTTTTTTTGTAAGCACAACTCCTCTTAAACCATTGCATGAAATTTAGTGAAACTTGTAGGTATTTAACACAGTGTGTAGATGTGCTTATTATTAGGAAATTCTGATTCCATTATTTTTCTTGAAATTTTGGCCCTTTTGAATTTAAATTTTGTTGTTGTTAAAGACAAAGGAATAGATGTGCATATTTGCAAGAAGTTGTGATCTGATGATTTTTTGCGAGTTATGCATTTTATCAAATTATGAATAGCATTGTCAAGTAATGGGGGAGCATGGGTTATATGAGCTTGCTCACTTTTTCTTACATTGCTACATGGTTTTTCCTGCAGCTTTTAAAGCAACGTACTTCAGTTATAGAAACAGAGTAATTATTGTAGATATCCTTAATAATTTTATCATATTTTCAGAACAATATCGGAGAACTGACTAAGAGAACTATTCCTTTTGTGGGTAAATTTGAACCTGTTAAGTGGAAATGCCGTGCTCCTCTGCCTAATGGCAGTTTATGTGAAAGAATGGATCGTGTCAAGGTAAAATAGACTTTGTGAATGTGGAGTATACATACTGGTATATCATGCATCAAATTAACCTGAAAATTTTGGTTCAAATTTTCTTTTTAAAAATTTAATTTACTCTAAACCAACTTTTGTAAATAATTTGTTTTGTAAATCTCTGACATTAAAGTTGTTCACATTAATTATGTATTAAACTATTCATCATGCATCTGTATGCATGTTTACATACCATTGTTTGCAATGACAATTACATCCGGAGACCTGTTCAGCAGAGCTTGTGCTAGGGAACACTTGTCAAAATCTCTATAAAATAAGTTTTGGAAAGCTCTTGCTATGCTACTGGTAAGCAGGCCTCTGCAGCATGTCATGAAAAATTTTGCACTCAAATGAAAGTTGGTTTTCAGAAACAGTATGGGTTGCATTTATTTGGTATGCATGATCAAAGCCATAATGAGATGATGTAGGAGTTTTGATTGTAACATGAGAATCTTTTGTTAATCTGTAGTGTCCTTTCCATGGGAAAATCATTGCCAGAGATGAATATGGCATTCCATCTGAGCCTGGTCAACAAGATATGGCATCAACAAGTACCCAAGGACAGTTAGAAGGTAAGAAAACTAAACACCTACATTTCACACATAACCAATGGGAAAATTTTGAACTAAAATTATATATAAACGATCGTGGTTTTTTTTGCATCTTGATAAGTGAATTTAAGATAATTTTTACTCGTACAGAAGTTATTCCTCCTTTATATAGTACACCTGTATCATTGGGGTTTTTTTTATGGAAACATTGTGTTGTAGAGGAAACTAATGACTGGCAGGACCCAGAATTACAGGCAGACATTGAAGGTGCTCTAGGGGTGGATCTAGGATCTAAGAAGAAGAAAGGCAAGGGAAAAGGGAAAGGGAAGAAAAGTAAAGAACTGAAATATCCCAACTTGACAGACATTAATGTAGTAGAAAACACTGCCAGAACAAGACTGGAGAAGAAAGTCCTCAATAAGTGAGTGAAGTGTGCAAGGTTGACTGTTCTGTTCAGCAGTGGATTTCATTGAGGTTTTACCATGATGTTTTGCCTTAGATGATTCTCCGAAATTGGAAAAATGATACACATTATTTAAGTCTTTTCTACTTGAAGCGGGACACATGAAATTGATGGTTGTGGTCAATTTTTGTATATTTTAACCTTAGAGAAAAAGCAGTGCTGTAATAAAAATGTACAGTAGAAAAAAATATTCAAATTAAATTTAATTTCAATGCTAAGACATTAAAAAGGCATGGTCACGATTTTTGTCAAAATTTATTTTTCCATTATTAATGTGTACAATTCTTTAGTAAGGCATTTCTAATACCAGTAGTCAACCAAAATTTCACTGTCAGTCATCGGGTTATAAGCAAGAAATAGAGTTCGGAATAACAAAGCTCAGGTCATTTTGAAGGTTTAAATTTCCAGGTTTAGACCTTAAATAAATGTGACAAATGCTAAGAACAGTTTATTTGTTCAAAACAAATTAGCATGTAGAAAAATCATCTTGAAAAAGAACTTTAACTGGTATATTGAACCAATATAAACAAAAACATGGCATGAGCCTTGTTTTCGTAACAAAGAATTGTGAGCTTCGTATCTCGCTGATAACTCTACAACTGACACTCACATTTTGGTTGATCATTAGAAATGCATTACTAAAGCATTGTACACAAACGGGGGGAAAAAAATTGACCGAAATCCAGATCATCCCCCTTTAAAGGGAGTGTTCTTTGTTAAGTACCATAATACCTTATTACTAGAAATCATGTTTTTAAAAGTTTATAATACCTTATTACTAGAAATCATGTTTTAAAAAGTTTTAGGTGGATTTTATGATTATTGACCACAAGCCAATTGCCTCCTTTATAAAATTTTCTATGATATACTTGGACATTTTCATAGACCTTCATGCAAGGAATGATATAAAAAGCTAAGCTTATTCAATATATATTTCAGATCTGCCATGAAGAGAGTGAATGAAGTCATGGATAATCTTGCCTACAAAAGAATTCGAGATCGATTTGGAAACCAGTTTAACTACTCCCTGAAGTGATTTTTTGAGTATACAATTTAGTCACAAAACATGATTTAATGGCAGCACAAAAATAGTAGATAAAAAAAATTGGTTAAATATTAAGGTGATGCAAGTGTTTGTTTTTATTAAAAGAAATGCTGTGTCTATTGACACCCTTTATAAATGCCCCTAATAATCAGCAGTATGCAAAGCTGCGGCCCATACTGGCAAATTATGTCTCTTTATATGATAATTGTTCTTACAATCTCTGCATGTTACAGCAATCAGTTATGATATATGTGTACATTAAATTATTGAGCATAGCCGGGCTATCATACTATTCAAAAATGTATTTATTTTACAGTACAACAATTGAACTTATATATATTGACTTGACGTATATTATGAGTTTTATTTCTCAAATGTGGAATGTAATTTAATTAAAATGAGTTGTCTTGATCTCCTGTGATTTGTAGTATGTTAATATTTATATTTTGTTGAATTAAGCAATAAATATTTGTGGTGTTTTTTTATTTAAATAAAATCATATTCATCAACCAATGATGGTATTTGTTTTTTTCTTTTATATGCTTCTATCTATGTCAAGTAAATACAGGAACAATATTATTTCTATATATATATATATATATATATATATATATATATATATATATATATATATATATATATATATATATATATATATATATATATATATATATATATATATATATATATATATATATATATATATATATATACAGGAACCTTTTTTCTGCAAAGTACATTGCATATTAAAGTTAAACATGCTGTATTTTGTGATGTTGAAAACCAGATCCGAAATTATTTTTAGTATGATATAAGCTTTTTAAACTCGACTTCTAACAATTTTTAAGCAAATCTTTAATGTGCTCTATATAATATAGATTCCGCAACTGATGGCCAGGGGGATCAAGCAATGCAAATAAATTTGAATCTTTATTCCATCAGAACCAGATCACTTGCATATTGATATGATAAAATAAACACAAAAAACAAGTAAGGTTTACAAGTATATCACAGGGGGAGAAATCGCTTGTTAACTTTCAGCCAAACCGGATTTACTCGTGCCGGTTTGGGTTTTTCGTTTAGGCACCAAATATGGCTTGCTTGGTTACACTGTACTGAATCGGAGTAAAAAGAGATTGCATAAAATCATGGAGTCAAGGAAGACTTCCAAGGCAGTAGATAGTAGTTTTGCTCAAGGTAGACACAATCTTTGAAATTCTTTAATCCTAGATAGAGTTCTATCACTTCAGCAGGTGCGCGTTTCACCCGAATATTCTCAGTTGTTTATAAAGATATCAAATTATCTTTGCTCTTTCATCAACCTTTTAAAGATTTAATTACGAATATATATTTTGAATATTTCATCCAAGTAACTACAAAATATGGAAATGATACTCAAATTTGCATCTATTTCAAAGTAGTTCTTATCCTTGCTAATTGAGTATTTGATTATCAGAAAAGGTTCAATTGTGAACATGCAGTGCGTTGCGATTTTTAAACTAACATCCATAAAGGATAGATTTTTTAAAATCTTTATGATATTAGATTTGCTGTGTTCATTCATTAAATATATGTTAATTAATATTGTAAAAATTTCAACAAAAATGTTTACAACCATGGCTGGTTTATATCAACAATTTATTTATAGTCTGTCCCAAGATAATTATGCTGCACATTTGGATGATTTTTAATGAAAATACACATACATGTGAAAGAAATACAATTGAAATAGATGAAAGGGAAAATTTCCAAGATAACTTCATTCACACATTATCATTTTAAACACTCGTAAAAATTCATAGGAATAAAAACAGATTTCTTACGGAGATTTATATTGGGGAATGTTGACATCTTTTCACCATTTGGAAGTCACTCGGAATACCTCGCACAATTTTTCAACGTTATCATCCGGGTCTGTTGCAATACAAAATCCCCATAGACGTCACATTTTTTAGCAGTACTTAATTTAGCATACTTTTGAATGATCATCATTTGAACTATGAGGTATTTTTAAGTATTGAGTAATTAAGCAAAATGTGAATCGAGGATATCTTGGGACAGAGTATAGCCCATTCATGTGCATTATAACATTTGAGATTTTACAGCCAATTTGAGAGAGGAAAAATAGACATGGACAACTTTTTTATTGACTATTGTAAAGTAGTTAAAGTCAATATTTGTGATCAAATGATATGTATTATTTATCTGTCTGCTAGTGAAAAACTATGAGTTGATGTGTGTGGAAAACCCATCAGTTGGAGGCGTTCCAAATGAAGAGCGCATCAGGATTGCATTCAGGGTTCTAGATGATCTGGTTCCTAAGCTTGGAGTGTATACTAGGATATTCACTAAAATCAAGGATGATTTATTTGGTGCGTATATCTGTTTACTTAATTTACTTCCATGTAAAAAGTATAACTATATGTCATTGAAAGCTATGTGAAAGAATTTTGACTAGATGCCAGTGGATAGTTATAAGATATCTGGGGGAGGGGGGGGGTTTCATTCGGAAAGAACTATATGCGATAAGGTCTAATTTCTGCCCCCGTGTTTTATAAATTTGAAAAAACATCATATCATAAAGATATTTTGATAAAATATAAAACTGAATATGCTTGTTACAGAAATCTAAAAGTTTTTCAACATCGATCATTCCTCGTGCTTCTATGACGTCACGTAAATGGGCCATTTCCCGCATTTTCTCAAAAGCATGAAAATTTCATCTGTTTTTCTTCATATTCAAGAGTAGGAGGTATAGAGCGCAATGTTGCTCCAAAACCATTTTAACATATATCATTGTTCATATTATTTTGCATATTATATTAAAAAATGGTGTTGGAGCAAGCATGCGCTCGATGTTTCCTTTTCAAAAAACTGATATGAAATCATCCATTTTTGGCTAAAATACGTACTTTTTGTGAAATTAGCTTATTATGAACATATCATATTTCTATTATGACTTCGATTAGACAATTTATCTTTATAAACCTGAACTAGATATATATTAACCTATCTTTTAGCAAATTTCTAAAGCTCTTCTCATAACTTTGAATTTTGGGGCATAAAAACGCTTTATCCCGCACATAGTTCTTTGAATATTTGTGTTTTTGTCTATAAGCTATAATATTGAATTTAGAGCAATTATATGTAATACATGTGGGTGATTGATGTTTTCTAAAATAAAGTAAGAAAAAAAGAAGAAAATATATACCCATATTATTATATTTATGTATTGGTTAGATACTTTTTCAGAACAACTGCAAGTTTTATATGTAACATTTTTTTTTCTGATAGATGCTGTGTACAGTGAAGATCTGACCACACACACTGATGGATCAGTGACAAAAATTCCATATTTCACTCTCATGAAGAGGATATTTGATGAGAGGGATGATAAACAAGATCTACTGTCAGAGCAGTTAGAAGAAGTGAAGCGCAGGTAAAAAAAAAAAAAAAAAGGACCTTAATTTAGATAGATGATATGCTCTTTGGACAGTTTGAGAGTTAAATGTGAATTTGATTTCAGATGCTCTCTACATAAATTTTCTCATATACAGTACATAAATTAAAATTATTGTATACTTACACAACAATTCGTTCCTACTTAAGGTTGTTTGATAAACACAAGCAGTATGAGGAATCTCAACAGAAGATAGCACAGTTGGAGGAGAACATTGAGGAGCTGAATCACAAAATTGAGGGCCAGGAGGAGGATCTAGGGCAGAAGGAGGCAGATATTACCAGGTAAATCATGAATTGTTGATAAAGTATTGGTACACACCGGTACATGTTTTATTTTAGAATGATAAAAAAGACTCCTCTTTCTTTGGAACACACCCATTTTCCTGAAATTGCTGGATAAATCCTTGAAAACACATTTAGGCAGTGTGACACAGTATATTTCATTACTGTAATTCTTGAGTACATGTACCTTCATGGCCACTGCAGTTATTTGAGTTAAAGCATGGGCAATGAAGCCATTACAAGAAATCTAGAATCATACACTTAGTTTTAACAATAAAGGAAAAGTTCAAGCTTGTATTCCTATGTAATCATATAAAGAATCACAAAGTTAACTATATCTTATGACTGTTTAGAGATTGTAAATGTATGCAGCTTTGTTGCTAGATAAAGGCATTCCATGACATTTGTATCTGTATCAAAGGGTTGAGGAAGAATTAAAAGAGGAGAGGGAGAGGTCAGAGGACATGGAGCAAAGGTTAGAAGGTGACATCAATGACCTCCAGGACTCATTGGATGAGGCTCATCAGGAAATCGAGAACTTGGCACGTTACAAGAAGGGATATGATGACCTCTACTATGGTAAAAATTTATTCCCTCTTGTTGTTAAAACAATTAGAGAGAGAGAGAGAGAGAGAGAGAGAGAGAGAGAGAGAGAGAGAGAGAGAGAGAGAGAGAGAGATTATGGAATATGGCATGATTTTCATGGTAAAACTGTAATATAATATATTATTATTCAATGTTAACAGCATTCCTTGAGACTGGTGAATCTTCAGAGACACTTGATCGAAAGATAAAGCCTGTCATTTCAACCAAAAGAGTATGTATTATGTAGAACAAAATTTCTGTTATTGATTTGCATAAAATTAAATGTTTAATTACTATATGTGGGTCATTTTGGAGGGCGCTAATTTTTGTTGCATAAATTTAATTGTCAAAATCCAAAATTAAATTCATTTAAATTAAGCCCCATAATACATGAACTGGTACTTGTACAACAGACAGTTTAGTAAATTCTGTACCATATGTATCATTAAATCTCTAGATTTTACACCTAGGTGCCAAATAAACTTGCTATACATTTACGAGTATCATATACGTGTACATGTATCTCTCTTTAAATACCAAAATGTTCTTAACAATATCAAAAGAATGGAAAGGTAAGCATAAAAAGCATTAATTTACTGAAAGCATTGCATGTAAAAGGCAAACAAACAAGGGATAAATTTTATTCTGAATTTGTATTATGAAAATTGAATTTTATATTGAAGCTATTCATAATCAAAAATGTTTACATTTGTCACTAGGCTAACTTGATGAACAACATTGAATCTGCCCAGAAATTGGAAGATCAGATCATGAGTGTCATGAATACTGCAGTGGAAGGTAAAATAAGCATTGAAAGGATGGCTAAATGGAAAAAATTCAGTCGTGCTTTCCATCCTACCCGGTAGATTTAAGAGTTATGTCTTTCTATTGTAGAATACTTTTCAGAGGACAAAGTACACAATAGAATTGTTAAATTTCATTGAAAATGAGGGTTATTAATTTGTTTGCAATGATAATTTTGATCAACATGTTTGAATTAGGTTTAGAGGTGTTTGAACAAAAATATGAACAGATTTTATTAAAATTCTGCATATATATAGATATGGGAATTATACAAAGTCTAGGTGTAACCAGGTACATATGTTCCGCTCTTACAGAATTTGATAAATTTTTGGAGGAGCATAAATCAGAGCTGATGAAGATAGACGACAGAGACGACCTGACGGACGCCGAGTATGAAGTGCAGGAGATGGATATAGAGCAAGCTGACCAGGAGGTAGGGAAAGAGGGAGACAATATCCTTAAGGAGAGAAGTCTTTATAGGGGCTATTTTGTTATTATGAGGGAAGATCTACCATGAAGGGGAGAAATCATTGTAAGAATAGTTAATAACTAATGTCAGAGAATGGATATAGAGCAGGGTGACCAGGAGGTAGGGAAGGAGAAAATACGCGTAAGGGGAGAAGTCTTTGTAGGAGCTAGCTTCTGTGTTTGTAGGAACTAGCTTCTGTGTTTGTAGGAGCTAGATTCTGTGTTTGTAGGAACTAGCTTCTGTGTTTGTAGGAGCTAGATTCTGTGTTTGTAGGAGCTAGCTTCTGTGTTTGTAGGAACTAGCTTCTGTGTTTGTAGGAGCTAGATTCTGTGTTTGTAGGAACTAGCTTCTGTGTTTGTAGGAGCTAGATTCTGTGTTTGTAGGAGCTAGCTTCTGTGTTTGTAGGAGCTAGCTTCTATGTTTGTAGGAGCTAGCTTCAGTGTTTGTAAGAAATGTTAAGAAATTATTGCAAGAGACGGATATAGAGCAAGCGGACCAAGAGGTAAGGAAGAAGAAATGCTCATAAAGGGGAGTATTAGACTTTGTAGGAGAGGTTCTTTGTTAATATCCTCCATGAAGGGGAGAAATCATTGTAAGAACAGTTAAAACTCTGTTAGGAGATTGATTTAGAGCAGGCCGACAAAGAGGTTCGGAAGGAGAAACGTACACTCATAAAGGGAGTCTTAGTCTTTTATTAGCTAGCTACATAACTGAGTTTGCAGGAGCTTCTTTGTTACTTAATAATATGAGGGATGATCCACATAAGGAGAGAAGTCTTTATAAAACAGTAAGAGTAATTAAAAAAAAAGTATGTCAAGAGATATAGAGCAGGCTGACCAGGAGAAAAGGAAGGGAAAAATATTCATAGGGGAAAAAAAGTTTTTTCTAGCAGTTTCTGTGTCAGTATGAGGGAAATTCTTTCCCAAAGGGAGAAGTTATTGTAAACAGAGTTAAAACTGTATGTCAAATAATGCTTAAGAAAGAGGAGATCATTTGCAGGGAGAATGCATTGTAGGATTGGAAAATTTAAAAAAAAAGAGAAGTAATTGTTAATGCAAATCAAGTTTTTAGTGGCAACATGAGAGACAGGAGAGATCATGAACGAGAGGAGAAGTTGCGCAATATTAGAATAAGAAAGAATATTTAACATTGCAAGTTTTAGAGAAAGAGGAAATCATTCATTAGGGTGAGAAGCAATATATTAGATGAAGACAGTGCAATATTAAAAGAAAAATCAAATGTATGATGATTTATTGTACCAAGAATTAATGGGAGAGAAAATGATATATAAAACATTTATAATTGTTACAGCTTGAAGCCGTACAAGAACGCTTTAAATTCAATGTCGGAGACATCAGCAATGAATTGGCTTTACTTAAAGAGCATTGCAAGATGCTTATGAAACAGTTGGAAATCTTAGAGCAGAATAAACCCACTGTCACGTAAGTAATGCATTATTTTAACATTATTATATATTGCTAACATGTTATTCAATTGTAACCAGGAATATTTGTATGAAAATCTGATTAAAAACATATTTTTAACACTTACAGGAAGCGAAAAGGAACAGGAAAAATGCCAGATCCGGCAGGACTAAATAAATCAGGTATGTATTACTTGAAGTTTTTAAAAAAAAAAATTGATAGAAACACATTAATAGATGAAAAAAAAATCATTTATGGAAAAAAATTAAAAGCAATCCTGATAAATCAGTAAGATAATTTACCAGAAACTGAATTGAAACTTCTCTTTTTTAAAATTGTAATTGAAATAATTTGTTAACCTCATTTTCAATAAACTTGCATTTTTCTTTCAGATATAGTTTTAGATCCTGGTAAAAGTTCACATTTTATATGCTATAACAGCCAATGTCACATTCATTCACCTTGTTGTACACCTCCCATTTTTATGATTATTTTTTTGTGTCAGTTTTCCACTTGTAATTATTGTGTTTTCAGTACACTACAGTCAAATCCTATTTTGTTTCAGTTGATGTTTATTAATTAAAAAAAAAAATAATTTTAAAATTCATTTTATTTGCGTGTTTCAGTCCTTCTTAAAAGCAATAAATGTATAGGTAGTTTTTTTTTTTACAATGGCCAATAAAATCAAACAGCTTGATTTTATTTATTGTAAATAAAAGAGATTACCTACATCATCAATCATCATTAGATTCAAAAGTGCATAGGGTAGAGCCTTTGTAGTCAATGTGTTGAATGTGTATAGCTATTAGTTAGTGACAGTTTTAATTGTGAAAGATTGCATTGCTACTGTACATGCATTGTTAAAGTTAACAGAAATGAAGATTAAGACACAACACAGTTTGCATTTAACTCACTACAATAAGAATAAAAATTGCACAGAATCCTGAATTTCAACAAAAAAAAAAAACCAAAGATGTTACCCACAACTGCTCAGTATTAAAGTCAATTTTTGAAGATACCAGTGGACAATGAAAGTAAAAAATGCATTTGCTCTCACCATAGAATTTACACTGTAGTTCTTTCATAGAAATTTGAATTTTATTTTTGCAAAGATTCCATTTTGTCGGCGGGTCTGAATGAAGACAATGACGAGGAGGAGGGTCCGGATGCTGACCCGTTTATTCCCCAGGAGAGGGTCTTCAGTAAATATGCTGCAATGTTGTACTCCTCAAACAACCAGGGCCGCTCTTTTGAAGAATTCAAGGATGCAAAATTTTGCCCCAGCTGTGGGGAAAAGGTTAATATTGTTCTTTTACATACAAGCACATGTAAAACATATTTAAAGAGGTTAGATGAGGAGGAGTGATTTTCACTTAATAGAAACAATTACCATACAAGGTCATGGATTTTTTCCTTTAAATGGGAGAGGATTAAAGATACTGTATACAGTGTTGTTTTTGCCCTGTGTAATTTTTGCTCTTCTACACTTGCAAAGAGTTTTGCCCCATCTGGAGTTCGCCCAGGCAAAGTTTTGTTTAAAGAGAGATAATCTGAGACATTGGAATTCACCCAGTCTTAAATTCGCCCATTGACACTGAATACAAAAGGGGCGAAAATAAAACGGGGGCGAATATTTCCCTGTATGCAGTACCAGTATATGAAATATTGTCTGTGGTTTAAATGATTGAGGAATAAGTTAATGTTATCATATATATATATATATATATATATATATATATATATATATATATATATATATATATATATATATATATATATATATATATATATATATATATATATCTATATGTGTGTACCCAATACTTGTATAATACTCTCAAAACAGATTATTTCAGTTACAGTCTGTGATTAATGTGATTTTTATCAAGTGTTGCATATTTTACACTGATTTTAATCAGCATTCTAGTGATACATTCCGTAGAAAAATTAAAGCAGAATTCTAACCAATTGTTTTACAATTATTTAGCCATATTTGAAAATTTATTGGAATAATCATTAAATGTACAGGGTCAACACATGTAATTTATAAACATGCCTGTTATTTCTTTACCAGACTGTTATATGTCCACACAAACTTCCTGGGAGTGACAAGGTCATTGTTCTCCCTCACAACTGTACCCATCTCAAGATTACCAGGCCCAAAGTCCGAATCAACAAGGAACTGATCGAGTGAGTTAACCTTGATATGTGTTTCGTGCTCTTAGACAGTTATGATAGAAAACCTGCTTTATTGTATTTTGTGAAGATACTGTAGATTCTGAATTAAAAACTAGGAACTAATATAAGTGTAAAATCGCAAATGCACCTTTTGCAGATTCTTATCTTGCTTTTATTATTCTGGCAGTTGTAATTAAATCTAAATAAAAATATAACAATATATTTATTGCGATTCGATACAAAACAGCAATATCATGGAATTAAAGACTCTTTAAAACACAATCACTAGCTGTCAGTAATTGAATTCTGTGTGAGAAAACTGAGAAAGTTTAGTATATAAAATCATTGGTTAAGAATTAGCACAGTACCTCATCTACTATTATCTGCTTATTAATGTAATTAATGTGTCTACTGAAATATCTATACAATTCTTAAACCTCTGTGGAACTGAATTAACACAGGGAGATCATGAAGCCCCAGACCCCGGAGTATTCCCTGGACATGCCCTCTACCGCGGGGACCTACACACGCCACATGGACAGTATCCCCACCGGCCACACTCCTGCCACCTCCCGGGAGAGCCCCAGTCTAGTGGGCAGTGAGGCTCACATGGTAAATAGTTGACACATACTGTTTATGTCTCTAAATGTGTGTTAATAAAATTTCAAATTCTGATACTGGCTATGCAGACAATAGCAAGTTTATAGCTGTCTTAGAGTAGTACATACATTTTATCATTAATAAATTCAGATCATTCAAAACATCTATTATCAAATGTCCATATTTATATAATGGCAATGATGGTATGTTAAAAATGTCTTTGAAATTCTTTGTCCCTTGTAGCAACACACAATGCACAGAATGTTTGATGACTACAAAGACAGAGCAGGAGAGCTGGAGAGAAAAATTCCCAGAATGCTTTCAATAGTAAGTCATGTCTCTGATACCCTCACAACTTCATGTGCCCAACATCTACCTGTGAATAATCATGTCCCCATAATATTATATATATGGAAAAAAATAGAGGGGGGGGGGGGGTTGATTTGCTTTTCTGCCCTTGTGTCTTGAGTCCCTTGCCTTTCCTGCAGTGTCTCAGTCCATCCAATTGAAAAATGAGCCCTATTGCCATGAAAGGATATAACTTGTTTCACATTAATTAACGTTCTAAAATGTACAGTTATAACCTTTCTGTTAATCTTTGAACTACATTGAACTCCATAATTAATAATTATCAAGGACTAGGACTGAATGCTAAATGTTCAAATTAAGGCCATTCTTAATCTTCAAGGTCAAAGTTGATCATAAAGGTTTGCTACATTAGCAACTGTTCAGTATAGCCACTCCTAGGGGCAAAGTGTTTAATAAGGACTCCGCTCTGCGGGCACCCGATAATGATCAGTCTGTCCATCCGTCCTTCTGTCCATCCATCCTTCTGTCCACCTGTCCATCTGAGATCTCTTGTCCGAACATATCTTCTCTCCCCTTGGCCCAATCTGGCTCATACTATACCCATAGAGTGCCTTTGGGTAAAGGGTGTGCAGTGACCTTGAACATGTTTGTAGGTCTAAGGTTAAGGTCATAGCAGAATTATATGAAAAATCCTTGTCCTGAGCATATCTTCTCTCCCCTTGGTTTAATCTGGCTCATACTTCACTCACAGAGTGCCTATGGTCAAAGGGTGTGCAGTGGCCTTAAATGAAGTTTGTAGGTTAAGGGTCAAGGTCATATTGGACATAGCAAATACTATATAGCACATACTATACTCTCCACTTAGCCCTATTTGGCTCATATTCACAGAAATAGAGATTTTGAGTAAAGGGTGTGAAGTGACTTTATACTAATTGTCAAGGTCAAATGTGAAGGTCATAACAGATTATATGAAAAATCCCTGTCTGAGCATATCCTCTGTCCCTTTGGTCCAATTTGGCTTATACTTCGACCACAGGGTGCCTTTGATCAAAGGGTATACAGTAACTTTGAATGATGTTTGTAGGTCAAGTGTCAAGGTCATATTTGATCACACAAAAATCCCTTTATTAAAAGCATATATATACTCTCCATTTAGCTCTATTTGACTTATACTTCACATAAACAGAGCTTTTGGGTTAATGGTGTGCAATGACTTTGAACCAAGTCAACGTGAAGGTCATAGCAGATCTTGTTTTAATCAGTTTTAGATAGTATATTATTTCCCATTTGCTTAATCTTGCTCAGGTTGAACAAAACATGCCTGTATGTAAGGGGTAATGAGATTGAATTAAAAGTTCTTTGCTAGCTAGAAAATTTCTAAGTAATAGGTCAAGGTCAAAGCAAAATTCTCTGAAATGCTTTCCATCCTATTGTCCATTATTTAAGCGGGGCCCTTTGAGAAGGTCACTATCTCAATGTTGTCTAGTTATCAAATGCATTTTTTAAAATGAATTTTGAGTTTTTTAACAAGCAATACATACTACAGAGAGTAGTACCTTCAAGTTCCTTTGAGTAGCCGATGATTAATTTGTATAAACCAGTACATGTACCAACACTTTTTTTTTTTTAAAGTAGGAGCATTAGATGTATGCTATTGTTTATGTATAATGAATACCAGATATTATTTTCTTTTAACAATAGGGAAGGACACTATCACAGATTGAACAGTTCTGGGCCTATATGTTAGAAGGAGATAAAATTGTAGAGGAGAAGGACTTTGAATTTTCTGTGCTGGTAAATATATAAAAGACATACATTAAGAGAACTAAATCCTTTACAAGGGATGGCCCTTAATTAATCTTATTCTAATGAGATTGAATAATATTTTCTTCAATTCTCGAACTGAAAGCATCTTAAGATTAATATTTTTATTTTGGATATTTTCTGTAGGATCGATTGTATTTGTTCATGCAAGAGCGATACCTGATAGATGACATCATGTACCTGTGTACACATGATCTCTTGTCAGCCATTGCAGAATATTCCTCCATGAACAAGGTAATAAAGCTACACAGTAACCATTCAGATTCTGGATGTGTATATTAACAGTAGTGGAAAAGGTCCCAAAAGATTTTCTTCATAATCTGCATGAACATATTTATTCAATGCCCACCCTATTTATTTTTATATGAATTGTACATCCCATAATGTCTAAAATTGGGGCAGAGTTCTAAATAAAAGATAAGGTAGAAAATACAAAAATTCAAACTCACAAATCTGACCAATAAAAACATTTTATTATTGATTTTTACCTATTCTTTTATACATGCATGTTTCTTTACACAGACCATCCAGGTGTTTGGGAACATCCTGTGCGGTAACTTGGACGGAGCCTGCTTCCGCTACATGATGCTGATGTGTGACTTCATCACCGCGGTGGAGTGGAAAGAAGTGGAGGACTTCCGAGCTTTCGCTCATGTTGTCTATCCATTCATGGGGGTCAGTTTTATGGCCCTTC
The DNA here is from genome assembly GCA_033439105.1 of Magallana nippona. NCBI lineage: Eukaryota > Metazoa > Mollusca > Bivalvia > Ostreida > Ostreidae > Magallana > Magallana nippona. Next base: position 20,110,554 of record CM065920.1, on the reverse strand, counting down.
AAGCCATCTTTAAAATTACTTATCTTTTTCTTTAAGAAGATGGCTTCATTCATGTTTAAATATTATATTCATATATAAGGATAAAATCAATTTCTCATAAAATCCATAACATTTTACCCCTCCCCCCTCCTCAACAAATAAAGACTGGAATTTTTATATTTGTGATGACCCAATTTTTCCGGATTTTGCAGTTATACTTCTTATCCACAAATTAACATAAAAAAACAAATCCACAAATTTACATCTTAACATTCCTTTGAAAAATTGACAATCCATGTAAATTGCCCCCAAAATATTTAAATGATTTAACAGTATGTACATGTATTTGAAATCCACATCAAAATCAAGTGCTTCAAGCCATGCAGGGAATAAAGGATAAAGCATATGATGTACAAATTTATGTTAACAGGAGGATGATCTGGAGACTCTTCACATGAGCTACACCTCCTTCAGTGAGAACAAGATTTCTCCTCAACTTGTCTGCCAATTCCTGATGCATTTAATCCTCAAATACAGAGAACCTTGCTTCCAAGAGGTATACATACTGTCAAATATGTCAAATATATACCTTGTAATTCGGTCATTACAATATCTGCAAAAGTGTTGTTTATTTGATTAATTTTGATTTGATGTTGTACTTTTTCAAAGCTCAATGAAGATTCAAGCACACCGCTTTATCGTCCCTTACCAATTTTATTGTAAATTATAAATGATTTCAGATGGAACACAAGATAATCCCAGTTCAAGGGGGACAACCTCCCTCCCAAGGAATGGCCTGGAAGGAGTTTAACATCTCACTGGATGAAATTGTCACCACCTCCTCAGAGAGGCTGAGGAAGAAACTGTTCAAGGAGGCTGAGGTGGCCGCCAGATTTGATGGCTACCGAGACACAGTGCCACTTATGAGGCTCTCTCGTATCTTTTCAACTAAGTGTCTATATGTTGAAACCTACACGAATACATGTATTTGGTCAAGCTCTGCTGTTAGCTTGCAAGTACTGTAAACAAAGTATTACATACCTCATTTTTTTTCATATACCTGAAGGTCATGGAGAGGTAATCCTTGAGGATTAGTTTTTGTGATCAGTAGTCATTTAATTTATTTCTGTTTAGAAATAGAGATGAACAAGTGTGGTTTGATAAATACCCGAGAGCAGGTTGCTTGCTGATATTATAATCACAAATACACGTAGTACCAGGTTTACAGTTATGTATTTTATATCTATTAATGCAAGTCTATCTATGGATCTAACACATAAAATCTAGTTCAATGGCAAATGTTTTGATAATTACTTACCTCTGTTATTATGCGCAAGTATGATTACATATACATGTACTCGTTACATAATTTTATGATTCTGTATGGAACATTTCATATTTGTGTACCATGCTAAACATCTATGTATTTTCCTGAGCAGTTGTTTCAGAGATAGCTGGGTATCTGAATTTGGACTCCATTGCAAAATCAGTGAGGGAGAACATTGCTCGTAAAGTCGTAGAATGGCGAGAGCGCCCCAGCAGTTCTAGTTCTGGTAAGAGTATGTTTAATTCAGCTTGACATCAAATAAACATAGAAAAAACTCCTAGGAATCAACATTATGAGAGGAACAAAGCGTAATCGTGTAACCATGGGTTTTCAACAAGGAGTAAATACTGGGCTGTGTTCAATATCGTGGCAGATACCTAACTCTACGTAGCCGCTATGGTCTTGAATGATATATGCTACATGTAGCTTAGTAATTACAGCATAATCCATTCAGAATGCATTCAATAGGACCTCAATATCTAGCAGCAAGGGTAGCAGCTACGATCTTGAACACAGCTATGGTGACTCATTTGTCTCAATGAATAAGGGTCTAAAGAAGAAATTTTTTATCATTTATGCAAAATTGCTGAAGTTAGCCTCGTTCAAGATCACCTTGATTTTTAGGAAAAAGTTCTAATTTAAATTTGTAAATTTTTTTTTTACAATTTTTTTTTTCTTTAGGTAAAGGAGTTCAGCATCATGAGGGCCAGCTTGTTGTTTCTGATGAAAAATTGATCACCATGTCTAATGTTAAGTTGCTGGCCAACAATGTCAACAGGTAAAATAATCAAAGTACTGAGAGTGCTTTAATCTTGTCTCCATCTTAATCCTTCTCTCCTTCTGTTAATCAATGCGTAACAAAGTCTGAATTTAGAGCTTTTCAGAAAGAATCAGGCATTTCCTAAACAAGTTTATAGACACGGTGGTAATAAATAAATGCAATGAAATATGCATTTTAATTGATGAGTAAAAGTTTTATCCATATAATTGGAATACTTGCATGAAATTAGTTTGGAAAAAAAAAACATTAATATAAACTAAATTAGATTCATCTGTATTGTCCTTCTTCATGCAACAGTTAACCCCTTTATAGCTGTAGAGTTAAATAAGCAATATTACCATAATTAAATGATTGCTATAACATATTGATAGATATATAGATCAAAATTGTACGTATCAAATAATACCTTGCATAATTTATCAAACACATTTTAATTGTACTGAGTAAAGTTCTGACAAATGAAGCAATAAATTTCTTACACTTCAATTTTTGTACAGACGGATGGCAATAAGAAAAAGAAATAAAACAGAGGTTTGACTCTCAAATATATTGTGTATAAGTGTACATGGTTTAATTGAAGTATTTGTCTGCTTATTTTTTTTCATCATATGCTTTCTGTGTGTCTGCAATTATCAATGTTATAATGAACATGCATTACAGTACGCTATATAATCTGAATGAAAATTAATTATTTCTAGGTTTAAGATGTACAGGTCAGTTTAATAAAATCTCTTATAGCCATGGGATTAATTCATTTAGGGGGAAAATGCCTTCTGACTGCAAGAATTGCATAGTACTATTTACCCCTGGGTGATAGATTTATCATCAATCACACAAATTTATCTCTCTCTACTAAATTTCATTCAATTCTCTCAAAACCATTATTATTATCATCATTACTTGATTACTTAAATGGTAGAGCTAAAAAAAAATTTGATTATCTATACACATCTATGAATATCAATACATGTATTATACACTGTATCAATTCACAGTTAACTTCTTATGGAGAACCAAAACTAACATTAACACCAATAATTGAGGACTAAAAATCTTCAGTATTTGAAGATACATGTATCATTAAATCCATTCATCAAATGCATTAATACAGCCAGTGCCATCACATTTTTACCTCTCTCTAAAACATATTAAGGGAATTATTGCTTGCAAATGACCTAGACCTCAGTTTGTTTGTTTGGCAGACAATGTGGTGATTTATCTGTGACCCAAAATCTGTGTCTCTTACATGCATGCACAAGCCGGCTTATCATCTTTTACATGTATAATAAAGTTATCAAGGTAGCACATTCCAACACTGCATGAACACCTTACTACTCAATTTTATTGCTTTGGAGTTTTTCTTTTTGGTTCTTTTTCTGAGTTTTCTTTATAACTACAAAATTTTATGATTCGTCAACTTTAACAGTATGTTTATATGTATATATATTCCAAGTTACAAGAATTTAAGCAGACATGTATACCGGTATATGTTTATATCATAGTCATTTGTGTATAAAACTTATATGTGTCACTGAATGAATGTAAAAAAGTCTACTACTTTGTTTAGACTGCAACTACTGTAGATTCCTTATTTATGCGAGTTCTTAATTCTACAGTTTTGCTTAAAATCGCGAGAAAATAATATCGCGAACATGGTACATGCATATTGATCCTTGTTTCATGTAGTTGACATATGTCAGACAAATAAGGTCAAGATTTTAAAATCCGCGAGGTGTGCTTCTCGAAATTTTTACAATATTACTTCCTGGCGTTTAACTAGGAATCTACAGTATATTCGTGCATTTTTTTTGTTTAGATAAGGGGGATATAATTAAATACAATTTGGGGTTTTTACTGTAAATAATTTGTAAATGGTGAGCACATTTTAATTTACGTTTTAAAGATATAAAAGAAAAATTTACTTGACATACATGTAATACTTATACATGTTCAGTAATACTTATACATGTATAGTAATACTTTCACATGTTCAGTACTTATAATTATTGTGATACTAGGCTAAAGTGTTAATTTGGAGCCATATGTTTGAACTGGGTATAGACTGCTACCTATTACTTGTGTTTTGTTTTATCAATGTTTATTTGGTTTAAAATCATATTTGGGCTTTTATTGGTTTTGGCCAGGTTCAATTAAACAATTTAAGGGTGTTTATTGGCAATTGCAAATAGAGATTTTTTTAAATAGTTATAAACTGTCATTGAATCAATTTAAGTAAATTTTGTCATCAATATATCAAATGAATGTTCCTGAATTAAAGAATTAACAGAAGAGATGTTTTTAATCCATTTGTCTCATTTGTTTGCACTCCATAGAAGTATGATACATGTGATATAAGAAATGTCCCCATTTTTGCAATGATGTATATCGATCATTTATAAATTTTTCACAATTGAAATTACCCGATAGAGCTCATGCAGCTTTCTTGTAATATTTATTCAATCAGTAGTTTGTCTATGAGAGACAGTATCATACATCGTTGATGAAAAAGTTTTTCTTTATATGTATTAAGTTATTATTTTCTTGGGTAATTAAAATGCAATTATAATACTATCGCATTATCGTTTTTTAGGAGAGCTCGGATCAGGAAGGAACGATGGGACAATCAGGATGATGATTGGCCGTATTACTCGACCAACTGAAACCCGTGTTTGATTGGTCTACAATAAGCAATGGATTATTCGTAAACACTTTTCCCCTCTTCAGCACAAAATAGGCTTAAATCCAAATATATATACATATATTTGAACAGGGCAGATAATTCTGCTTGTGAATTTTGATATGTTTCTAACCAGTGGGTTTCTGACAATATTAAAAGTTACTCTATGTGTAACAAATGTGGTCTTGAACAGTTTGTGTTGTCATGTTATAATTTTACAATTACATTAAAAAATTATCAGCGAGTTTGTGCTCCTATCTGTGATATCATTCCTCAATTTTTATTTTTTCTGTAAATTATTATTGATATTATTAATTTCTTGTTGCTTTATTCTTTAATTTGTTATTGTACCCAAAAGGGCACTTGGACTTTGTTCTGCGGTAAGAACAATTATTTGACATGAAACCTCTTTCATAAATGAGGAACCACTCAATAGGCAACAAGAAATGTTTTAGAAACATATATGCCCTCCGTTTTAAAATACTGAAAGGGGTAAACTTTTTTACAAGATATAACCTGAAAAGCAATGTGTTCTCAATTTAAGACATATATATATCAAGACAATATCTTTCCATGTCTAAAGAACTTTGACTTCGTGACAAAATGGGTAATCTTCTGTTATGGAGCAAGAGAGTTTCAAGTTTCCATGTCTGTCGAGCAGTGTTCTTGACGTCAAAATGAACAAGGGTCACCTACTTTCTATGAAGTAACTCTGTTTATAAAGTTGTCTGATCAGCAAAAAGTTCTCAAGATACTGTAGATTTCTTATTTAGCACGAGTACTTAATTCCACGATTCAACAGTTTTACACCAAGTTGCGAGAATATAAAATCCCGAACGCCGAATTTGTTTCATTTTTCCAAATAGTTTACATCTGTCCAAAAAATAAAAGCAAGATTTTTAAATCCGCGAGATGTGCTTCTCGCGATTTTACTTGGATATTAATTCTTCGCGTTTAATTAGGAATTTACATTATTGATTGGACAACACAATATCCCTGGTAGTCTACGGAGTGCTAACCAACATGTGCAAAAAACGCACACAAATCCCTCATTTTCAAGAGATACCATATATTAGCCATCACTTAATATTCAGACTTATGTCAACCTTTTATAATTTGCAATTTCTCATTAAAAAATGGGCTGAAGATTAAACATTTAATCATAAACCTAATGCATATACTTTATTCCTTTGACAGAAAATCAAACTGTCACATGACAAGTGTAGAAAATAAGACCAAAGTACAATATTTTTTACATTTTTTATTTGTCTGACACTTAGTGCAGATGTTTAAACAGTGTAACAAATGAATAGTTGCACCAAAGTTGTTAAAATACCACTACAAATGATCATGGAAAAAGGTTCTTTGAAAAAAAAGTTAAACTTGTACAATATAATATATTAAGTACATACAGAGTATTCACAAACCCATTATTTATATGTAAAGATGTTGTCATTTACAGTTAATATTATAGTGGGAATTTGGAGTTTTTAAGGAAATTAGCTTTATAGCAAAACTCTACTGATATGTGATATACCAAGATTGCACAAATATGGTGCATCATATATTACATTGTATAATAATTACAAATAAATATTTGGAATTTATGATCAGGCAGCAAATTGATTCTGCACTGAAAATACAGGAAAATCTTGTCATGTATTAAATCCCCTACCACAACACAATCTAATGAGATGAATTTTACATACATGTTGAAGAAAGGGGGTTTAAGGGGAATATAGAAGAAAACCCTACACAATGATCAAAATCAATAGAAAAAATATTTTCCACTAACCTTCTTTCACCTCTACTGGTCCAGTAAAATGAATGGGAAAATCAAAATGGCAGAGAAATGAATAGGACTAGAACTTAAGATGTGAGGGAGTCAAAATGAACACAAGAGCTTTGCACATCAGAGAAAGGATCATGTAATTCTAGGACATAAAGTCAGTCTGAATGAGAAAGGTTTCTTGTCAATTCAACTTTACATTAAATCAGTTCAAGCGAATGCCATTAGAATTCACACAAGTGCGAATTCATGCAATTGTCATTAGAAGATTGATCCTTATACATGATTTCAAGATTTTCTGCCCCTAGACAGCTAACAGCCTGTGCTACATGGTTATTTCCTCAAATTGATGCAACTAGACTTCAAACCTGACAAATCACACATTAAATGCCCTTCTGAATTCATCCTTACAAATAAATCACATCAAAACCTAGCACTTTAAAATGTGGTGAAAAAAATACAAGTATTTACAAAATGAACATTAAAATAAACCATTCACAAGAATTTGATATGAAAGCGCTGAAATGCATGGTAATTGATTTAAACCAATAAAGGAATGAAGATAACATGTAACTTGTGTAAAGATCTTGATCTTCAAATCATGAAAAAATATGGCCTAGCTTCATTTTATTGATCAAGTTCTTTAACAAACAACATCGTATCTACAACATAAAAAAATAATCCAAAGTCTAACATTCACTATCCACATACAGTTAGTCTGGGACTAATTTTTCTAACATGCAGTACCTTAGCACTTTGATTACTTTTTATCCTCTTAATGTTGAGAAATCCATCACCTGGTTTATATCGCAGATTTGAGAAAATACTGATGGCTGCGCGAGCGCAGAATCACTTAAAGAGTTTCATGGAGTTAATTACTTATAGGTAACACACAAGTCTAAGTCTATGAATTGGTTGTGTCCCTTGGCATTTGCTTATGAAGATACAAGGTCATGGATCCCAGCAATAAGGAATGAGCAGTTAGACGGTTTCCTTGATTTTTCCTCCATCGCCCTCAGAAACAAACCTCTTCCTTCCTCTGAAACAAACACCAAAATCATGACTTGCCAAATAGCACTTTGAAAACATTTTAAGAATACACAGCATTAACTGCTTGAGTAAACCAAGAAAAGATCCTAAATGCTTATCTGATTGTTTTTAAAATGTTCACACAAAATATGTCTGTATTAGAATATATCCTCTTACAAAAGATATCTAACTGAAAATATGCAAAACTCAGTAGCATAAAACAACGAAAGTAAAATATAAAGTATTCATCTAAAGGAAGCTTTAATGGAAAGTGGGCTGACCTTTGAGGCAGTTCTCTGAACAGGGCCGTGGTAATAACACCATCTCTGTGACACATTTGTGCAAACCGCTCCATCAGAGTGTAAGCAGAAGGAACATCCAGACTTATGTCTGGTAAGGCATCATACACTCTTCGGAATCCCTAGGGGGGGGGAAAAAGTCAAAAGTACTTTTACAGTAATTTCCAGCTGTGTATACTGAGATATTACAAATAAAGTGCTTGGATTGTTCAAGTATATACATAGGCACAACATTGAATGACCACACCAGGAAATGAAAAAGTGAGAAATAAAAATCCAATTTTTTTTTCTTTTTTGTCAGTTGAGACTTTCTTCTCAAACAATAAAGCAAAGTTTATCTACCAATGAATTTCCATCAGATGATAAACAGCCACTTGCTATAATATTAGTGGGTTGGGTCTTTACCTGAGACATTTGTTCTGGTGTGATTATCACTGCATCACTGAGAGATTTCAGTAAATCACACATTCTGTGAGCTGCCCTTTCTGAAGAGTCTTCCAGTACCATCACCGTTGCCTGTAATTAAACAACAAATGTTGGAGTTTTTTTTTTTACCTCAGACAAGATATGATGGAATACCATACTTATGATAATGCTATTTGTTATGGTTAGTTAAAGTTACATCCTCCTCCCAGCCATGAAGGCGCATAAGGTCAGTGCTTATCCCCGGTTTCCAAGGTGCTAAGCGGATGAGAGTCATTGACTCCCCCTGGTTGGCACACCAGTCCATCACAGGTTAACTCCCAGCGTAAGCCGGTACCCAATTTCAGCTGGGTGGACAGAGACAATGTAGAAAAAGTGACCACAGCGGGTTTGAACCAGCAACATTTGTATTACTTGCCTAACACCTTTGACCACTTTTGTTATGGTACTACATCAAATTTTTAAAAAAATATTGCAGTTGTCTACAGATGTATTTTGTTTTTATTCCACATATCTCAAAATAATACTTTTCAGGTAACTCTGACAAAAAAATAAATTTTCCTACCTACCAACCAAAAGTTTTAATGCAAAGGTCGTAAGATGGTAAAGAAACAAATTCATTTTTTTTTAGTGAGAGAATGAAATATAATATATATATATATTTTGCTCTAGTAGGCAGCAATTTCCTTCAAGTTGAAAACAAATACATCATTGTCAAAAACAAGCATGTCTAAGGTATGTGACACGTTTATTACGCAACTTATAGACAAGCTAAAGGACATTTCCTGTTTAAAGCTCCTACTTAAACTTGAACAAATAAACCACATTCCAGACTTAGTTTATAAATATATCATCTCATTCTCTTGCTTTTTTTAATCTCTTAAAAAGTTTCCTCTTTCATTATGCAATTTTATCTGAAAGGTATAATCATTCTCGAACACCAATAGATAGCTTGGCAAGTTATTTATAGTCCCTATGTCACTCATACAACAAAGAGGTGGGAAATATTGACAGCTGATGTCATGCAATGCATATTAATATACGCTGACCTCATAAACCAATTCATGATGAAAGTGTGGGACTTCAAGCTCCTGTAAACACCTGGTGGCCTCCGCAACGTCACCCGAGGATAGGAACTCCTTCAATAGCAGTACCATCTGGAGAAGGAGAGAGAGAGTTCAAAAGTTGAACAGGGCTGCGCAACAATATAAATATGCCCATATTACATACTGCTCTTTTCCTTGAGTTGAAAACGTTCTTTATGAACAACTTTCTGATCTAATAAAAGATATGATATTTTTTTACTTCTGAAACTTTCATCTTTAATATTTTAAAAAAACAAACCTGTTTTACAAGGTATTTCACTGGTCTAATCCCCCCACCGGTGCCCCAAATGTTGTCCAATCTAACAATTCCATGCTTTCTGCTGAGGAGGAGCTCAGCTTTATCTAATGCTGCCTGTTTGTGCTCGTCATCAATCGTGCCTTTGAATTTCATCACATACTTGGGTGCAATGCAGTCATCAGCTATTGCTCTAGCAATAAACTGCCCAATCACCTTAAAATATCAATAAAAAAATAACTTACCGGTATTACACACCTTTATTGAAAGTTAGCAAGAGATGCATGTACAGAAACTGTTAATAAAATAAGGAGTGCTTGGGCTAAAGAACTAAACACTAGGAGTATTTGATAAATGGAAAGCATTATGAAGAGCTTACTGATGGTGCTTCAGGAGTATCGATAGTCAATTCTGCCAAGTTATCCAGAATAGCATCAAATCCTTTCATTACATCCTGGGAAGACAGAATTTTGCCGTACAAATCCGAGATCAGGACGGAGGTCATTTCTCGATGAGCTGCTTTGTGATCCAGTGCTTTACTGATGGCTACTTCCAAAATCTGAGACACTTCTGCATTGACATCCAATTCGTTGATTGTCCTCTACAAAAAAGTAATTTTAAGAATTGTTTACTCCTTCCTTTGTGACTGAAATTACAGAAAAACTGGAGGATTTTTCTTTTTCTTTTACTTACAACAACTTCTTCCGTATTACATGTGTCATAGTATTCCAACAAAACAGGTTCTAAAATTCGGGTAAATTCTTCCAATCCAATTTTGGGTTTAATCACATCAACAATATATTCATCCTGAAGAAAATAAAATACATTATTTATTAAACAAAATTTAAACATGTCTTATCATTTTGAAAATTCATTTAACATAACAGACAAATGTGAAACATAGACTTGAAACTTCAATAACAATTATGGGAGTTTGAAACTTACTTCACTTTCTGAGTCATAGTTAGGGTCCTTGGCATCTCTGCAATGACCATCCTCAAATAACTCGTCCCCTGGAGCACCCCATGTGCCTTTGCCCCCTGCACCTCCTTCATTAAATAAAAAAAAATTACTGTAAATAATTCATTTCCATAGTCTATTCTTTACATAATGTACTTGGTCTATGCTTTATTTTAGTAAAAAGGCAAGTTAGGACATCGCAAAACAATTAGGAAATGAAGACTTTTTTTGGCAAATGGTTTATACTATAGTTTAATATACTAATGCCTTGTTTGAATTTTCACTCAATTAGAGCACACAACACCAGCAACCTTTTGGTTATACCACTTAGCCATGTGCTTCACATCTAAATCCTTTTTAAAATCTATATTTTAAAAACCAAAAAAATATTAAGAGTGAAATAGACTTATAAAAAACAATATTCTACACTGGAAATGAATAGAATTTGTATATTTGTGTGATATTTTTGGGGGAACACAGAATGAAAATGTTACAAAACTTCTTGTGGATCAATCTGAAAGTACAGGATTTAAGAAAAACTTGCAAACCAAAAGTTGTTGCATTTGATATGAATTTATGCGGATTTATTTTAAAAATTACAAAATAAAAAATGTTTTGCACTTCAAATTTATATCCCATTTGGGGTATCATATCGCAAAGAGGCTATTATATCCCATTTGGGAGATTGGTCCCAACCCGTATAACGGTCCTATTGGAAAGTGGCCTCAAACAAACTGCCAACTGACCAATATACAACAAGACTGACCTCTTAGGCTGAATATAAAAAATATTATTTATAAAACAGATTGACCTTGACCTTTGCAGATGAGCTTATGGCATTCTGTCACAAAGGATTAACATTACCTTAAATACAGATTCATAATTAAATTTCTGATATAAAGATGCAAATAAACGGTAGATTCTTATTTCAATTATCTTAAACAAAACGTCAGTGCAATGACATATGGTGTCTGCATGGTGAGTAGGCCTATTTTTTGCGTATGTTTGTAAACAGCCGACCTCTTACCACGTGGTACAAAGCCAAAATAACATTTCAAAATCTGCATTTTGTGCTATAAAAAAACTAAGAAACTTCGAAAAACTAATTCGCTAACAAGAGACAACTGTAACCAAAAAAAAATGGCCAACCTTTTTTAGGCAAGCCTCGTCCTTTCCCGTCTCTGGACTTTCTACTGTTTTTTCTAACTTGCAGAGGACCCGACAGATTTTTTTCTACTGCATGATTAGAGTTCGATGACTCCGATCCAGAGCTTGAGCGATGAATGCGTTTAACTTTCCTGGCAGTTGCAACAGCTTGTTGGGAGTTGTCAACTTCTTCATCCAGCTCAATATCTTCTTCAATTACCCCGTTCAACTGCATGGCCTCCACTTCGCCATTTTGGAATTGCGCTTGCACAGCCATTTTCACTTCAAATTCTTCGTGTGACAGCACTAACGGTGGCGAATATAACCCTAGAGAGGTTTGCAAGAAGCCTGTCCTAGTAATGCAACAAAGCAAAGTTGCAGACAACAATTAATTACAGAAAGTAACACCTAACAAAATACAACTTCTATGCTCCCGCGAACGACGATTGTTTTCCTGAAATTTGTTATTGCAGATCACGTGATAACAAACTCATCTTTAATTGGTCGATTTATACCACATGACCCAATGCGAAATGTGTTTACAAAATCAGCTGACCTAGTACCATGAGTACTGCGTATTACTCTGAGCTTTTGGTTGCAGATTTTCCGGGATGGGTAGCTTTGCGAACGCACAGTACGTGCGCCACCGCAAATTGTCAAATTAAATTTATTTTCCCTTCTCCGCTCTCAATTCAGATTTTAAATTGATTAATTGAGAGAGACGATATAATAAAATACTTATTTTTTATTTTTAGCTCACCTGAGCTGAAGGCTCAAGTGAGCTTTTCTGATCAAAAGTCGTTTTCTGTCGTCATGGTCGTTGTCGTCGTCGTTGTCGTTGTCATAAACTTTTCTAATTTTCATCTTTTCTTCAAAACCACTGGGCCAATATCAACTCGTAAAACTTGGCACAATTAAAGCATTATATTGGGTGAATTTAAGGGAAATCAAGTTTGTTCAAATGAAGGGGCACGCCCTCTTAAAAGGGGAGATCCTTATTGAATTAATGAAAATTTCTTGGTATTTTTTAGAAAAAAATTCTCTACAACCGTTCGGCCAGTAAAGCTGAAATTTTTGTTGAAGCATCTTCATCAGAACTTAAGGTACGTAGGTCCCTACTCAGGATTTTTGTGGTTAAAGTAAGGTTTTTTTTTTCATTAATCAAGTAGAATAATACCTTATGTAATAAAAAAGCCCCAAAAATACATGTCTTAACTATTTACTTTTATCACTAGAGTCTCCAGAAGATGCATACCCCCTTCTTCGATCACATGATTTCAACCAAAATCATAATTTGGCTCATATTATAAAAATATCAAAGCAAAACAAAGTTTCAAATGTTTTAATTTATCATTAAATATGTAAGAAAGTAATAACAAGTGTGATTATCATCATTTGATTGATTAAAATGAAATTTTATAATGAAATGTTACAAAAATGCTATTTCAAATTTTTACATAATTTCACATTTTTTAACTTATCTTAAAAATTTTATGGTTAAACACCATTTTTTAAACTTTAAAATATTAGATTTATGTCTACTGCAACTAAAAAGCAAAAAAAATATAGTACTTCACATGCTTCTTTTTTTTCTACGACCTTTAGAACACATATACCCCCTTATCAAATGCAGCTAAAAAAAGTGTCACAAACACAATTTAACATTACATCAGAACACAGCACATTTATTTCATTTGTTTGCTTTGATTAACACTAAAAGACTTCTTTCAAAACTACATGTATTGAGTACAAATTAATTTTTTGGATAAACAGTACCTTTCCTCTGCATATATAAATACAAATGTACTAAAATCTCAGTACAAAAATTCAAGATTTCCAACTATTAGACTCATTGAAGATCAAAACCTTTATATACTGGTAGACATTATTTACACTTGACTGCTTCTATCAAATTCAGAATTACCAATTAAACAAGACATAAAAATAATTATATTATCTATAATGATCATTGTACATGTACATGTATAATGCAGTACAGTGTACTGTTCTTCAAAATTACAAGATGTAGATATACCAGTACTGATGATCATATAGCCTGTTTACATGTATATACATTTACAAAGAATTCAAAAATTCTACAATTTTGTCAATAACATTTTTTGACTTAGAAATACGTGCCCTCTTGGAGTCTGAAACTGACTCACTGAAAACATTGCGAATGCCATTATGGGGGTCTCGTGTATGAATAAGTTTCAACTTATTCAAACTGAGCGAACATGAAACAAGTCTCTGGCATATAACAGATGAAATAACTTTCTTGCGAACAAGTGGTTCAAGTGATGATTTATCACTGTAGTAAGCCAAGCTAAAAACATCAGTATCTCCACAATGTACGGCTAACTTTTTTTCATAAAGAAGCCTCAAACTAGTAACGTCAGACGTTGCATTGTGTGCATCATAATCTATGCCAATAAAGGTTTTTACTAGTGTTTCTTGCTTAAAATTGGCTACACTTGACTTTTCAAACACTTTCTTTGATAGTTTGTATGTGTCAATAAAACCAGAAACCTCATTCTTAAAACTGTTTACAAGATTATATTTTTGTAAATTGTGTATCAAATTGGAACATCAAAGTTTTGAATGTTATGTCCAATCAAAAATGGTTTGGAGGATGATGCAAGGAACATGACAAACTGCTTTAGTCCTTCATCAGCACTAACCGACACCAAAGGCTGCCCAAGCCGCTTCAGAATGCCATTCTCATATGTCAGTCCTGTTACCTTGGATGCACCCTCACTGATTCTACCGTTTGGCTTCAAATGGATGTTGAGCGACTTTTCCCCACAAACAGCAGCAATCTGCACAATATCTGAGGTTCGCTCTAAAATGAAAGTGAAAGAAATGAACTTTGTGTGAATTCAGTGTTCCAATATTATAAAAGACATAAAAAGTTAGACTATGAGTAGAAAAAGTAATTTCAAACTAACACTTCACATCATTTTAATGGGTTTAATAACACCTACGGAATCCTGTTGTTTCCAAGTCAAAGTACATCAAAGAACTGCTCTCAGGTGATGGCTTTAATGGTACAATGGTGATATCCTCCAAATCAGCAGCATCATCATCCATGCCTATTTTGGACCTGTATGTATCACCTGTAAAATAATTTGAGGATAATCACTCAGAAATGGCATTGTGAACATTTTCATTTTATTTACAGCTTATCCAATAATAAGCAGTAATACTATATGTTTAACATACCCTCTAAAACTGACTGAGAAGCATCTTTTGAAAGTCTTTCTGCCTTAAGCTCCAAGCGTCTTCTTTTCATGGATTGCTGGCTTTGTTGTAAGCGCTTCCGTTTCAACTTGTTGGCTAATCTGACTGTGTGCTTTGTTGTGAAGAGTCCCGGTGAAAGAGCCAACTTCTTATTGAGCTGTTTGAAGAAAGTATTTTTATTTACAAATCATCACATACACATTATTTTGATAGATGCAAATACATGTATCAATCAAATTAGCAGTGTTAGTCAAACTGAAAAAAGAAATTATCAGGAATGCAAAGAAAATATGGAAAAACATATCAACATAAATATGCAAATAAAAATGTTTAACAAAACAACGTAAATGTTAAAAAAAGTAACAATAATAAAAAGAATTCAACTTCAACTACAAACATGTTTCTACCTCTGTTACATAACTATAACCATCATTCTTTTGGCACACAGTTGCCGAAACACGTGAGTGCAAGCTCTCTGAGCCTCCGAAATACCTGTATTATGAATTATGATACTGCACGCACATCGTACCCAAGCAACTTTTCAAGTCAGCTTTTAAAATTGGATATTCAGAAATCTCAAGAATATTAATAGTTAGACTTGTTCACTAAGTAAATAAAAACTGACAAAGTTTACTTACAACCGCTTTGGTGCTTTACTGGAGACCATTAAGTTGAAATTCTCATTTAGCTGTGTGGATCCTATGTGTGAGAGTTCAGTGGCTTTCTTTGAATACTTCTCAAACAGGTCCTCTAAAGCAGTACGGAGAACAGTACAGGACAAAGGTTTACCATATGGCAAGTGTTTGGGTTTGGAACCTGTTTTTTGACTCTTGCACCATTGACCACAAGACTGGTGCTCTCCTATAAAAAGTACATATATTGTAGAATTGTTAAGAATTCTTATGAAAGAAATTAATCAATGTATAAAAGTTACATTTGTAGTAAAATTCTCTAACCATATAAGTGTGGAACAATATTTCTAAGATCAGTCTCAAGCTGAGAAGGGTTGTCCTTATTCTGCTGAATGCAGTACATGAAGCATCGTTCCATGTGCCCCCTGACTTTAACATTTCTTAAAACTTTGTGAGCACTACTTAGCTCCACCAAAGCATCAGTGAATCCCTTCTTAGTGTGATTACTATCGGAACGTTTGGATATGTTTGGATTGACTTGAGCCTTTACTCTGGCAATTGTTGTAGAGTCATTATCCATTATCAAAGTATCTACCTAAAAAGAGATGCAATATGCCCTACACATGAAGAAAAATGTTAATAAAACTGTAAAATAAAATTCTCTGTTTTCATTATGTTTATTTTATGTCTGCTTTTAATAAATTGATAGTAATATTTTGTTTTAAGTTGTTTTCAAATTTAAAAATACATTTGCAATTACCTTTCCCCCTGACGTCTCTACCTTCTCGAGCATCTCACATGCCATGGCCGGCTCCATTGCCTTCGCTGATCCAGTCCAATTTTTACAGCACTGATGTACACGGGGAGGATTACCTTTGGATTTGGCAGCAGCACATATCCTGCATTTTTTTCCTTTTACAGAGAAACTTATGATTTTCTTTGATTTTTCTCCAAACAGAGATGCATGCCCTACACATGAAACAAACATAGGCAATGTACATCACACACAAGAACACTTTGAACAAGATAAACATTATTGTATTTATATACCATAAATTATATTCATTTATCTTCATGCATGATGCAGAACTTACCGGTAAGACTATTATAGGCTCGTCCAGTACCCCGTTTTTGCCAGGCACCATCAAAGCTGGCTGATAGACTCCCTTCACTCCTAAATTACAATGTATTAGTATTTTCAATTTTAATTTTAAAATTTTAAGTTGTGAATAAACTAAATGAAATTATACATTTTTTTGGTAAAAAAAAATTAATGATAAATTACAATCTAATTTCCTCTCGCAGACTTTTTTGGCATGTTTCTTCCGCCATTTCTCTAAGTTGTTGTCCAACCTCCCTCTCTCTATTCTTTAGAGTCTTCTGCGACACACATGGTATATTCAAGGCAGCCAGGAGGGTATTCACATGGGTTTCACCATATCCTCCATTTACCATACCTATTAATTAGAAATAATTTATATTAACATTACAACCAAAATTTAAAAGTATCTAAGACAAATTTTTAGTCCTTGTATAATTTCTTTCAAATTGATACATTTACAATGAACAGTGATAATCCAAATTAGAAATAAAGTCTGAAGATTAAAAATTGATTCAGTGTGTGTATGTGTAGTGGGTTAGGTGTAAGGTTTGTGGTGTTGTGAAGGGAAGGACCTTTTCATAGAATTTGATAACTTTTGTTTATTTATGCCTTCTCATAAAAAAAATCAAACAAACAAAAACAAACACCCCCCAATTTACATATATGTTGTTAATTTTGATAAAAATGTTTACATGTTTTATTAATGGATCCATGAAGACTAATGCCTGTCCACATCTTTAAGAGAATAGAAACTAATACTGTATAAAACATGGTATTTATATATCTGTTCATATGTGAATAAAAATGTAAACAAAATTACAAAATATAGACATTACCTACTGCTAATTTTGTATTGACATCCCACACAGTTCTACCATTTCCTGCCTTGTGTTTACTGCCTGTTGGCACTTCGTTTAGCACCCTACAGTCACTAAAATTGCACCTGATAAGCAACACATGTGCGAGGCCATATTTCTGCTCCCCCTCACAACTCGACAATTGGAGTGGCTGTCCGCATAATTTGCAGCCCTTTAGTCCATCAGCGAGTGTCCCAAGCTCGACAACACGTCTTCCCACACGCCATTGATTTCTTGCACTTTCTTCGTCGACCAACAACGTCTGCTCTTCTCTCACGACTCTCTGAACTTTATCTCCATCGACATCACTCACGTAACTGTGGTCTAGTTCACAAGCGGTAACCGGAATTATATGTTTGTCCTGGGGTGGTGAAGACTTTTCTTTTTCTTTCGTTGTGCGATTCAATCTTCCTTTTTTTAAACCTTCAAGTTGTTTTAACAAAGAACTTTTAACAAATTTGCCCTTGTATGTATCGTTGTGATTGGCTTTAGTCAAGCTACCTGCCAATAAGCTACCTGCCAATAACAAATTTTAGTGCATTTTTATCGACTATTTTTGGAGAGTTCCGATCCCGATTGCATTTAATAATGAGATAAAACAGCGCCTAGCGCCCAAACTAGGAAGTGTGCCATCTAGCTGAGACCGGATCCTCGGGGGTACGGGTGTCCCCTGACGGAATCCGGTCTCAAAAGGGGCGATATTGACACCGATTTCTGGCGCCAGGGCGCTGAGTTGACCCTATCATACATTAAGATAGGGTTTCTAAACAGGGCGCCTAGCGCCCATCCTAGGAAGTGTGCCACCTAGCTGAGACCGGATCCTCGGGGGTACGGGTGTCCCATGACGGAATCCGGTCTCAAAAGGGGCGATATTGACACTGATTTCTGGCGCCAGGGCGCTGAGTTGACCCTATCATACATTAAGATAGGGTTTCTAAATAGGGCGCCTAGCGCCCAAACTAGGAAGTGTGCCATCTTGCTGAGACCGGATCCTCGGGGGTACGGGTGTCCCCTGACGGAACCCAGTCTCAAAAGGGGCGATATTGACACCGATTTCTGGCGCCAGGGCGCTGAGTTGACCCTATCATACATTAAGATAGGGTTTCTAAACAGGGCGCCTAGCGCCCAAACTAGGAAGTGTGCCATCTAGCTGGGACCGGATCCTCGGGGGTACGGGTGTCCCTTGACGGAATCCGGTCTCAAAAGGGGCGATATTGACACCGATTTCTGGCGCCAGGGCGCTGAGTTGACCCTATCATACATTAAGATAGGGTTTCTAAACAGGGCGCCTAGCGCCCAAACTAGGAAGTGTGCCATCTAGCTGGGACCGGATCCTCGGGGGTACGGGTGTCCCTTGACGGAATCCGGTCTCAAAAGGGGCGATATTGACACCGATTTCTGGCGCCAGGGCGCTGAGTTGACCCTATCATACATTAAGATAGGGTTTCTAAACAGGGCGCCTTGCTTTAGAATATTTCTCAGAGAAAATATAGTCCGCGATGTATTGTTTGATTATTTGGATTTTGAAATCATTTATGTTGGTTTGTTTGATTGTATATTTTAGTATGATAATCCAAGTTTTTATTGTTAAGCTTCAAATCTTTTGAAATGCTTTTTTCTGATTTTTACGAACTTCTTTGTTGTCCTACCAATTTTATTTTTAGACAAGTTGTTTTCCGATGTTTACAGTTTCCACATGCCTCTTTAGCTAGCAACGTCAAATATTGAGCGTATCAAAAAAGGGGATATTCAAATATTTAAATATATTTAACAATGAACTGTTTTCTTTGGTTACTAGTATTCATGTGCGATATGAATCATACTCGATAGATGTAAATATATATTGATGAAACAAAAGGTTCTTTTTTATTATCTGTATTTTTATAAGAAATGGCTTGTAGTACGAATTTTAGAGCTTTGTTTGTAGTGTGTACGTGATTCTTAATTCCTTACACAGTATTTTGTATACACGACATGCAATATGGTTATTGGCGGACTTAAAATAAAGAGTTCGCAGGAAACCAAGGGGCATGCTTACAGTAAAATATTTTAAATCAGATAAATTATTCATATCTTCAAGTAAATACATGAAGTAGTTAGATCAATCCATACCAAAGGATAGCTTAGGTTATAATTATCATCATAGGCGTTGGAATCGGGGGGGGGGGGGGGGGGGGGACGACCGCCGCCCCCCCCCCCCCCCCCTTGGTCCTAAACCAAGATTTGATTTTGATATTCTAATTTTTTTCTATTTTTCTTGCTTGATTTCTGGTAAGTCTGTCCCCCTTCAATTTGTTACCATATTACACAATCTGTTTCTACCTGTCTTAATTGAAGGATATCGTCGGTCCTATCACACAACAGGCCGTGCAGACAAATTGAATACCGTGCGTAAGCGCGGTATAATAACTTGTTTGCACGACATGGTGTGAAATAGATCCGACGATATCCAAAAATAAACATTCAATGGTTATAAAAATAAGCATTCAATGCTTATATTTATTTTGATGTTTGTATGAAATATTTTGTATCATCGCTTTACAGCCATAATATACGCTCTTTGTCAGGGATATAATAATTGATGGAACAGCCATAAAACATGTTATTTAGCGCACTTCCTCGGCTAAGAATATGGTGCCAGAAACTTTGTCGGGAAAATTGTTTTATGAGATCGAAAAGATATAACTTAATGGTTATATATGTTTCATTTAATCGCACAACAATATAATTATTAATGTTTGTTTGCTATGTACGAAAGACGAATAGGGCCACATAAAAAAATATTTTTATCTCGTAATTACGAGAAAAGATCTCGTTATAACGAGTTAATTATCTCGTTATTACGGGAAAAGATCTCGTTATTACGAGTTATTTATCTCGTAATTACGAGAAAAAATCTCGTTATTACGAGTTAATTATCTCGTAGTTACGAGAAAAGATCTCGTAATTACGAGAAAGGATCTTGTTATTACGAGTTAATTTCTCGTTATTACGAGAAAAGATCTCGTTATAACGAGAAAAGATCTCGTTATTACGAGAAAAGTTCTATATAAAATATTGTCTTTCATTGTTGTTCATGTACTCTCTGTGTCTCTTTATGTAAACTGGATAAACATAAGAAATTAGTGAAAAAAAATCATCAGAAGGAGCAAAGCAGAATTGATTAATGAATTAATTGACCAATTTATAAATATGAAGGATCCTCTGCTGACCGGTCACACCCGCCGTGTGCTCTTTATGTAGAAATTAATAAATAATGACCATTGTTATTTAGAAATAATCAAAATTGAATTAACGTTTCTGGAAAGAAAAAATAGGTTGAAATGGTGAACGAATCGACTTGGAGGTATGGATCTGATGAACGGGGCACTTAATAGATTAAAATGCTTAAGTCGTCAAAATCATGTCACAAAGTGTTACTAAACAGAGTTTGTTGACGTATTGTTTCAAAGTGTAGAAATTTAAATATGACAACAAACTCTGTTTAGTAACACTTTGTTACCTTTTTTAATTTCTACATAAAATAACCGGATTTGACATTCAATCTTATATGAATATGTGGAAAGAACTCCATGTAATTTTTCTTTTCAACGTACATGCTAATTATTAGAATCCTACTCCGAAGTAAATACCAGGTAGTCTTTGTCATAAAAACACAATTCCATTAGTTAAGAGCAATTTAATTCAATTTAATTTAATTTGATTTAATTCCAAAGAGCACACGGCGGGTGTGACCGGTCAGCAGAGGATGCTCACTCCTCCTAGGCATCTGATCCTACCTCTATCTTTTAGAGGTCCGTGTTGCTCTGCTTTGAATTTGTATTTCGTTTTATGGATTTTTGAGATGGTTAACAAGTTTTTTATTGTAATTTCTCATTACAAATAACTATATAGTTTCAATCATGGATATACGGGATTTACCCTGGATTGTGTTTTATATATTCACACACAACCTATATTGAAAATAATTGTTTTTGTATATTAACATTTTTGAGTCTGAAAACATATTATCCTTCATATTTATAAATTGGTCAATTAATTTATTAATCAATTCTGCTTTGCTCCTTCTTCTGATTTTTTTTTCACTAATTTTATTGAATTTCTTATGATCATCCAGTTTACATAAAGAGACACAGAGAGTACATGAACAACAATGAAAGGCACGATTTTATATAAATCTTTTCTCGTAATAACGAGATCTTTTCTCGTTATAACGAGATCTTTTCTCGTAATAACGAGATAATTAACTCTTAATAACGAGATCTTTTCTCGAATTACGAGATCTTCTCTCAGAATAACGAGATCTTTTCTCGTAATTACGAGATAATTAACTCGTAATAACGAGATCTTTTCCCGTAATAACGAGATAATGAAATCGTAATAATAAGATCTTTTCTCGTAATAACGAGATAATTAACTCGTTATAACGAGATCTTTTCTCGTACTTACGAGATAAAAATATTTTTTATGTGGCCCTATTCGTCTTTCGTAGCTATGACATTGTTAATTATTATGAAATATTTTTGTATCATCGCTTTAAAGCCATTATATGTACATTCTTTGTCTTTATAGGAGGGGCAGCTGTCTTGCTGTTATTCGTGCGAATGGAAGACACACGCGGTATTAATGCTGTGACTACATTCCATATTACCTACACGTTTCTTGATTTTGTATTTAACACCTTATATAAAGTCTAATTGTTTTTCTTAAAATTGTTCAGTTACTCTTTATTTTAATAGATATGGTCAAAATAATAAAAATTAAGTATAGTGTACTGCAAAAACTTTTTATTCAAAAAATATATCTAAGGAGGCTCAGTGGTCAACAAATTAACCATCAAATCTACCTGGAAATTTTAGTTATGATTTGTTCGGCTATAAACTATTATTTAGTAAAGAATAGTTTTACATATTTTAGCTTTTAATTTTGGTTGTGTTACTATACAAGTATCATTATACAGAGCTCTTCTTCTAAAGGAGATCAATAAGGTTTAAAAATGGCTACGGCCATTAAGTTGAAATAAAACGCAAAATCACAGCTAAACGAATATTGCATAGCGCGATTTTTCTCTAACTTTCTAGATCTAAAATACTTTGATTTCGGTATTTTCAATATAATTACGTAAATATGTGTAGACATTGCTTTAAGCGTAAAGTTTGTGGTAGCTTGATAGCACACCAATTGTGCTTGTTAAAATACAAATGTGATTTAAAGACAAAGTTAGAATTTATTATATGGGTTTTGGCACCTGGTGCATGAAACGCTAGAAAACGAAAAAAAAATGCCAACGTATTTTAAGATAAAAAAAGCCATTAAATGGTACATTATATTCTAATTTCTGCGCCTCCTTAATTTAATTGGCAACTTTTGATGATTGATATTAGTCTAGATATGTAGTCTTAAAATGGGCAAAATGATTATCGAGGTAAGAGCCAGATTTGGAATGTTGGTGTCTGGATTGTTCATAAGACAGGTTGTATTCAATTTAAATCTGCTGTTTATTTTGTCCTCGACATTGTCTTAAATATAAAGCAATCCGAAGAAAAGGTTATTTTCACATAGTTCTTCTATTCCATAAGTGTATCTTCATTTCCATCTTCAACCTAAAACAATCCGAAAGCTCAGTACGAAATTCAACCAAACCGACAGTGTTCGTGATATCCAGCAAAGGTCAAGGTCTTGGATCGCAACCAAAGTTCAAGGTTAATAAAACGTTCTTAACTACTTGATATTAAGAAGTGGAATTCAGTCACCCGACATCAAGACCAAGACAAACATATGTTTTTATTTCATATGGTAAAAACATAATACTGTGTGAACGCTTTGGTACTTTGGTGTATAATTTACAATAACGGAATGTTCTATATGAAGGCATAATACACATTTTATTCGAATGTTTTGCCATATTGTTTCAACATGTATATGTGTGTAGTACTACTAGTTTGACATTGTTTGCAATTGAATTCAGCAAATGTATTTATTAATGTTACTTAAACACGTGGTAGTGTTTGTTTATTCTTTACATCTATTGGTTGTTATTATTGTCACCTAGTCAGGTGACAATATTGATATTCATAGCACGGGCTATGAATGACCGTGAAAGTTATTGTGTACTAGTAAAGCTATTCGAAGGCTCTTTTTCATGCAGTCAAGACAAGTTTTGTCATGGACGACTCTGGCGACGAAATTTCTTTATTAGAAAAAGGCGAAACCAACCAAACTCAAAAAGAAGCTGCTGGAAATCCTCCACTGGATATTGCTGATGTGGTGAAGCTTGTCACGGGCGTTTTGCAGACCCAATTTCAAAATTTATCAGGTCAGCTCAAAGCAGAACAGTCGGAGTCTATCACTAAAAAATTAAAAGAAAATTCTATTTTGAAAATTAAATCTAAAGGGAATCGTGCACAGTACGAATTTAATGCCGAGATTCTCGAGGGTCTAGATAAACTAGAAGCAAGAGCTTTTGACACTTAAGATAGCGACTCAGTTACTATCATAGGAGATTTGCGGAAAAAATTTAAAAACGCGCCAGAAACATATTCGAATCGCCGATTCCTCTCCAGCCGGGTGGAAAACAGTAAATGAATACCAGTCAAGAGAAATTGCGGACAACTCGGATGAAGAGAAGAAAATTCGAAGTGCGGAAAACCGCGCTCTCCGACAACAAAAACAAGGGCAGAACAGGCGTTTTCACCCATATGGCACCTACAAGACTCCCCCAGCGGCGGCGGCAGGCTCGGCAGCCCAGCTTAGTTCTTCTGTGCCTTCTGCTACTTCGTTTCAGCCATTCACATACCAGCAACAGCCTTTTCATGGCAAATATGCACGGCGTCAACCACAGCCCAGTGACGTGTGCTTCAACTGTTTTTCCACAGGACACTGGAAAACCAACTGTCCCAAAAACAAGTCACAAAGTCAATGATAAGTATAAAGGTTATAATGGCAATTCTACTATTGCTGGCCAGGTGAAATGCTTTCAGAACAATTATTTAAACCAAAGTTCATTGATAAAACACAGTTTGAAAAGAAATATGGGTAAATGGAGAGAAATTGGTACAAATCCATTCATTTTGAAAGTTATTGAATCTGGCTATGAAATTCCTTTCGTTTCAAATCCACCTACAATGTGTTTTCGTAATAACAAATCTGCCATTCATGATGTTGAATTTGTTTCTTCAGAAATTTCAGACTTGCTGAAATATAAACGTATTATAGAAGTTCCTTTTCAGCCGTTTGTGTGCAGTCCCCTGAGTGTCGCAGAAAATAAAAACAAAAAGAGGTTGATTCTTGATCTCAGTAGGTTAAATAAGTACGTAAAGTATGAAAAAATAAAGTTTGAAGACTGGAAGACGGCATTAGATTATTTCGAAAAGGGTTTTTATTGCATAAAATTTGATCTGAAATCAGGATACCATCATATAGATATAGCTGAAGAATATCAGAATTATCTACGGTTTCAGTGGGATGATAAATATTACTGCTTTACAGTTCTGCCATTTGGTCTTTCATCAGCTCCATTTATTTTTACTAAATGTTTAAGACCTCTGGTGAAGTTTTTGAGAAAAAGTGGTATAATGATTGTATTGTATCTAGATGATGGGTTAGCATTTGCTTCAGCTGAGAGTCAATGTATTTTAGATTCTAATTTCATTCAGAAAACATTGTCAGAAACTGGACTGGTGGTCAATATAGACAAATCAAAGTTTATTCCAACGCAAATTATTGAATGGTTAGGTTTAACATGGAATTCAAATTCATTTTCCATTTCAGTTCCGGATAGACGAATAAAAGACGCTGTTTGTTGTTTGAAGAAAGTTATTGGTCGTTTCCAAGATATAACAGCGAGAGAACTGGCACAAGTAGTTGGAAAAATCATTTCCATGACACCAGTAATGGGTAACATGTGTAAGATAATGACACGATTTTCTTCTATGGAAATAGCTGTGAAAGAATTATGGGACTCAAAATTATTATTCAAACATAGAGATCAAGTTTTTGAAGAATTGAATTTCTGGATAAAATGTATTCCTTGTAAAAATACAAGATTTCTACATTCTGTTAAGAGAAAAAATGTAATCATTTATTCAGATGCAAGCAACTCAGCATCAAGTGCATATACAGTTGAAGTTAATTCTAAGGTGTTCCATTTGATGTGGAAAGATGATGAGAAAAATACGAGTTCGACATGGAGAGAGTTGAAGGCCATAGAATTGGCGTTGGCATCTTTTAAGAATGAATTACAAGAAACGACAGTGAAGTGGTTTAATGATAACCAAAGTTGTGAGAAAAAAGTACACTCTGGTAGCATGAAGCACCATTTACAAGTTATAGCATATAATATTTTCAAAATGTGCGCCGATAGCAAAATTTCACGATGTTCAGTGGATTCCGAGATCAGAAAACGACAAAGCAGATTTTCTTAGTAAAATCATAGATCATGATGATTGGGAAGTTACTGTAAAATTTTTTGATTTTGTTAGTTTAATGTTCGGACCATTCACTGTAGACAGATTTGCAAATTTTGATAATCGTAAATTGCTTAGATACAACTCAAAATTCTGGAATCCTGAATCAGAGGCTGTAGACTGTTTTACAAAAAATTGGGAGGGGGAGAATAATTGGCTAGTTCCTCCCATTCATTTAATAGTCTCTTCAATAAAACATTTACTAAATTGTAAGGCCTACGGTGTTCTTGTAGTACCAAACTGGCCGTCTGCTGTTTTCTGGCCAATGTTATTTGATGAAAATTTATATTATAAGACTTATGTGAAAGACGTGTTATTGTTTAAAGATACAAGGGAGATAATCATTCAAGGTCAGAACAAAAACTGCTTATTTGGTTCTATATTTTTCGGTTCTGGAATACTTGTGGTATGATTGGATGCTACTAATTTGTAATGAATGAAGGTGTATTGCAGATGACATGGGTCCTGGTACATCTTATTTTAAATTATGGTACTTGCTTATATGTGGCGAATACGAACTGTTGGTGTATTGCAGTTGAATAATGGTCCTGATACATCAGAGGGTGTATTGCAGATGATGAAGGTCCTGATACACCACAAATATTGTAATTTGAAATGAAGAAGATATTGATGTTCTGTTTGTACAAACACATTTTTCAGATATATTTAAAGTGGGCAGATGGATGGGCATTAACAACGAAAGTAAAGATCGCCGTCTTAAGGAACTCGCATCAGAACTACCTCGATATTGTATAAGGTTGACAACACAGCAAAACAATACAGGTACGCTTTTAACACCTTTTGCAAATGGTGTAACAGCTTTAATCCTGTGATTACTCCTCTTCCTGCTTCGGAAACCAACGTTGCATTGTATATCATTCATTTGGCAAAGCAATACAAATCATCGGGGAAAATTCATTCAGCTGCGCATGCTATTAGCTGGGCACATAGCCTAGCAGGCTATGTAGACCCATGTAATTCTATCCTCGTCAAAAATATTAAGGAGGGGGCAATCAGAGAAACATCAAAACCTGTGACCAAAAAAGAACCTATTACGCCAGAACATTTGAAGGCCCTGGTTTCTACATTTGGAAAGGATGACAATTTGTATAATTTGAGAACGTTGTGTATGTGTTTTTTAGGTTTTGCTGGGTTCCTGAGATTCTCAGAAATTGTAAATATTCGTTATTTAGATATATGTTTACAGAATAATTGTGTGGAAATTAACATTGTTAAAAGCAAGACAAATGTGTATAAAACTGGTCAAAAAGTTTGTTTAGCTAGAACATTCTGTGACACATGTCCTGTAAATATCTTAGAAAAGTTCTTAAGATTGTCAAATACTGACATGCATTCTTCTCAATACTTGTTTAGATCGGTGTCTTTTTGTAAAAAGTCTAATTCTTATAGACTTAGAACGGATAATCGTCCGATTTCATATACAAGAGCAAGGGAGATAATATTGGACGCACTAGAAAAGATTGGTTTAGAGAAGTCAAAATTTGGTGTACATAGTTTAAGATCGGGCGGTGCTACTTCTGCAGCAGCCGCACCACCCACCCGCTCTTTGCTTCATATTGTATAATATATAGATGTATCCACTGTCTAAAATTTGCAATTTTATTTTGTAGATGTGGAAGATTTGGTTTTGAAAGAAAGAAATTATTGTTATATTGGAATTAATTAAAACTGCACTCTCAGAGCGCTTCACATCCTACTCACGAGTTTGTGTTTATTTCATAAATATTTTATGTTCGTTTGAGTGAAACGAATAAGAACATAACTAGAAATAAATCAATACTGGATATTAAACAATCCGTACTTATTCTCATTACCGGCCGATAGAAGGCGGTCGGTTATATGATATGAAAGTCTAGTTAATAAACTCCAAGGCTTTGCTTTGCTCAAAAAGAGCGAGCGGTTGTTCGAGACCAATTATGAAACAAAAATGATGATAAAACGTATAAGTAAAATAAATGTTATTGTGTTTCTTTGCATTTTATTTATAGTAACATGCGCAGATCCAGAAATTTTTTCCGGGGGGGGGGGGGGGGAGGGGTCCGAAGGATAAAGGATAATTGTGTTTGCCGGGGGGGTGGGGGGTCCGAGGCATATTTGCGATAATTTTACTAGGCAAATTTAATAGATTTTAATATATTTAACAAATTTTCATTTTCCAGGGGGGTGGGGGTTCTTTCATTTTAATTTCTATTTTTTTTTCCTGTTCAGAAAAAGAAACTTTATTTGCGGCCGTTTGTTTGATGCAATTTTTTTCCATGTATTGTTTCATCGCCATCTCACATTTGTTCAAAATGGCCAAACCTTGATGGGGTTTCATTAAGGTCAAAACACACAATCACACATCAGAAGATAACAGGCAATCTTTTGTGTGACATATAGGTATGCTTCCAATAATTCAGGGGACCCCCGTACCCCGAGAATCGGGTTCTGCTAGATGCATATGACACACCTCCAATTTTGGGCGCTTGGCACCTTGGTTAAAACCTTATCTTACTGTATAGAACCAATATAATAGGTTCAACTCAGCGCCCTGGCGCCAGAAATCGGTGTCAATATCGCCCCTTTTGAGACCGGATTCCGTCAGGGGACACCCATACCCCCGAGGATCTAGTCTCAGCTAGATGGCACACTTCCTAGTTTGGGCGCTAGGCCCCGTTTAGAGACACTATCTTAATGTATGATAGGGTCAACTCAGCGCCCTGGCGCCAGAAATCGGTGTCAATATCGCCCCTTTTGAGACCGGATTCCGTCAGGGGACACCCGTACCCCCGAGGATCCGGTCCCAGCTAGATGGCACACTTCCTAGTTTGGGCGCTAGGCCCCCTGTTAAGAGACCCTATCTTAATGTATGATAGGGTCAATTCAGCGCCCTGGCGCCAGAAATCGGTGTCAATATCGCCCCTTTTGAGACTGGATTCCGTCAGGGGACACCCGTACCCCCGAGGATCCGGTCCCAGCTAGATGGCACATTTCCTAGTTTGGGCGCTAGGCCCCCTGTTTAGAGACACTATCTTAATGTATGATAGGGTCAACTCAGCGCCCTGGCGCCAGAAATCGGTGTCAATATCGCCCCTTTTGAGACCGGATTCCGTCAGGGGATACCCGTACCCCCGAGGATCCGGTCTCAGCTTGATGGCACACTTCCTAGTTTGGGCGCTAGGCGCCCTGTTTAGAGACACTATCTTAATGTATGATAGGGTCAACTCAGCGCCCTGGCGCCAGAAATCGGTGTCAATATCGCCCCTTTTGAGACCGGATTCCGTCAGGGGACACCCGTACCCCCGAGGATCCGGTCCCAGCTAGATGGCACACTTCCTAGTTTGGGCGCTAGGCGCCCTGTTTAGAGACACTATATTAATGTATGATAGGGTCAACTCAGCGCCCTGGCGCCAGAAATCGGTGTCAATATCGCCCCTTTTGAGACCGGATTCCGTCAGGGGACACCCGTACCTCCGAGGATCCGGTCCCAGCTAGATGGCACACTTCCTAGTTTGGGCGCTAGGCGCCCTGTTTAGAGACCCTATCTTAATGTATGATAGGGTCAATTTAGCGCCCTGGCGCCAAATAACGGTGTCAATATCGCCCCTTTTGAAACTGGATTCCGTCAGGGGACACCCGTACCCCCGAGGATCCGGTCTCAGCTACATGGCACACTTCCTAGTTTGGGCGCTAGGCGCCCTGTTTTTTAGACCATATTTTAAAGTATGATAGGGTCAACTCAGCGCCCTGGCGCCAGAAATCGTTGTCAATATCGCCCTTTTTGATACGGGTTCCGTCAGGGGACACCCATACCCCCGAGGATCCGGTCCCAGCTAGATGGCACATTTCCTAGTTTGGGCGCTAGGCCCCCTGTTTAGAGACACTATCTTAATGTATGATAGGGTCAACTCAGCGCCCTGGCGCCAGAAATCGGTGTCAATATCGCCCCTTTTGAGACCGGATTCCGTCAGGGGATACCCGTACCCCCGAGGATCCGGTCTCAGCTTGATGGCACACTTCCTAGTTTGGGCGCTAGGCGCCCTGTTTAGAGACACTATCTTAATGTATGATAGGGTCAACTCAGCGCCCTGGCGCCAGAAATCGGTGTCAATATCGCCCCTTTTGAGACCGGATTCCGTCAGGGGACACCCGTACCCCCGAGGATCCGGTCCCAGCTAGATGGCACACTTCCTAGTTTGGGCGCTAGGCGCCCTGTTTAGAGACACTATATTAATGTATGATAGGGTCAACTCAGCGCCCTGGCGCCAGAAATTGGTGTCAATATCGCCCCTTTTGAGACCGGATTCCGTCAGGGGACACCCGTACCTCCGAGGATCCGGTCCCAGCTAGATGGCACACTTCCTAGTTTGGGCGCTAGGCGCCCTGTTTAGAGACCCTATCTTAATGTATGATAGGGTCAATTTAGCGCCCTAGCGCCAAATAACGGTGTCAATATCGCCCCTTTTGAAACTGGATTCCGTCAGGGGACACCCGTACCCCCGAGGATCCGGTCTCAGCTACATGGCACACTTCCTAGTTTGGGCGCTAGGCGCCCTGTTTTTTAGACCATATTTTAAAGTATGATAGGGTCAACTCAGCGCCCTGGCGCCAGAAATCGTTGTCAATATCGCCCTTTTTGATACGGGTTCCGTCAGGGGACACCCATACCCCCGAGGATCCGGTCTCAGCTAGATGGCACATTTCCTAGTTTGGGCGCTAGGCGCCCTGTTTAGAGACCCTATCTTAATGTATGATAGGGTCAACTCAGCGCCCTGGCGCCAGAAATTGGTGTCAATATCGCCCCTTTTGAGACTGGATTCCGTCAGGGGACACCCGTACCCCCGAGGATCCGGTCTCAGCTACATAGCACACTTCCTAGTTTGGGCGCTAGGCGCCCTGTTTATAGACCCTATTTTAATGTATGATAGGGTCAATTCAGCGTCCTGGCGCCAGAAATCGGTGTCAATATCGCCCCTTTTGAGACCGGATTCCGTCAGGGGACACCCGTACCCCCGAGGATCTTGTCCCAGCTAGATGGCACACTTCCTAGTTTGGGCGCTAGGCGCCCTGTTTAGAGACACTATCTTAATGTATGATAGGGTCAACTCAGCGCCCTGGCGCCAGAAATCGGTGTCAATATCACCCCTTTTGAGACCGGATTCCGTCAGGGGGCACCCGTACCCCCGAGGATCCGGTCCCAGCTAGATGGCACACTTCCTAGGATGGGCGCTAGGCGCCCTGTTTAGAAACCGTATTTTAATGTATGATAGGGTCAACTCAGCGCCCTGGCGCCAGAAATCGGTGTCAATGTCGCCCCTTTTGAGACTGGACTCCGTCAGGGGATACCCGTACCCCCGAGGATCCGGTCCCAGCTAGATGGCACACTTCCTAGTTTTGGCGCTAGGCTCCGTTTTATATTTCTATATCATTCAATCGGGTTCGAAAATCTTCAATTTATAGTCGATAAAAATACATCAAAATTCGTTATTGGCAGGTAGCTTATTGGCAGGTAGCTTGACTTTAGTTTGTGATTGTACATTACCGGAAATGGCGAGCGCAATGAAAAATTAGAACCAAAAACGGTAAATCCGAACAAATATCGTTTTCGATTTTAAAGCTTATCATATCCGCCATATTGATGATGCGTCTGAGTAGAGACCTACCTTAAGAGTACGTAAATTATATGTACATGTAATTCAGGACAAATTACTGTCGAGTTCCTCTATATTCTT
Organism: Magallana nippona; assembly: GCA_033439105.1. NCBI lineage: Eukaryota > Metazoa > Mollusca > Bivalvia > Ostreida > Ostreidae > Magallana > Magallana nippona. The sequence goes on along the minus strand of CM065920.1, from coordinate 20,078,775 downwards.
TAACGAAAGGAGCTATTTATGTTAAGACGAAAATATCTTAATGATAAATTATTTTTCGTACTGCTCCAAACAATATCAAATTTTGTGAACTTATGTCTAGTACAAATATTGCAATGCTGAAAAATCTCTGTATTTTAAATACTCTCATGAGGTATTTATTCTGTATGACCTCATGAACCATTTCATCAGTTCGGTTTGAAGATGAGTTTCATTTTGTACTAATATGTCCATTTTTTTTCTAATTTAAGGCATACGTATATTAAATTACACTACTCCCGTAAACCAAGTGTATTCAAATTAATTCAATATTATTTTGTAGTACAAACACAAAAGAAGTAAGCAATTTAGGGATTTTTTTTATATTTTGCAAACTTAGATCTCACTATTTAAAATCTACATAAAGTGTTTAGTTATTACGTCAATATGAAACGAGTACGTAACTGCTATAATTAATACACCATCTTTTGTCAATCTATCATATATGTTCTCTTGTTCCTATGTTATATTATTAGTATGTAGACCTCTGAGACGATTGTCTTACGGAAATGAAGAACTTGAACGTGTTCGGTTTGAGCGTAATAAATTAAACTGAATTTATCGTTAATCAATGAATAAAATGCCGAATATTAATGATGCTCAAGCTATTTTAATTTCCTATTATTTGATTTATTCTACATTGAAGTTCTAATTATATATGATCACAAATATCAGTTTATTTCTAACACTTGATTGACATTTCAGCCAAAAATCTCTATTTGGACCCGGAGTCCTTTATATTACATGTATAATTGTCTATGAATCCACTTTTCATGCTTCACTTGCATACAAACATGTAAGTTTCCTCGATCTTACTTTGTGCAAATTGATTTGATATTTCATAACAATCAATAACACCACTTGCAAGTTAAGTTATAATTACGCGACGGGCGTGGGCCTTACATGAGCATTAGAATCACGAAAATTTATTCAGTCAGTGTAGCTTCGTGACAAAACCCGTATCAGACATTTTATATTAATTAAAGCGTTAATAATCTCTATATATAATAAAGGTGGTTGTTAGGTCGGCGATATCCATTTCACCTAGTTGGAATTTTCAGTTTTCTCTTCCGATTTAAAAAAAAAATGTTATCATAGTTAATTTAATATAATAATTAATCTGGCATATATTCGACCAAAAAAAAAAAATCCAATCGCACGCTAAAAAGTTAATTGCAATTCATTCCATATCATAAATATCAAATATTCATATCCATAGGCAGTTTTTGTAATAAAATTTAAGTAGACAGGTAGATGGTTTTGGTAAAGATTTAACAAAATAATTAGGAGGAGATTATTGAAGGAATAATCTTACCGTGACCAGGCTACGCTCAGGTCACAGTAAGAATTCGTCCCATATACATGTACTAGCAGCCACGAAGCGGATCTGCTTCGCAACGATTTTAAGTCTGTTAAAAATAATTCGCAGGGAAACGACGAATAAGTATACACACCAATTTTTTTTTAAAAAATGTATGTCGTTAAATCCATCAAATATCCAATTTAATGGGTCAAACTAAGGCATGTTGAGAATACACTATCTTCAGTTTGAATATGCCTGCCATTTTGTCGGAAATCGCACTCGTACTAGTCTATACTTGCATATAATATCACATCAGTATTTTAAATGATTAAGGTGGCTGGCTACACCTTGAAATAGTTTCTCAAATGTGCAGACAATTACATGTATTTGATTATGATAGAGAGCATGATGCACAAATAGCAGAAGGGGATCCGGCAATATGGAAAAGGGGGGATCCAATCGATGAAAATCAGTACATGTAAAATTCAGTATTCGTAAAAAAAAAAACAAGGATTTTTTTAACGTTTTCCATGCGTAAAATTTAACAAACATTTAAATCTCGTCACTATCTATTTCAACACCAAATTGCACTTCATCAAGGCAAGTCCAGTCCTGTCAATTTTTATTTACCCATTGATGAGTGTTTCGGTTTTGGTTTTGGTAAGGAAGATTTGCATTAAAGCCTTAAATAAACAAGTCTCCAGCATTGAGAACGTGCAACTATGCTTAATAGAAAAGGTCCGTTATAAGAAACAAAAATGATTCAGACTAATAACGAGAAGCTATTATAATAATGGAATTTTTTGGCATTTCTCTTTGAAGTTTTAATTCTGAACTTTTTTCTAATTTTGATATTCTATCGATTGCCTTTTTAAATAAAGGTCTAAATGATCGGATATGACAAAAAGTGGGGATAATTTATCTGCTAAATTGAAGGTACATGTTTAATACAACTGTACACAATTGTCGTCCCCGGGAACTTGATGTGAGCTCTATTTTAATGGGTGCGCTACATCATCCGGCACAAGTACATACATGTATGCGATCATTATCAGGAAAGTTTAGAAATACATGTACATGTACTTACTGGATGTTCTTATAAATCTGGGGTTTTTTTAGCGATACTGATTAAGTTCATGTAATTTTTAATTTTCCACATGTTTACTCAGTGAAATAAACACCGGATGCTGAAGGGAAATCCTTTAAAATTGATAAAATATCGATAGGGTTATTTTTTTCATAAGATATAAAGACGGTTCGTTGTACGAAATTCTTTAAATAAGCAATTTTCAAAGCGTTTATTTGAGATAATTATAGTATTAGATTATAGATAAGAAAACAAAAAGTCCTCAAATAATTCATATGTCCCAGAGAAAGGGGGGGGGGGGGTCCGATCCCCCAGACCCTCCCCCCTTGGATACGCCAATGAGTAGTAAAATAGGAGAAAAAATATGCAATTTTGGATTTAAAAAAAAATTCAAATATAACTTAAGGAAGAAGTCTATTCGTTTCAAGAAATTTTCACACAGTCAAACGGACCATATCACCAAATGATTATATCATTTTATTCAAATTTGACCATCTTGTTTTCGCATTAGGTCAGGTCAAGGTCATTACTTTTTCCCTACTCTGCCATATAAACCTGATCAGGGAAATGGTTCGCCAAACAAACAGGTACGACAAAATGTAAAACTCAATGTGAAAAAATTACAGTACTGCAATTATTTAACATATATGAATAAATTATCATATGTCTTACAATTATGTAAGCTTGTGGGGGGGGGGGGGGGGGGGGGGGGGGGTAACAGTTAAATGAGTTATCTTCCCTTGCTTGTTCATATTTACCGGTATTAATTGATCATTGTAAATAATGTAATTAAGAAGTTGAATGATTAAAAGAGTTATACAAGTATTTATCATATAAAACAAAACAATCAAAACAGTTTTTCAAGTTTCCAAATAATCAAACAGACTTGTTAATATTATTTAAAGTAACCATTGGCTAGCCAAAAACATTGATGTGTGGTATACGTACAATGATTTTTTGATAAATGCTAGATAGTGTCCTCATTTCAAAGGCTGAATACTGAAACGCTGAAGCATAAGAAGTAAGAATAGGAGATAGTTTACCTTTTTGTGTGTTTAAATGCCTTAGGAGGAGTTTCCGTCTGGCATCTAGGGATTGGGGTCTGGGGTTGTAAATAAAACATGTATACTAGCCATCTTAATATAGTTTATCTATAAAAACATATACACATTGAAAATCTATCTTGAAAGTTAACAAATATGGGAAAGTTATTTCCTATCAGAGTCTTGTACATTTTCAATATTAGGTCATGTACTCTATTATGATCTTAAGGTTCTTCACCAAAATTATAGGTTTCATATTTATTTACTCTTTGCAAGATTTCAGGCATGCAGGACAGTCCATAGTTGACCTTAAGTTTATAATATAGTAGTGGAGTCGTTACTCTACAAGGAGGGGGTGGTCATTACCATATTTTAAAATTGCTTTGCTCCTGAATGAAAATTAAATCCATATATGAGATTCCTCGACAGGTTTGTGTATGGGCTATGGTACTCAGGTGACCGTTAAGGCCTGTTGGCCTCTTGCTTATTTTTGTAGCAAATCTTTAATTTAAGTTTGTCACTGCAACATCCACATTCAAAATGTTCGACATATGAACATCCACATTCAAAATGTTCGACATATGAACGTGGTGTTTTTTGGTTTTAATTGATTTCATTTTTTAAATCATAATTTAAGTCATAAATAAATACAATGAACAATGCAGAGCGGTTGTCTTTGAATGCAAAATGTCATTGAATCACTCGTATGTCGAGAAAAAAGGTATAGGATAATGCGTGGATTCATTCATTGATTCTTTGAACAATGTAATTAACATGTGTATGGGCGGCGAAAGGGTAAAAAAGAACGTTAATGCAAAACGAACAGCTTATTTTTAACAACATGCTAAAATACGAAACAGACCAGCTTAAAACAAAAATATTTACATTCGGTGTATATTTCCCCTTATCTTTGCATTGGAAATCTGCGACGTTCAATTTTCAATGAATACACTTTGATAAGTCATGCGTCATGTGCACAAATATAAACGTCTCCACGTGTTTTGAGTATATTTATTTTTGTAAGATTAAATGAAAGGTTTAATCTTACATAACCAATTTGATATGTACTTTTGAAAAATAATCATTAAATTATATCTTTTCCTTAAAAAATGGGATTTTTCTCTACAGAGTTTCTGGCACTATATTTTTAGTCGCGGAACCGAACTAAATAAGATGTTAATATGGCTTTTCCATGTATGTTTCATATCCCTGACTGAGAGCGTATATATTTGCTTTACAGTAACGATACACATATATTTCATACAAAGAGACATCAGTATGAATATAAATATAAGCATTGAATGCTTAGTTTTGGATGTCGTTGGTCCTATGACACACCAAGCGGTGCAGACAAATTATCATACCGCGCTAACGCGCGGTATTCCATTTGTCTGCACCGCTTGGTGTGTCATAGGATCGACGACATCCAAAAATAAGCATTCAATGCTTAATTAACAGTCTCTTTTTATGTTTACATCTATTCCTCAAACGGGTACACGCAAAGATGTTTTGTAAAAAGAAACCGTGATCATGGTCACAAACTGAACACGTATACTCACGTGCCAAAAGTATGTCAATTTTTTTTCTTTTTCCCTAGTATATATTTAATTGAAAACAAGACTTATATTAAAATGGTTTTCTGTTGTTATTTTTTGTCAGATTTTGAAGAAACTTATATTGATTATTTAAAGTAGATTCAATTTGCATTTTTGACAAACATTTAAACAGTTTTTTGTATAGATTAATGTCGTTTTTAAATATTTATATCTCATTTTATTATAAATTATGTACAATGTACTAATTACAAAATTATTTTTTCATTAATTTCTTTACGAAAACACGAAGATTTTTCTTGGACCAAAGTTTCTCAGTTTTTATTTGGGTTTTATTTTTCATATAACTGGGAATTTAAGTGATATCGAGTGTTACGGAGTGTGAGTTTGTGTTCCTTGTGTAATTCCATGATTAGTTCAGATGGAAAAACGCCGAAACTAAACTATTTACATTTTTCAGTGTCGGTGTCGATTTTGTACTATACAGCCCAATTACTTCAAATGACGTATAATTGGGGAGCCAGTGGTGTTTGCTTATCTATACATGTATTTAAATATTTAATCGTACAATGGCTGAAAATTTATAAATATAAGTAATAAGGAATCATTCTCTGAATATTATGAGATGATAATTTCGGTCGGGGCATGATCAAATCTATCATAAAGCCCTTCGGGCTTTATTGGATTCGATCACGCCCTGACCAAAATTATCACCTCATAATACTCAAAGAATGATTCCTTATTCCTTAAATAACCAAAATGGCTTCTTCCAAGTCATCAACAAAGAATGGACTGACACCGACAAAGTGTTTCAAAAAGAAATTCAATAATGAGAGTGGCGAGTCAGAAAAATTAACAATTGAAGATCAACTTCTTATCATTGTTGTAAGTATTTATGCTTCACATATAGTTTATAAAATCTACGAAATTCATTTATGTTTATTCCTTACACAGGTAATAACTAATGCCCCTAGCTAAAAGTAACCAAATGCCTGGGAATATATACATATGGCTTATTCAACAACTTCATCAATAATTTGCGATATGGGAGGAGGGTGGCATGTATAATACAACAAAGAATTTGATTATTTAATTTATTGAACCAAGACTACACATTACAATATATATATATATTCATATAATCAATACAATTAAAAATATAAAATTGCCAGCCTCTGTGTACACTTTGCCTTTGGCTAGTACATCATACTGAAGCCAGCAAAATATCATGTGTTCTTATAAGTAATTCATAGGAGAAATGTCCCCCTGTTGATTTTGGATGGAATCAGGTTATAATATTTCCCATCTTATCAAACAAAATGTCCAGTTTACTGGTCAATGAAGCACAGGTTTCTCAATTCATACTACCGGTAATTACATGCTAAAATTGGATCATTTAATAGACAAGCTCAGACAGACGTTCTTACAGTCACTCAAAGGTTCTAACATCACATCAATACACAGATGCATAATCGAGAGAAATATGTATTGCTTTAATACTACATCATATGATTTCGAACACACACCCTCCCTCTTGATTTTGGTTTTTGGAATAACTATAGAATAATTTATAACAATTAAAACATTTTCATGCAAATATATCTTAACACTCAATATTTCAGATATTGTCAATGATTTTTTTTATAATTGAAAATGGATGTCATACACATTACATTTTCCAAAGAAAAGACATAAAATAAGGTACAAATATCTCTTTAATTGATCTATATCTGATGTTTTTTTTTATACCAACAAATGTTTTCCCTTTAATTTTGAATGCCATTTAAAATACCTACTTGACATCAGAATCTCTGAAATTCTCTGTATTTCATAGTGGAACATGTATAATCATAATATGTAATTGGCAATGAAAATCTCTGCATTACATTATAATTATGTGGCATTTAATTTATTAAAAAATATCAATCAGTTAAGGCTAAAATTTGACATAAAAAAGAAATTCTCTGGACAATGACTGCTCCCTGAGAAGTAAAGATAGGCCATATCCATCTTGTTTGTTTTTTCTCATCAAGCAGGGTTTGCAAAATGATTTAGGTAATTAATATAACACCAAAAATACAAAGGATTGTTATGATTTTCCATGAAGCAAAGAAAAACCTTAATACTTAAAAGTTCAAGATCTGAATAGAACATCAAATAGTTTACCAGTACATGTTTTTATTTTGTTAAAAATGGCAATTATGAACTTGCTCGTGCATTTCAGATTTATGAATTTGAACAAAAATCATGAATCAAATCAAACTGCTTGAATCAAATAAATTTCCTAATCAATGTTTAAGGATAATAGTCTCATTCTGGTTTCTTTTGATCCCAAAAAAAAAAAAAAAAAAATTACCACTCCCCCTTCCAATAATGACCTCTTCCGTTAGACCAGATTCTGTATCTGTTGCCCCCTGCTCACCAACGAGGAGGTGGAAGTAGGATTTTGAGCAGGATACAATTCAAGTTGACACCAACATATAAAATGATAAAAATCCAATTTCATGTATTGAAATTTTTTGTACTTTGATGTAACAAATAATTTTTGTTAACAGGCATTTTCAGTAAAAGGACAATCTATTAGTTAAAAAAAAATGAAAAATTTTTTTTTAACAAGTTTTCAGTCATGATGCATGTACATTTACCTACAAGGAAAAATCATTAGAGCAAATTCTGTATTTCAAACAAGCTAACATGCGGCTGGGACATACATGTATGATAAAACTAAGTTTTCTAAGATAAAATGACCTAGTGGGAGAAAAATTCACAAATACCCATACACCAAGTCACCTAAATAAGCATTCACTGCTAAATATAACATTCCAATATATGTATAGATAATTGAACTTCACAACAAATTCTACCATAAAAAGAATTCTAATTAATTAATGCAGTACCCCAGGACTTGTTGATGGGTATGCCTGCTAGCATCAGTACATGTATACATAAAAAAGAAATCATGAAAAAATCAGAAATTTACAGATCACTTCCACAACAACTACAGTGCTAAATTAAAAGTCTCATTGCGAGACAAGTTTCTTGGGGTGAATACCATGAAACACTTACATTTTCAAACCCGAATTAAAATCTCTACATCTTGTAACAAAGGAAAGACAACTAGTACATCCATAACTGACTTAAAAAACTAGTATAATTTTTTTTCTATATTCTTTTAATACCATATGCTGACATGTATGCCTGTTGTATGCTGCAATCACACGACTGTTGTGCATCTTTTATTCTGCAGTGATCAAGGTGTGGTGCTGCCCGAATCCTAAAATTCACCGGCATCATGCATGACCATTTTGCTTACTGGCAACATAATCATTATATCCTAGGGTTAATTTTTCACTGCGGTAACGAGTTAATCTGAGGGACTTCCTAACATCGTGGTCGATTGGTCCCTTAAATCCACCCTTCCGTAGTAAAGAGTCTATTGTCTGCATAATGTCCCATCCTACAAGGCAAAAACAAATAGTGAGGAGCTACTATCATTTGAACATCATAAGGCATTATATCAACATAGAAATATGAAATAATAATCATATAATATACTGAATGTGACATAAAAAGTTTTGTGATACATGTATTTACTGTTGTATGGAAATGTTGGTAAACCGATTTACAGTACTGTATATTTATACTGTACTTGCAGTTTTCATAGTATGCGACAGCTTGCAGATAATACTATGCTGATATCACCCTTACATCTTGAAACGTATAGAAAATGTGTAGATGCAATTTGTGTTACAGTTTATTTACCAGATGATTTTTTTTATCAATCTTTTTTTTTTTATCAATCTTTGATAGACCCTATCTCCAATACCTTGCTCTGTGGCAACCTCAGGTAGATAGGTAGCTGTTTTCTTATGACCTTTTTCATTGAGAAATTCTATCCTGATGCCGTGAATCCCAACCTGAAAAACAGACCAGCAGCATCACATAAGTGCATGGTCACAGGAACAACATATCAGAAATATCACAATTATCAGCTTTACTCCTGAAATCCAATTATGGTACATGAATTACAGCTGTGGACAACAGATGCATGTTCATCCAAGGTCTACAAAATCCAAGAAACTATTTAATGCACACAAGAAAATATCAAAATGCTGCAAAGTACATCCAAAATTACAACTTTGACTGTTACAACCAAAACAGATGTCACCTGCATCAGGGTAATCTTAATTAAAATAATCCGTAAAAAATTAAAAAATTAAACCACTAATATTGAAGTCAGAGTGAACAAATTCCGTGGTTTTTGCAGTCTTATCAAAATCAGATCCTCGATGCCCTCGTAGCGACAAATCATTAATTGGGAGCATCAAGGGTCTGATTTTAATCAGATTAACCATTTTTGATCAGAATGGATATGCAGAATGGACAAATCCATTATAAATCTGCTTGATAGAATGAATAAAGGCACCCATTTATACATTAGAAAGAATAGACATTTTGACTATCATGATATAAATACATGTAGAATGGGCATATTCAATCAAACTTTGAACAAATCCTGCATATTGATCATTGTAGTGAACTGAATGTTGATGTCTATTAATAAACTGAATTAAATGGGCATATTAATTTCTAATTAATACATGTACATGTGTATTGAATTGGCATGTCTACTATTGCGGTGAAGAGAATAGACACACATCCACTATTAAATATATTGGACAGAACTGGTGTATCCACTATACAGCCTGATGCTATAAAACTGACCTCCCAGTCCATGTAATCTCTGGCGTCCTCAAAGTTGGTCAGAATGGACACAGACACGTGGAGCTTGGTGAACTCATCCTTGGTGATGGGACTGAAGCGGCTATCTTTGATAGCACTGAAATATACAGGGAAATCAGTCAATTATGGGCATTCAACAACTCGTACTCAGAGTGCTTTGACATTTTTCTCCCTTAATTCTCATTATATTAACATAATGTATGGTATGGGACACTTGTCGATATTAATGTGGATAAAAGTACAAAATAATCAAAATACTTTAACCATTTTAGAATTTTTAAATTTCACAATATTTGACCCAAAAATATGTTTAAACATTTTTTGGAAAGGCAAAAATTATAAAAGCCCCCACGGGATTCGAACTCATGACTTACAAGTTCGTAGATAATGCTCTAACCCACTGCGCTACGCTGTTAGGTAAGAATTTTGAGAAAGAAAAGATTTATAAACTATACTCGATTTTATTGTTTATTTCGATCGGAAATACGTCCAATATGGAGGTGTCCCATACCACCTTAAATCATATTTAGTGATAAATTGCACTAATCCTTCTTTTGATAAATTTATACAAGTACTGATTAAAAAACCAAACAAATATATTCAAATAGTATACCCTATAGCTAAAAAACGTGAGTTCAACATGTTTCCATTTAAATACATGTACTATATCTTACACCTTAATACTGATGTCTAAAAGTCTTACTGCAAAAAACTTAAACAAAACAAACATGAGTACTAAATGAACCACACTATAAAGGGTGGTAGCCATAATAGTTTTCAAGAATATCCCTGTTACAAGTAAATACAATAGGTAATATACTGGTTGCATTAATAATCTACATACAGATTTGATATCATTATCTTTCAAATCTATCAAACTAATGGCCACTCATACACACACACACAAAAACAAATTCAGCAATGCAATAATTAATGATACACCATACCTAGTGACTGCATATTCCCTGAGGCCACTGTGTAGATTAGTGGAGGTGAATGTTCCAATGCAACCTCGCAGACGACGACTGTGACCGATATTCCAGGTCACGAACAGAGGACTGAAAACAAAAACCAGTCCGGGGTGCAGTATAAAAAATGCAGCAGCAAATAATACTAATAGGTGTATTTATTAAATGCCATACAAGGCTCTTTGATTATTCAGATAAGCTTGTACATCAATTGCAATAAAAAAGAAATGGACAAGCAGAGATTGTTATCCTTAATAAACAGTATAAATCCGATTGAAATATTGCTGGGCAGATAATGCTTACATTGGGTTAACACTTGTTTCAATCTGAAAAGAGACTGATAATATTGATACTATTTCTATTATATTGAATGAAAGGTGTGCATTCTCTCTCTCACCCCCCCCCCCCCCCCCCCCCCCCCCCCCCCACAAAAGTACAGTGCATGTAAACTTCAATTCATATAAATGTAGCAGGGTTTGGTCTTTTTCTATTCAGAAATAAAAGATAGGGGGTCCATATCCCTTGCTGTGACTTCACTTTTACCCCCTGTGACATGGTATTAAAAATTCTGGAGTTATGTTAATTTGGAGTATTCTTACAATTCTATGTACTTTCACAAAGTTATCTAAGGCTCTTTGTCATATGATACTGGTACAATCAAGAATTCATATTGTTAGTAAAGCAGTTAAAAATAGCTTTTCTGCTTTGAATTTTATTTTTTTCCTTTTTTTTTTTGGGGGGGGGGGGGGTTGTTGTTAACCATTAAGTTGTGTATGTGTTAGGGAAGTGAGGGTTAATTAAGCCTCATTTCAAGAGACACGTCACTTTTATCTTTCCATTTTCATTCAGTCATGGTAAAGGAAACAGCTTAATTACTCATGTACCTCATAAGGCCTCAAGGACACTAGAATGAACAAAATCCTGCTAATAATACAACAAAAAAATTCATTTTAACAAGAATGCTAAAGCTACCAGTGTTTCATCTTGGATTTAAACAAAAAAAAGAAGTACCGGTATATTTTATGATCAACACAACAAAAAAGTATATGTAAATATTATAATAAAAATACTGTAAATGACTTAATATATTGATTCTTATTTAGAATCAAGAATTCCTTTACATTTCATAACCTTGAAAATGAATATCGATACATGTATTAAGTTTTACGTAGAGGACATATGGCAGCAAATACACATAACATACAATCATTCAACTCTGTCAGATATCTTTGAAAGATAGTGCTATGAATGATTTTTAAAATAGAATGAACTATGATTAAATACAGATAAACTTTTATTAAACTGGGGCTGATTCTTTACCACAAACAATCTGCATAAAAAAATGATTCCTTAAATATCTGCTATCAAGGCTGCTACATAAAAAATTCCCATACCCAGGTATTAATCTTCTTTCAAATTCTTGCTGAAAAGGTCAATAATGGGCTAAAAGCTTTTTCATGCAGAAATTTTTGAGCAGTGAATTTCAGATGTTGGTGCAGGATATTCGAGCCCCTATTATGCAACTGGAGTACAGGGTCTAGATGGAGATTATTTTAGCTCAAGGTTCTAAAAAACCAAACTCTCTCAATTTAAGCTAAGTACGTTGCAAGATTTATATCATCAGACAGCCACTTATATTAATTTAATGCATCTACATGTAATGTAAAATATGTTTTCCATGTGACTGCATACAATGAGAATTTAATTCCATACATTACATGCTTGCATTAACAACAAAAAACTAACAATTATAAATATGAATTACTCTCGACAGTGAAACATGCCAGTTTCTCTGTAAAAAATCAGTGATTCGGATCATAGAGCTGTTTTAGGATCCCTAAAGTAGTTTTTCTACACAATGTGAAATTATTTAATTTTTCCATGTCTATTGTTAGAACTCATGAATTTTTTTCAACCTCTTTTTACAACTATAGCTCTAAATCATCAAATGTATATGTGAAGTCTTGTCAATATGACAGTTTTTAATTCTACTTATCAGGAATCAGATTGAGTCAAGTCCATAAGAGGAATTATATATATAACTCTCTCTCTCTCTCTCTCTCTCTCTCTCTCTCTCACACACACACACACACACACACACATATATGTAAAACACCCATTTCTCTCTCTCTCTCTCTCTCTCTCTCTCTCTCTCTCTCTCTCTCAACTACAGTACAGCCCACAAACTCTATTAATTCTGGTCTCTCGTCCATCCACTGGACCTCTACAGTCTCCATAACAAACATTCATTTCCTTTGTTTACATTCACTTCCTTTGTTTGTTTCCAAGCACATGTGCTTTTCATATAAAAAAAAACCCACATTATTCAAATATGAAGCCCGTGTCAATTTTGATTTTACAATAAACATTTTTTTCCCTTGAAATTATTACATTATGTTAAAGAAGGAACAAATACTTACAAGGCTTCGTTTGTGAAAGACGGGGTTTTTGGTGGTTCATAGCAATGAAGATGACTGTGAAGGACGTCGAAACAAAATATACACATATCTACACATGCCACGGAATACCCATGTTTGAAACCATTCGGATGAACTGACGATCCATTACAACAAATCGAGGAGGGCATCGAGTTGTTTAGTTTTTGTTTTTTCACTCCACAACAGCTGGCCGCCATATTGGACCATCTCTCGCAAGGATCTCGACAGCGCGCGAGATTTACATGTTATATATGAGCAAGATTTAATTTTAGCTGACATGGAAAAAAAAACCCATCCTTTAATGAGCTGGATTTCAAGGTTACACATAAGGAGATTGTAGATGCAATAGCAAATCTAAAATCTGGAAAAGCCAACGGACTTGATTTAATATCTAATGAAATGTTAAAACATAGTCAATCCTATTTACTTTCCTGCATACATAAGGTCTTTAATAGTTGTTTCACATACGGTATTTATCCTCAAGCTTGGAGTAACGGGTACATAAGTCCAATTTTTAAGTCTGATGATCCAAACAATCCTGCAAATTATAGGGGTATCACAATTACCAGCACTCTTGGCAAGTTATTCAACAACATTTTGCCACTCTAGATTAGATAAATTTCTTAAAAAACACAATTTAATTCACAAATCTCAAATTGGCTTTACCAAAGATGCAAAAACATCTGATCATTTATTTGTACTAAAATGTTTAATTGATAAATTCTGTAACACAAAAGAAGGAATTAAGACTCTATGCTTGTTTTATTGATTTTCATAAAGCCTTTGACAGTGTTATACACACAGGATTAAAGCTCAAATTACTTCAAATGAATGTTGGATCTAAATTTTATAATATCATAAGTAATATATATAAGAATAGTCAAGCATGTGTGAAAATTGGAGGGTCCCTCTCGGATTCATTTCCAATAGACATAGGTGCCCGTCAAGGGGATAACTTGAGCCCTTCCTTACTTAAGATATTTATTAATGATTTTCCAGCATATTTAGATTCATGTATTGATGAAGTATCACTTCAGACCCAAACTGTTAACTGTTTAATGTATGCAGATGACATTGTTATTTTATCATCCTCAGCTAAAGGTATTCAAGCAAGACTTTCTCAACTTGAAAAGTACTGTTCTGATTGGTGTCTAAAGGTAAACATTCGGAAAACTAAAGTAATGATCTTTAATAAAGCTGGTCGTAATATTACGCAAAACCTAATGTTTCAAAATAACATGATAGACTGTGTATCTAGCTACAAATATCTTGGAGCTAGTCCACCTAACTGTATCTGGAAGTTTTCATGAAGCAAGATCCGAGCTCTATAAAAAAGCGTTAAAAGCATATTACAAATTGAGAAATGATTTTATTAATTTAAATCCTGGAATTAAAACCAGTATACATGTATTTGACTCCACTATTAAACCAATTCTTTTATATAATGCAGATGTATGGGGTGTAAGCAATATATTTACTAAAAGATTCCTAAAATGCGAGAAGTTAGAAATTGGAGACTGTTTTAGAAATTTACCCTGTGAAAGAATACATGTCAAATTCTGTAAATATATTCTTGGTGTTTACAGGAAAAGTATAAATTTTGCAGTGTTGTCTGAATTGGGAAGGTTTCCCTTGCATTATGATATTGTAATATTGTTAATCAAAAGTTGGTATAGATTTGAAAATTTGTCCACAGAATTTCCATTACTTAAGGATGCATATGAGTGTAGTAAAAATCTTTTTGTAACTGGCAAAAACTCATGGTATGCTTTTATACAAAAATTAAGAACAATTCTGAATATTAAAGATGAAGTAATTTTTTATGGAAAGCATAAATTTAAGTCAGTCTGTCATAAAACATTATTAGATTATTATGTAAAAAATTGGTATACAAGTCAACAGGTCTATACTGATGGTAAATTAAGGACATATGTAAAACTTAAACAAAATTGGGGTTATGAAAATTATTTATCAATAGTTAAAAATTTTGATCACAGGAAATCTCTATGTAAATTAAGAATTTCCTGTCACAGGTTGCAAATTGAAGTAGGTAGATTTACCAACATCCCTAGAGAAGATCGATTATGTATTAGATGTAATTCTAACAGTATAGATGATGAAACTCATTTTTTGATTACATGTGAAAAATATGATCACCAAAGAAAAGAAATATTTCAGTTAATTAAAAGCAAATTTCCAAAATTTTCAGATTTAGATAATGAACAAAAACTTTTTTGATTACCGTACTCAATATTGAAGACAAGGAAATTCTTAATCTTGTGGGCAAATTTATAAATGATAACATGCTATAGTACTCCTTTAAGTGAAATATTGTTGGAATTAACATTGTCATTTGCTATAATTGTTATACTTAAATAATTTTTTATATTATTCATTGGCATGTCTTTCTCTTGTAATTATAATAATATGTCATGTACTTGTCTGTTCTGGACTCTGAATTAGTAATAAATGATCTGTATCTGTATCTGTACTTTATGTTGGCGGATCATGCAAATCAAACTGAAATTACATGTACTTTAAGAAATAAAATGTGTGCTTGTTCCATGAAAGTCAAACAATGTCTTTATCAATCTAAGCATCGCTTTGAAAAAAAAAGATTTCTTTTACTAAAGTAACCTTTTAAAAGCTTTTCACACGTTATGTAATTCGAGAGTTCAAGTTAATTAATTATATCTTTGTGATATCTTCTTTAGCATAAAGATAGGAGTATTAAGAATTTGGATATATTAATTTATATCTAGACAATTTTACCATAAGATTTGAAAATCTATCGGCTCTAAGATTATCTTAAAAATATACTGAGTACTGCAAACGGAAAAAAGACATTTTATAATAGACCAATTTTTTTCCCAACTTAATATAAAAACTTGCAAAGACTTAATTCTCCCTTAATTTCTGAAATGTTAACTTAACGAACGAATTTTTAAGAAATCAATTTTAACGTAAAATAATTTTTAAGAAAATGAAAGTTGAGTATTATGGCAAATTATGAAAGACACTGCATTAAAATAATTTTTGAATCTAAAATTGTCGTAAAGCATGTCAATTTCAAATAAATTATCTGCCGTATAACATATGATTGCATACCAAAAGAATGTGAGATACTTTTTGGAAAAATACAAAATAGTCTAAAGTTTTAAGCGAAGTCGAAAACCTCGAAAACAACAACTTAGTCCGTTTAATAAGGTATCGGGTTCGTTCGCCCTATCTACCTGTTCGCTCGAGTTCGTTTGCCCTAGGTCCGTTCGCTCTAATTGTCGTTCGCCCTAATTATCGTTCGCCCTAAACCTTGTTCGCTCTATGTTGTTAATAAACCATATCATTTTAAGTTAATTAACTTTATTTCATTTAATATCAACTTTTTAAATAATGAAATATTTTTACTTTTATAAATTTTTCGTACATTTTATGATTTTTTTCTTCAATTAGACTTAATTGGTCTAATTGTTAGATTTAAATACGGTAAATTATTGATAACTGTCTTGATGTTTTTTTTTTTTAATGATTCGCATGTTGTTTTAAACAATTAAAGAAATTGAGACATGAATTGGTCCATACATGTATAGAAGGTGAGCAGCGGATAAACAACAATTCTTTCTTGGAAGAATTTATATACCCGAGCACAGCACAATCCTTTGATCTTTAAATGAATTATATACGTAGATGGAACATGCAACTTTATGAGACTACTGTTAACCATAATTAAATAATTAATTCGCCATGGCAATAAGTCATCGTATCGTTATCAGGTCAGTCCATTTGTTATCATTATGTAAGGGTGCTATATGATAGTGTTGTTTTCTAATCATGAAATTATAAAGAGATATATTTAATTACACAAATATGAAAATATACAACTACATTAATCCTCTATTAAAATAAGGCGAACGGACCTTGGGCGAACGGAATTAAGGGCGAGCGGACCTTGGACGAACAGAAACTAGGGCGAACGGCGTCAAGGGCGAACGCATTTTAGGGCAAACGAACATAAATTCGTTTAATAAGCAGTCTGGTAAGTGCTCGACTGACTTTTTTTCCTTGAACTGTACGATATTCAACGTATTTAATATGTCAGGTTTTATAATATATATTTCTGGAGAAAAGTGGGTGAATGATTGCTCCAAGGTTTGCTTGGATAAAAGCTTTTTTTTTTTTTTTTTTTTTTTTAAAGATTTTAGTATATTCTACTTATTAGATATTATTATTTATTTTCCATATCTTCTTTAAGCATAGTATAGTATTTTGTACGTTTAAAGAGTTTTCTTGCATTTATCCCGCTACAGTGCATATTGTATCAGTGACCGAGTATAAGTATTCATTGAAGACGGGCCCGTAAACTTTTACAAGAGAACTTTCAGGTCATGACCAATTATTTTATAAATGCTAACTAGACATCGTCAAAGGGCCCCGCTTAGTTAATGGAAATTAAGTTGAAAATCATTTTAGAGGATTTGCTTTGACCTTAACCTATGACTTTTGGATATACAACTAAAATTCAAGATCATTACACACCCCTTCCTACAGGTATTGTTTAGTTTAATCGGAGCAAGATTAAGCCAACGGGAAATAATTGATGAAATAAAACTGGATTTTTAAGAGATCTGCTTTAACTTGGTAACCGTAAACGTAGTTCAAGGTCACAGCACACCCTTTACCAAAAAGCTCTATTTATGTGAAGTATGAGCCAGATAGGACTAAGGGGAGAGTATATATACTCTGACCAAAGATTTTGGCATGGTCTGATATGACCTTGACTCTTGACCTAAAAACTTCAAGGTTACAGAACCCTGTGATCAAAGGAACTCTGTGGGTGAAGTATGAGCTAAATTGTCAGAGGAGTGATATCATGATTCAGACAAGGATTTGTCCACATAATTCTGCTATATGACCTTCACCTAAGACTTAGAAACTTGGTTCAAGGTCACTGTACACCCATTACCCAAAGGCACCCTGTGGGTGAAGTATGTGCCAGATTGGGCCATGGGGACAGAAGATATAAACCGGACAAGTGATCGCAAATGGACAGATGGACTGACGCCCAGGCTGATCACTGTAGGTTGCCCAGAGAGGGGGACCCTTATTATTCATCAATACATAATGTTTCAACAAAGAACAAGTGAAATACCAGTATACTTTCAGAAACTGATGTACTTTGGATTATATGGGTGGGGTTCATTGGAAATCATTCCATGACACCGAAAATATTTGTGGCTTAGCAAGTTCCTTTTTATGATTATATTATTTGGCATTGCAATAATGCAATAGTTAAAAATGCCCTATGATAAGTTTTCTCATAAGTCTTTACCTTTAGCTAGAAATTCCAAAGAAATATATGTCTTTATATTTTATTTCACACTTTCATCAATGTTTTCTTGTGTACAAAATAGAATCAGTATTACACATAATGTTTGTATGTAATGAATTTACCATATGTAAAGTTACAAGTTTCAATATCAAATATTCATAAATACAAATACATGTATATTCACAAGCACACACTCTACACCTTCTCTTGAATATGCTACCAACTTATACAGTGAAATCCTGGTGCCTTGGCACCAAACTTATCTAATAAAACCATCTTTATTATTTTAGTGTCTAAACATCAAAATAACAAATATTAACTAGATATGTGTTTACCGACTTGACATTTTATAAAATCACCAGAAAATGTACATGTTCAAATCAATAAACAGATGAATTTTTAAAACAACATAATCTTAGACCACAATCCAATGACCGCATATACCTTAGGGGATGATTGTACATGTTGGCTGTGGTTTATGATTTTGCTAGCTCTTCTGTAGTTTCCCTGTTCAGAAGGAAATTCACACACAATCAGCCAGTCATTCACTGCTCCACACATACTTAACTGGCTCACATTATTACATTAGCTTTATAACAAGACTCCATTTTACAATCTATGCAAGTAAAACCACCGTAATTTAATATGGGTGACATCCCCCACCCCAAATTAAAAACAAAAAACAGAAAAAAATCCCCAAATTAATGAATATCACCAAGTTCACTTTCACATAGGAATGTATCATCTTAGTAGATTATGAGATGGATCATTCAATTCTTTTTTCAAACAATTCAAAGGTATTTGTGGATAATTGAAGCAAAGATCTATCATCAAATAATTTTTGTTTTCAATGTAATGTATTGTATGAATTTCAGGCATATCATGCATTGAAAATGATGGGTAAATATAAAGATATCAATTATTTCTTTCTCTAATTTTCAAAAATCAAACCACTTTTTCACTATACAAAACTTCAAAGGGAATGCAAAAATAGTACATGTACTGAAATTAAAAATAGAGTTGCTGACAAAGCAAACATAAATCCTAAATGACATTTGAAACTGTATACATGAACACGGTAATACAGGGCAATTCTAAAATATAGAGAAATTATGGTAGATATCAGCACCTTTCAGATGATCTGGAAGTTTTCATAAACAAAATAAATCAGGACAAGTCATATCATTCATTAAATCACATGTTGTTTAATAGCAAGATACACATCTGTCTGTAATATTGGATACTTAGTATTACATCATTTTGTTAAAACACAAAAAAGTGACATAAATTAAAGCATTCAATTTATAGAAAATTAAATACCTAGCAGACATATATAGAAAATTAACATAAATGACATGCTGTAAATATTCAACATTGGAGAGGTCCATAGCAAGTCAACCTTCCAAAGCAAGAAATATTAAAGCCTTCCACACAAGTACCGATAACTGCTTGTGTATCATTAAGCCGCTATGTCTGCACCGTAGCTATATAGAGCACAGATATATAAACTTCTTTATAGTGGAGATAGATCTTGTGCAATAAATACTTCTGATTTGTCATTGCCCCCTGACTATTTATTATGTGTACCATCCATGAATGCAATGAATTTGAAAATACTTTATTATGACTTAAAGGTATGCCTATTGCCAAAATACTAGTACCGGGGGTACATGAATCAACTGAATTCACGATTGTTTGAAAATACATACTGTTCTGTATGATATGGAGAAATTTTGTTAACATATATTAGTATTAAGAAAGATTGTTTGTTTACAAACTCCTGTTTACTCCTTTAAGTGAAATATTGTTGGAATTAACATTGTCATTTGCTATAATTGTTATACTTCAATAATAATTTTTTATCTTATTCATTGGCATGTCTTTCTCTTGTAATTATCATAATATGTCATGTACTTGTCTGTTCTGGACTCTGAATTACCGTAGTAATAAATGATCTGTATCTGTATCTGTATCTGTACTTTATGTTGGCGGATCATGCAAATCAAACTGAAATTACATGTACTTTAAGAAATAAAATGTGTGCTTGTTCCATGAAAGTCAAACAATGTCTTTATCAATCTAAGCATCGCTTTGAAAAAAAAAAAGATTTCTATTACTAAAGTAACCTTTTAAAAGCTTTTCACATGTTATGCAATTCGAGAGTTCAAGTTTAGCTTTTCACACGTTATGCAATTCGAGAGTTCAAGTTAATTAATTATATCTTTGTGATATCTTCTTTAGCATAAAGATAGGAGTATTTAGAATTTGGATATATTAATTTATATCTAGACAATTTTACCATAAGATTTGAAAATCTATCGGCTCTAAGATTATCTTAAAAATATACTGAGTACTGCAAACGGAAAAAAGACATTTTATAATAGACCAATTTTTTTCCCAACTTAATATAAAAACTTGCAAAGACTTAATTCTCCCTTAATTTCTGAAATGTTAACTTAACGAACGAACTTTTAAGAGATCAATTTTAACGTAAAATAATTTTTAAGAAAATGAAAGTTGAGTATTATGGAAAATTATGAAAGACACGGCATTAAAATAATTTTTGAATCTAAAATTGTCGTAAAGCATGTCAATTTCAAATAATAAATTATCTGCCGTATAACATATGATTGCATACCAAAAGAATGTGAGATACTTTATGGAAAAATACAAAATAGTCTAAAGTTTTAAGCGAAGTCGAAAACCTCGAAAACAACAACTTAGTCCGTTTAATAAGGTATCGGGTTCGTTCGCCCTATCTACCTGTTCGCTCGAGTCCGTTTGCCCTAGGTCCGTTCGCTCTAATTGTCGTTCGCCCTAATTATCGTTCGCCCTAAACCTTGTTCGCTCCATGTTGTTAATAAACCATATCATTTTAAGTTAATTAACTTTATTTCATTCAACTTTTTAAATAATGAAATATTTTTACTTTTATAAATTTTTCGTACATTTTATGATTTTTTTTTCTTCAATTAGACTTAATTGGTCTAATTGTTAGATTTAAATACGGTAAATTATTGATAACTGTCTTGATGTTTTTTTTTTGATGATTCGCATGTTGTTTTAAACATTTAAAGAAATTGAGACATTAATTGGTCCATACATGTATAGCACAGCACAATCCTTTGATCTTTAAATGAATTATATACGTAGATGGAACATGCAACTTTATGAAACTAGGGCGAACGGACCTTGGGCGAACAGAAACTAGGGCGAACGGTGTCAAGGGCGAACGCATTTTAGGGCGAAAGAACATAAATTCGTTTAATAAGCAGTCTGGTAAGTGCACGACTGACTTTTTTTTCTTGAACTGTACGATATTCAACGTATTTAATATGTCAGGTTTTATAATATATATTTCTGGAGTATAGTGGGTGAATGATTGCTCCAAGGTTTGCTTGGATAAAAGCTTTTTTTTTTTTTTTTTTTTTTTTTTAAAGATTTTAGTATATTTTACTTATTAGATATTATTATTTATTTTCCATATCTTCTCTAAGCATAGTATAGTATTTTGTACGTTTAAAGAGTTTTCTTGCATTTTCCCGCTACAGTGCATATTGTATCAGTGACCGAGTATAAGTATTCATTGAAGACGGGCCCGTAAGCTTTTACAAGAGAACTTTCAGGTCATGGCCAATTATTTTATAAATGCTAACTAGACATCGTCAAAGAGCCCCGCTTAGTTAATGGAAATTAAGTTGAAAAAAATCAAATCATTTTAGAGGGTTTGCTTTGACCTTAACCTATGACTTAGAAATATTTCAGTTTGGATATACAACTAAAATTCAAGATCATTACACACCCCTTCTTACAGGCATTGTTTAGTTTAATCGGAGCAAAATTAAGCCAACGGGAAATAATTGATGAAATAAAACTGGATTTTTAAGAGATCTGCTTTAACTTGGTAACCTTAAACGTAGTTCAAGGTCACAGCACACCCTTTACCCAAAAGCTCTATTTATGTGAAGTACGAGCCAGATAGGACTAAGGGGAGAGTATATATACTCTGACCAAAGATTTTGGCATGGTCTGATATGACCTTGACTCTTGACCTAAAAACTTCAAGGTTACAGAACCCTGTGATCAAAGGAACTCTGTGGGTGAAGTATGAGCTAAATTGTCAGAGGAGCGATATCATGATTCAGACAAGGATTTGTCCACATAATTCTGCTATATGACCTTCACCTAAGACTTAGAAACTTGGTTCAAGGTCACTGGACACCCATTACCCAAAGGCACCCTGTGGGTGAAGTATGTGCCAGATTGGGCCACGGGGACAGATGATATAAACCGGACAAGTGATCGCAAATGGACAGATGGACTGACGCCCAGGCTGATCACTGTAGGTTGCCCAGAGAGGGGGACCCTTATTATTCATCAATACATAATGTTTCAACAAAGAACTAGTGAAATACCAGTATACTTTCAGAAACTGATGTACTTTGGATTATATGGGTGGGGTTCATTGGAAATCATTCCATGACACCGAAAATATTTGTGGCCTAGCAAGTTCCTTTTTATGATTATATTATTTGGCATTGCAATAATGCAATAGTTAAAAATGCCCTATGATAAGTTTTCTCATAAGTCTTTACCTTTAGCTAGAAATTCCAAAGAAATATATGTCTTTATATTTTATTTCACACTTTCATCAATGTTTTCTTATGTACAAAATAAAATCAGTATTACACATAATAATTGTATGTAATGAATTTACCATATGTAAAGTTACAAGTTTCAATATCAAATACTCATAAATACAAATACATGTATATTCACAAGCACACACTCTACACCTTCTCTTGAATATGCTACCAACTTATACAGTGAAATCCTGGTGCCTTGGCATCAAACTTATCTAATAAAACCATCTTTATTATTTTAGTGTCTAAACATCAAAATAACAAATATTAACTAGATATGTGTTTACCGACTTGACATTTTATAAAATCACCAGAAAATGTACATGTTCAAATCAATAAACAGATGAATTTTTAAAACAACATAATCTTAGACCACAATCCAATGACCAGAAATACCTTAGGGAACGATTGTACATGTTGGCTGTGGTTTATGATTTTGCTAGCTCTTCTGTAGTTTCCCTGTTCAGAAGGAAATTCACACACAATCAGCCAGTCATTCACTGCTCCACACATACTTAACTGGCTCACATTATTACATTAGCTTTATAACAAGACTCCATTTTACAATCTATGCAAGTACCGGTAAAACCACCGTAATTTAATATGGGTGACATCCCCCACCCCAAATTAAAAACAAAAAACAGAAAAAAATCCCCAAATTAATGAATATCACCAAGTTCACTTTCACATAGGAATGTATCATCTTAGTAGATTATGAGATGGATCATTCAATTCTTTTTTCAAACAATTCAAAGGTATTTGTGGATAATTGAAGCAAAGATCTATCATCAAATAATTTTTGTTTTCAATGTAATGTATTGTATGAATTTCAGGCATATCATGCATTGAAAATGATGGGTAAATATAAAGATATCAATTATTTCTTTCTCTAATTTTCAAAAATCAAACCACTTTTTCACTATACAAAACTTCAAAGGGAATGCAAAAATAGTACATGTACTGAAATTAAAAATAGAGTTGCTGACAAAGCAAACATAAATCCTAAATGACATTTGAAACTGTATACATGAACACGGTAATACAGGGCAATCCTAAAATATAGAGAAATTATGGTAGATATCAGCACCTTTCAGATGATCTGGGAGTTTTCATAAACAAAAAAAATCAGGACAAGTCATATCATTCATTAAATCACATGTTGTTTAATAGCAAGATACACATCTGTCTGTAATATTGGATACTTAGTATTACATCATTTTGTTAAAACACAAAAAAGTGACATAAATTAAAGCATTCAATTTATAGAAAATTAAATACCTAGCTCTCATATATAGAAAATTAACATAAATGACATGCTGTAAATATTCAACATTGGAGAGGTCCATAGCAAGTCAACCTTCCAAAGCAAGAAATAAAGCCTTCCACACAAGTACCGATAACTGCTCGTGTATCATTAAGCCGCTATGTCTGCACCGTAGCTATATAGAGCACAGATATATACACTTCTTTATAGTGGAGATAGATCTTGTGCAATAAATACTTCTGATTTGTCATTGCCCCCTGACTATTTATTAAGTGTACCATCCATGAATGCAATGAATTTGAAAATACTTTATTATGACTTAAAGGTATGCCTATTGCCAAAATACTAGTACCGGGGGTATATGAATCAACTGAATTCATGATTGTTTGAAAATACATACTGTTCTGTATGATATGGAGAAATTTTGTTAACATATATTAGTATTAAGAGAGATTGTTTGTTTACAATTCAAATTCAATAAATTCTTATCATATCTTAATAACAGATATATATCCCTTCGTGAAAATGTGACGATTGTCAAAATGTTAATGCCACATAGTACAACTAATCCTTTTTTCATATGCTAAAAAATATGTGTTAAATCCCTCACACAATCTCAATGTGCAAGATTTCCACTAAATGAACTAGAAGAAAAATATTGACTACACTGTAACTTTTCATCAATAAAAGGTATGCAAAAAGTATTGCAGAAAAATTACCGATGCACATGGATTGCTTACATCATTTATACAATAGTCATGGATAAAAAAATCCACTCTTTCATATGGTTGACAGTATCTTGTCACAGTTTTTACCGTGACAATAAATAAACACATAAGTTATGACATGCTTACAACAGACATACAATTGCACTTTAAAGGGCAAAAAATGATGAGAATAAAAAAAATCTATTAAAATTGACACCAGAAGCTTAATTGTTAATCATAAATTTAAATTAGAGTTTTAAAATTTTTAGCATTAAGCATAACATTTAATTGTTAAAATTATGTTTTCTTCACAATAGATCTGCAAGTTCTTCTTTGAATGGTGGAAAGAGTTTCTATTTTTCTGCCCCTCCCTTCTTTATAATGTTGGGAACTCAACAGATAAAACATCTTTTTTTTCTACTGAATAGTGTGTTCATAATATAACACAGCAGGAGTTGGTTTTCCTTGCCTGTAGAAACAAAATAAAGATTTGATAAAATTTATCTAAACATGATGTAGAAATGAATTAATAGTTTAACAGAATGCAAGTGCTTTTTCTGAGCCAAAATTATAACTGTGATTAGTGATGTAAATTTATTAAAGGTAGGTACTAGGTGTTCATCATCCAACCTCCTTAAGGGTCCTCCACACCTTGTGACATACTTTTTTTTATGACAGTATGTCAGTTGATAATGAAGTTGTTTAATTTCATAACCTTGTAGCTCAGCGAATATAGCATCATACCACTGAGCTTCAAATTCCAAGAGTCAAATACACAAGAAAATTTTGTGTTTCATTAATAATGATAATCTTTTTTCTCTAAAATTACAACTTTTTTCTATCATTTTTAAGCTGTGCTCCTGCTAAAATTTCATATCTTTAAAGAATACATCAGTTTTTGCTGGATTGAGAAATCAAAGGTGTAAAGGAACCTTTAGAAAAATAACACAAGAGTTGTTAAAATACTCACTGTTTTGTAAAAAGCTTTGGACTGCATGCTGAGTCCTTCTGACTTCTCCACCAAATCATTGAGCTTTTCCTCTCGCTCCAGAATCTTCTCTATCGTATCGTACTGTCAAAATGTCATTATGAAATATCAATGTGCATTGAATTCATTATACCTGCATACATTAAGTGTTTCAATTTGTATCGTTGATACACCTTTTTGCATAAATTTATGAAAATAAACTTAGTGATGCTTGTTTAATTATAGCTTGGACGAATCTATTGGATTTAATAAAAAAAAAAGATGTATTTATTTATAGGGATCCATTGATAAAAAAATACTCTGAATGTGATATGATTCGTAATAATATTGATTTCTTCTGTGATCAAAGGAGTGCTTACTGCAACAGTCCTTTTCTTGAATGAATGCAATCACCTACCAGAATAATTTTTGTTTCATCCAATTCACTCTGAATTTTGGTCATTGAATCTGCTTGCTTGGGATCCTGATATTTCTGAAGGTAATTAGCTAACTCTCCATACACTATCGTACTAAAAAGTAATAAATCAAATCAATACGAGCTTAAATATCCATACAAAATTCAGATATTATAGTGTCTTATCCATAAATGTTTCTTCTTATACAAGCAAGCAATTTTTAAAAAACAATTCAATTTTCATGGGATAAAAAGATGGTTCATTATTGTAAACACTAGCACAATATCATATACATGTAAAACAATGAACATAATTATATACACATTCATAAAAGAGAAAGAATTGCTTTATTTATCGACAGAAAAACAGACCTAAACATAGATACCGGTATAAATATCGATATGAAAACATGACAATGAAAAAAACAGTTTAAATTTATTAACCATAAATAACATCAATTAATGATTCAAATTCCATATTTTTAAATAAACTAAAAGAGCTTGCCAAGTTTAGACCTCGTTTTTATTGAAAACATAACTTCCTTATTACCAGATTAGACACAATATAAATTTACTCAAGGCTGATAAAAAGTATATCATATTCTGTTATTGTTTAATCAACATTATAGTGTTTATACATTGTATGTGGAACAGTATCACAAGTACACTGTATAACAACTATAACAAATATCATTACCTAAGATAAAGAACCTGATATTATAGAAGTCTTTTAGTAAGGGAGAGAATGATAAAAGAAATGAAGAAGTTCTTGAATTGTTACAAGTATCATGACAGCTCTTTCTTTCTTCGGTCAAACATTTTTATCTCTTCAAAATTCGAGATAAAGAACCTGATATTATAGAAGTCTTTTAGTAAGGGAGAGAATGATAAAAGAAATGAAGAAGTTCTTGAATTGTTACAAGTATCATGACAGCTCTCTCTTTCTTCGGTCAAACATTTTTATCTCTTCAAAATTCACTAGACACATATTCTCAGGGAAAATAACAACCACAACATCAAACTGAACTCACCTCTGATTCGCTGTTGGCCACTGTGACTTAGGAACTTTACCTGTAAATTCTTCCAGAACCTGTTAAATAAATCAAAAGCAATACATACATGTACATACATGTAATACATAATTGTGTATATCACAGGAGAAAATATTTATTTAATTTATGTACCTGGATATTTTTAGAACATTGCAGAAGAAAGATTTACAATAATCTACATCCTGTAATAATACATACTGTAGATTTCTAATTTTATGTAATTACTTAATTCTGTCTAATTGCATCAAACACCATGGATATATGTGTTATATCACGAGCACCAAACTTTCCCTATAATTTCATATAAGTCAGGACTGTCAGAAAAATAAAAGCAAGATTATAAAATCCACAACGGTTGCTTCTTCTGATTTAATGATAAAAATTTCTCACTTTTAATTAAAAACCTACAGTATCAAAAGATTGTTACCTTAAATAAATATATGAATTGATAATGCCAATTACAGGTGGCCTCCTGCAATTTTTGTGAAAGGATTGACTTTAATTCATTTTTTCATACCTTATTGATAAGAGTATGGGCCACTCTCTGTGGATATTCATGATCTGCGATCACCAATCCCGTAAGACAATCACTTCTTACATAAACATGGCAAATGTACTCTGAAAAATATATAATAAAACCCCATAGTGGTATTCTGGTTGTTGTCTGAAGACGCCCAATACATGTACATAAATGTAGCCTTTGTTATAAAATTTTCTACATACAATAAAAAGAAATTACGCATTATTCTCAACAAAATTCAAAGATGATGGAAGACCTCCCATTATTTTGTGTTTAAAAACAGAAAACATGTATTATTAAGTGGGTGGATTGAGAAATAAGCTTTGACCAAACCTTGTTCCTTCACAGATGCTCTAGACCCAACAATTGTTCTCTCTGCCACTATTTTACATGTGAAGTCCATAAACTCTTTTACACTGTTAAAATAACATGAACATATTATATAAGGCATAACCCATCCCCTAAAATAAAGAAATAAATGAAATTTCTGAATTTTAACTTTTTTCGGTATTGAACAGTTCTATATAATAGTACTGTAGAAAATATTAAAATTCATGATATGCAGATTGTTCTTATTTACATTATTAACATAATAGCATAATATTTCTAACAATATGCATGCACAGATTCAGCAAATATCTACGTGGCAACAAATGTATACCTAGATCTTTGAAAATATCCAAACGATGATAACTCATGTGCTGAGGACAAGGGATTCACTTTTGTTTCCCCTTTATGAAGGACAGCAATGCAGTAAAGCTTCATGATGGCTCCTTTCAGATGAATATTATACCCAACTAATGTCTAAATCTGAAAAAATAATAAATATGAAAATATCATGAGAAAGACTGTCATTTCGATACCAATTTGACCTTCAATAAAATAATAGCAAATACTACGAATTAACATGTCAGATGACTATTATACGTCTATGGTCTTAGTTCCTTTTCTCACCACCACCTAATTTTCGAGTTAAATTATGACACTTAATAACAATGGCATTGGGGAGAACTACATGGTACATGGCCAGAATTGGTCCCGTTCTCTGTCCAACTTTACCATACCTTACTTTTTTGACAATTTTAACGAAAATATACACACCTGTCAAAGAAGTGCAATCGAAATTGGTATAAAGGAAAATTCAGAGATATCGATCTTCATTAAAATATCATCACCCAGGGAAATTAGTAATTTCTAATCAGAGACATAAATAACAGAGATTAGTAACTGATCAAAATCTCGCGGTCCCTATTGTAAAGTATTCCCAGTTTAAATCAGTATATCTTTTTAATAAACAATTATATTGAAATATAAACAGCTAAACCCTATTACCAAAACATTCAAAATATTATATTTTCATGAGTTTATGTCTTATAAACAATATTAAAAGAGGAGTTTTAGGAGGCAGTTGGCTACCCGTTGTCCGAGATTTCGCCGATGTTTTATAGCTGGTCAATATATTTTCTATATATTAATCTTATTTTTCAATTTTTTGTTTCAAAAACGTCTAAAACCTATGCACATTTTTCATAAAAACAATATACTTTTGGTTTAAGATCATTATCTCAGTTTACTAATATGTAGTTCTCAAAGTTAGGTTGGTCCCGTAACATTTTTCAACAACAAAACACGCTAATGGCGGAGTTGCCAATCTCTGTTATTTATGTCTCTGTATCTAATGGAGATTTATGATGGGGAAAATCTGACATCGTCCAATACTCTACTCAGACACCTTGTACAATTTTTCTAACTTTGTCATCGCGGTTGTTTCTGTCATATGTAATGCAAACCCCCATATGACTTTTCATTGTTAGCCACGTTCTTCAGCCAAACAATTAAGATAAAGGGGGTGTTTCAAAGGAAAAATTGTGAGATTTTCATTCTTAAGAATAAATATCACTTCAACTCTGATGTTGTCATTAATATATGCAATAATTTAAGAAAGTGTGCTGCATAAACATCTTGGGACAGAGTAAAGGCTAGTATAGTCAAATACAAAACCCCACTATTCGCATAAACAGCTGTTAAGATTTGAATTAAATGATTTTAAATGAAATAAATCTTATTCAGATTTTTAGATTAAACACTAAAATCGTTTCCCAACTGAACGAAAACAGACGATTAACAATTCAGACAAGTTATCACAATCAGATCTTGATTGTCATTATCTAAGGAGGTGTTTTCTCCATAAACTTTCCATCTGTTTGTTTCTTTACATTACTAATATTCTGAATCTACTTACAATCAATATATGTTACTTACAATAAAATGTACTGCTTCTTTGTGGTCGTTTTTCAAAATAAACATGTGATCAAGAGATACGTTGTCAACAATATGCTGTCATACATTTACTCAATATCAATTTTTAGCAGTGATTAAAACCGGAAATGACGACAAACTGAAATATGACAACTTGTTCGTATATTTTTCGGGAGATTTTCAGTCACTATGTTTTTGATTATTTTTAAAGAAAGATGTACTCGTAATCAGAATACGTCTTATTAGACACCTATACCGATTTTGTAAGAGGAGCGGATATATTTATATAAAATTAAAGAACTGAAGCTTGTGAAAGTTTTAAATATAAGTTAAATGTCGATGTCACTTTTTTTGGTTAGAAAAGGTAAAATCTATAATTCAGAATAATTAATATTTTCGGGCTACAAAAGATGTGATGTCAGATTAAAAAAAATTAATGTACATTGTTGAAAGATGAGCCAACCCTTACCTAATAATATTTATTATATATGTTCATATGTTCATTTATCGGTTTATAAAAAAATCTATCTCGGGAGAAGGGATTTATTCGACCAATTAGTATAATCATCATAGTAATACCCCCCCCCCCCCCCCACTTTTTTTCTTCTTTTTATACATGTAATTACTACTGATATTCTCATTCTCAATTTCCAATTCAAAGTTGAACATTTTTAAAAGGAGTTCTCCAAATCACGCCATGAATACTTATCGCAGCGAGCTTTAATTTAGGCTTTAATGCAATCATGGCATGTACGTATTCTAATTAATGAATTTTTATTGTGAATAAAAGGCAAAATTGAAAATAGCAGTGGCACATGGACCCACTGACATTTCAGCTGCCGTTCAGCGGCCATTTAGTGAATGTAAGGTGCAATTGTATTCTATTCTCAGCCGGTAAATTCCCCACAGGTACCTGACATTATATACATGTGTCAGTCTGATTAAAACCATCCCCTTCTCCTTACACTCGTAATTAAGGGTCCCTGACGAGTGTAAGGAGAAGGGGGTGGGTTTAATCAGACTGACACATGTATATTTTTCCTCATAAAATAAAAATATAGGGTCTAGCCCACCTAATAATATACAGTATATGTACATATTTTTTAATATAAGAAAAACACAACGCCTGAGCCGCCTGTTTTAATTTTATATATATATATATATATATATATATATATATATATATATATATATATATATATATATATATATATATACTTGTAATAATGAAACCAATAGAATATAGTATATATGTATTATATAGCACTGTATCTTTCGATATCTTTTTACATTTCACTGGGGAGAGTCTATACGATTGAATAACACTTCCTCCACATTTGATACTTTTGGATAATAAAATTTGCAAATATCGGTCTCTGTTGAATCATTTAGGCAACCGAAACACAATAAACGTACAAACAAATGCAATTACTTTAATTAATCAAGTGTGGAAATCCTCCTCCATGATAAAAATAGTTCAGCAGCAATTACACATTATCGGCGGGAAAATTAAGAAAACCCAAAATAATCCTTTAAAAAGTACACAGTTGAATCAATAAATCGATGAAAACTAAAATCGATCTCCAAATATGATTTAAAAACTAGGAGAGTCTTTAATTCGCGTTGTATGTTACATTGTATTTCCTTTTGCCTTAACTTACCCTGCAAATATCATTTTGTTATTTAGCAATTCAAAGGGATTAACATAGCTTGTAACAAAGGTTTTCACAAACTCGAAATCCTTCATTTTCGAGAGACGCGAAACTCTCGAAAATCGAAAAGAAAAAGGAACGAGAGTTTACAAAAACCTGTTTCATACATGTATATTAGGCATATTAATTTGCGTTTTCGAATTCAATTTGAATTGTACTGTATGCACCAGTCTTTTTAAAGACCTTTTCAATAAAGAAAAAAATCAATTATTTCATTCAATAAATCTATTACATTTTGAGGACTAATCATTAATTAACTCAATCATTGTGTCTGCTAATTTTGACTTACACACATCGGCCCATTTTGCTTTATCTTCAGTTTTTTTCCGAGTAAGTCTACAAATATTTCCCTCCTTTTATAACTTCATTTAGTTTCTTGCACAACGATAAAATTGTTCATTGACGAAAACGACGCCTTCCCAAATTTCTCTTAATTGAATATAATTCTGGTTCTTTCTCATTTCTTTATTTCTATGTATATTCTGTCCTCACTCACTTATTTCATACATACATTTTAAAGTACTCTGATCCCAGTATGAAAATTTTTATAAACTTATTTGATTTGAATTTGGTTTAAAATGCAAGGATAACACTTTATGTGACAGATTTATAATAAATATCAATCGTTAGAAGACAAGATTATATGTACATAACATGGATTACAAATCAAAATGCCAAATCTGTTATAAATTGTGAAACATTTCTGACAAATGATAAAGGTTTTCTTTGCAGAAATATGAAGTAGGACAGTTTGAGCATATTTCACAGGGGCTCGTCACGAACTGTTTGTCTCCTTACTATATGACCACCCCTATACCATAAAATACAGTATAGGGGTGGTCAAAAAATAAGAAGAAAAAAAGTTCGTGATGAGACCCTGTGCATATATTTCTGAATTCTTAAGCGATAGGTTCTTTTATCGTTTCTGGGAAAGAGTGGAGAAGGTTCGGCGAGACCAAGCGTTATATAATAAAAAAAAAATCCCAGCCAAGCTGAATCTCTCCAATACCACAAAAATACATCGTGTGCAGGTTTAGAAGACTTTCTGATTGAAAAGAAACATTCAACAAATTAAGTTTTGCTAACAGATATCCTCCGTAAGTGAACACAAATGTTATTGCATAACATTTTCCATTGACGCACCCTTTCACTGTAATCGAGATGATATCGAATAATGTTTAATCTGGGTCGATGAAAACGATACTTTGAATATGATCAAACTTAAAAAAGTTAAAATTTGATATTGATGACGTCAAACGGGAAACACCCTGCAAAACGCTAGAAATAACATCACACTTAATTCTAAGAATTTCGATACCATTTCTACTCATAGTACATCTCATGATATGTATTAAAATATGTCATATAATACCGTTTTTATTGAAAGTGGTTTTGTAACATTTTTTTTTTAAACAGTACTTCTATAAGTTTGTTTTTTATAAGTATAACATAGGTACATGAACACAAGTACATGTATAACTTAATAAAATAATAACCCACAAATGCAATGATATCCCTCAATCATCATTGGATGAAAATTACGAAGTTTAAACATATTATTATGAATCTGGAAAATATCTTCCCAAATAGATGAATTAATTTTATATCATTAAATTTCTATCTCCAACATACAACAATGCAATATATATGTATTTGGGACATCCACTGGAGATATGTTATCAACACTTGAATGTTTCTGATTTTTCTTCGGTTGGACGTACGTTGAATCATTATGAATGTATACCCATATTCAGGGAAATTCATGATTTTCTAAACAGGGCAACAAAGACGCCTTATCTGATAAGAGGATTAAGATATTTCGACAATAGTATCGACATATTCAAAGAATCGTATGTATCGTCGATAACAATATTTTATGATGCTTGAATTCCGGAAACTTGCTCCGGAATCCAAGCATCATAAAGTATAGTTTTTATGATACACAATGAGCAATATGCCGATAATTTCGAGTACTAGTATATATATTCCTTTTGTAAAAAAAAAAATGACTGAAGAAATATTTGATTGCAAATTTACAAAACCGCATTCCTTGACAGCCCATTCCATAACACGTGTATTGTAACTTTTAAAGATGCTATATCATACATTGAAATAGAAATACCTGGTATATCACGTTTCATGCTTTGTGCTACACTATTAGAGCACTGAACACGACTTCCTCTGAGCTAGCAACGATCAGCCAAAGCAGAGAGTCAGTGGGAGGGTAGAGAAGAGTTGATGATCCAAATTAATACGTATAAATGCCACACGTAGCCGGTTCTATCTGAATGTTAATAACTTGTCATAATGGACTGCGCGCACAATCGCGGCCCTGAAGGCAGGAAGACATTCACAACTAGACATTGATTTCCTTATCCCCCGATAATCTATTGTCACATGACCTTTTCATCACATATGTTGTAAATCAGAATCAGTTGAAAATAAAGGAGAACCTAAGGAAATTGCTAATTTTGTAAAACTACGAGTCGTTAGAGGGATTCCACCCACCCACCACTTTTTTTGTCATTTGTATGTAAATTCTGG
Source organism: Magallana nippona (assembly GCA_033439105.1). Classification (NCBI taxonomy): domain Eukaryota; kingdom Metazoa; phylum Mollusca; class Bivalvia; order Ostreida; family Ostreidae; genus Magallana; species Magallana nippona. The sequence continues at coordinate 20,044,195 of CM065920.1, read as the reverse complement.
TCGTTGACTTCGGCGTCCGTTGACGGCTTTTGCACATACCCGAAGCTGAAGATATCATACACACAGTGTTCGTGAGGATGGGGGCAAAATATGTTTATTTTTGCAGGGCAAACTACTGAAATCAGTTTTTTCACCTCTTTTTCATCCCAAACTTCATCCGCGATTCGTATCTGTATTATCGTTTTTTTCACTGTTTATAGAAGAACATGCACATTTTCAATCGGAAATTTTCGATACAGCATGCAGAATTGCCTTAATGCACGCAACATTATATTTTTGTCACAGAGTCACATAAACAATATGATTAAAAATAAAACCGAGCTTTCTTAACGAGCCGTTCCCCTTCCATTACATAAATGGATCGTGGATGAAACATTGAACACTGACAATAATCTATTCTTGGTCGGTATAACGTATATGCCGTGGATCAGCTTAAATTCACATCAAAATAAGAGCCTTCATTTTGCCAATATCGATAAAAACATTTCGCTCCCTTTCATTCTAAAATCACAAAGGCGGAAAATCCAATTTAAACACTGGGTCGCTGGTTCAAATCCCAATTTAGGACTTGACGCATGGAGGCCTGTCATTTGTAAGATAACCAAACAGATAAGGTTCCCTTCCATTGAAACCACTGGAGTTTTCACCGGAAATTGGTAACATCACAATATTTGTAAATTTCATAAAAAAAAAAATAAAACCAGAACATTGTTTTTATTTTCTCAATCTCCATAAGGTCTCTATATAAAAGATTGAAGTATAATTGCAATATTTTGAAAAGATAATTCGATTATAACAACTCTAAATAGATGTTTGTGATATAATAAATCAAATGAAAATTCCCCCTAGAAAGACATTTAAGCAAAACTGGAAAACAATCATTCATCAAATTCTCATTTGATTAAGTGTATTAATTTAAACAAATGGTTAAAGTAAATGCCAATGGTTAACTAGCTCACTTTAATGAAAGACATTCACACATATATAAAAGTATTCTCAGACATAAAATTTAATGTTTTCATGTACGTTGAGGCGATTGCATTTAAAAAAAATTCAATTTATTTTCATAAAGAAATGAAAACTAGAAGTAGAAGTTAAATAAAAAAATGAACAAAATCAAATATAAAACCCTATAGGCTATTGATGATGTGCAGTTTTCATTTTTTAGAACACTTTGCATTTCTTGTACTGATTTTACTCTGCAGACGCTTGTTACTTTTTCCAAAATCAATACACGACAGAAATATCATTTTCTGCGAGATCAATGATTTACAACAGCGGGAATGTCGTGAACTATAGTCTTAATACCCCGGGGTACAGTCTCCAAAACCTGCGGTAGAGAAGAAAACATCAAACTATCAATAATACGAAAATAAACCGCATAAGAAACTTATTATTTTTTTTTAATGAGAACATACAAATGTATAATGTTTTCTGGTTAACATAGAAGTCTGGTGTACCTATCCCCTTGAAAGTTTTGACATTCCATTTCTTTTATATATGTATATAAATTTCAAGAATCATCGTGCTGAAATTGCTTTATGCAAACAAACTTTAATTTTTTTTTTAAAGAAAAATAAACCCGCAGTTTAACTATTTTGAGTTGCAGCAGTGATTCGAAAATACATGTATACTTAAGACACAAGTATATTTACATGGTTATGTCATTAATATGTTGCTAGTTTGGGAAAGAATTATAGTAAATTTAATTAGATCTGTACTTGTATATATTTTATTTTAGTGGGAGTTCTAATCACATTATTCAAATAAAAGATACGCGCTTTATAATAGAACAAATTGTTTTACAATTCAAATTTTTCTTTTCTAATAAACACAGCAAAGGTTTTTTTTTTCAAATACTGGTATAATATAAGCAATTCTACTTAAAAGTTCTACGACTGAATTATGGCTCATTTTATCCAAATAAGAAAGTATTAATAACAATAATATCAAAAAATGTGAAAACATTATTTAAAAAAACTGTTCAATCAAAATGCTTCCATAATGAATCAAAAAGCCTAATTAAAACTGTTGCATCGTTAGCACTTCAGCTGACAGTTTATACCTCATCTGACTCAGAATATTGCAATATTTTATATCCAACGCGCTTTACTTTATTTTTAAATTATTCAATAAATGGTCTGCGAGCTTCTATTGTGTTGGTCAATGAACCTTTTGTACGTAAAAAGTAAAAATACCTATTTTCAAAAACTCAGCATTTTTTCAAATTAAAAAAAAATCCTCAGTTACCATCGTATATCTGAATTTACACTAAATATACACATATACCCCACAACTCCAATTCCTATGTAGGATCAGATTCTTCTGTTTGAAATACAACTCAATTAAAGGGTTTTTATAAATTACTAATTTCGGTTTGGTTAATACAGTGAGTGTAACGTGAAAATGCATTATGTCAGGTAATTTACTAAATATGGAATCTTGTGATATCGTTATTTTTATAAAACACGATTTCCAGATGTCCAGATAAAATTAGACTATTTATTTATAGCGAGAATAACTCACTATGAAAATATAAAAAGTATGTAGCGGTTGTGTTAGAGACGGTCTTTGTTTTCCATACCAGTAATACATATAGTCAAACAGTCGCTATGTAACATTAAATAAAACCCCTTTTTATTTAACTTTTATTTCCTTTTATTTGATTTTGAAAATGAAAAGAAACACTAATTGCATATATTATGCATATAAATTCTTTTTTTTTTTTTTTTTAAATTCAACTTGTTCATAATAGCTCACAGACTTATACTAGTACATAATACTTTCATATTTTACCGCTATATAACTGACCGCCTATTGGTGGGCGATAAAAATTAGTGCTCAAATTAAGTTACAAAAATAGGAAAATTTGAAGAACAATTTTCAATAAAAAAAAAACCCAACAAATTCAAGATCTACTTTGCTTCTTCAATTAACAGAAAGGATAAAACACAAAAGGGCAACTAATTAACTTTTAAATATATATAACAGAGAGAGAGAGAGAGAGAGAGAGAGAGAGAGAGAGAGAGAGAGAGAGAGAGAGAGAAAATATTCAACATGTGCTTTATTTATCATTGTTTTGTTGTCGCTTGTTTTAATTTCGGAGCGTGCCATTAACATTACCCCCTTGACAATTCCACGCATATCAATGCTGCTGCTGCTTGACTCGAAAAAAAACCGACCGCAAAATCAACTAAAAAGAGTTGATGCAAATATGTTTAATAATTCAAATGTATGCTTATTTTCTCAGTATAAATAATGAATCATCATTGAGAGAAAAACAGATATGACACTACTTGTATTGAGCACAAAAATATTCAATGAAAATGTGGGTTGTTAGTGATGAATGGATAGATAGTAAAATAAAAAAAAAATGTCATCTCATTAAAGCGATATTTAATGAATTTTAGTTTATTGTCATTCTGGGCATTATCTTCTTTTGTTTGTCGACTGTTACAGACATACAGTTTTTTGTTCTAAAAGTGGCGATACACTACTGCAAATGTTCTGCCTGGTCAATACATTTTCTTCATTAAATTTCTTACTCTATAAACAAAGACGATAACGATGAAAGAAAACGATACTATAAAGATTTAAGCTAATCTTAGAATCCTCCCTCACTTTGGACACAAAGCTTTCCATCCTACCCACGAAATTTACGACGTGTAACATTATCCCGTTTGTAGGTCATTTAATACATCCTTTCAATTTACTACACAAATAACATACACCAACTCAGGTTTTCGCAGCCAATGAAGAAGAAGGTATGGGGGAGGAGGAATATTCAGTTGTATCTTGCCGCAGAAGAATCTCTTTAGATGTGACACCTTTTCGTATCTTCATGTCTGACATTTGACTCCTCTGGTGCGATCTCCTTATATTGGCACATCCTTACAATTAGTGGACATGACCCACCATACAGGTAAGGTTAATTTAAAGCTTCTTATGCTTAATTTGTGCTCCCATATGCTACGTAAGTTGTTCTAATTGAAAAATTGATTATTATATATAATGTATTTATTGATGTCTACTTATATAAAGCAAAATGAAAGCGATAAAATTCCCGTTGGCTTCGTCTGCTTTAATCCCTATATACAGACACATACTGCCAGGATAATATTCCCTTTTTCTCCATTGATTTCTTTCGTGATCCATTTGGTTTTGTCATGAGGTTAATTCATGATCAATACGTTTGGGGGTTGGATTTTTTTTTTGCTCTCATTTTTTCCCATTCATGTTGCGATGTCGGCCCCAGAGCATTAAGTCTTTTAAAATATATATACTGATTCACAGGAACTGTCGCCTCCCTAACGCAAAAGCTATAAGCTGTATGCATATGTGTCTCATTGTTAACATTGCATAAAAATAAAAAAAAATATGTTCACTGTTCGTGCACCCTGTTTTTTTTTTATGAATTGTACAGTCAAATTGATAGAAGGGAGTACTTAAAAGAGAGACGTTACGTCAATATGATTTCTTTACCGTTTTTCTATCTTCTCCAAGGCTTCCTATATGTTTTGCAAATACAGCAGTTTCACAGTCTAAATAACTAATGTTCAGTCATAAACAGTACAAACTTTAAAATAAAAAAATATATCAACATTTTCTCTCTCCGATTTTTATCCATTTATGTTGCGTTGTCGACTTTAGAGCAGTGAATCTTGAATTGTATCAACATTTACATATATAAAGACAAAATAAAAAGACATTTGTACATAACACATTAACTGAGATTGATTTCTTTATAACATGCATTCTTTGATCGCATATAAGACTAGAGCTGTTTGCTGAACTACGATGTCCAATTCACCATGATATGTGTGCTCAAGTAGAAGCTGCTTTTTGGATGATACATATCCATGTATGTCAATAAAACAGATTGATAATACGCAAGCAAGATGGACCCTATATGGAATTTTCTGAATCACAATATTCTCACATTCTCACACTGTTCTTTATCACCACATTTCATTGTTTTCACATCATTTAATAAAAAATCAAAACAGTCAATTTTTTTTTTTTACAAATTAATACTCCTACTCGCTAATTGGATTGTTTTCTCATCCACTACGTGAAGACAACTATATTACAAGTCTAAATGTCAATGTCATCAAGTGAACAGGTTTACGCGCTTTTAATTTTGTGAAATCAAATGCTTGGGTCTGGCTTGAAAAATCGATTTGAATTTTTATGACGTGATTAATGTGTCAAAAAACTAATCAAGTATTATCCATACAGTGCAAATCTATATACTTATACGCCACACACACACCCTGGTCACACTTGTTTACCTCCTACTCTCTTATCAACTGACGAAAAATAATTTAAGTAGTATGCAGATCATTTTATTTTCATTTTATAAGATTTCAAATTAAAATACAAAATAATGTAAAAAGAAACCAAGTTGCCTCTTGAGTAGCCCATCCTTTGAACACCAGGTCAAGAGAGGTCAACATTTCTGAAGAAGCAAGATAAAAGCGAAATAACGACCGCACATTTATAAGCACAACATTTTGATTGATTGTTATTGCCTTAATGTCTTTAATTTATCGCGGCAGCATAATTATAAACATGGATATAAAATGATATACATGCACTGTAGAAAGCGGTAGGATACCCCATGGTCGTAAAACACGGTTTTGAATACACAAAGTCCCTCAAACGGGATGGAGAGAATCAATAGGAATCACACGTTGGGTTCTTGAGTTACCAATTATGAGGGTACCCCAATATTGTTATTTTCCCCCATAGTAAGCAGAAAAATTAAGATATTATGATTATTTTCGTGATATAACAAACATTTTGTCTGAAAAAAAAAAAACATGTGAGATTATTATTTTGACATTTTATAAAGCGAAAAGTAATACTTATAATAATTTGGGAATATACCCTACGCTTTCCTTAAAAATAGATGTCAGCATAGACATGAAATGATAAAACCACCACATTACCAAGGCAGAATAGACACGCAAAAATAAGATCTTCAATCCACCATGAAAGTATAGAGTCTGAAATAATAAGCAGATTTTCCATTATAGGGACACCATAGAGCACAATGAAACAATCTTCACATCATAGACATACAAAAAAAAGATTTTAAGACAATGGGGACAGCATATATATTATTCTGACAGAATATTAAGATATTCACATTACCATGACCGCATAGACACACAATAATAAGATTTTCACAATGCCATGACAGCTTAAACACAGAGTATTAAAATCTTTTATCGCCATGGCAGCTTAGATTTACAATAAAAAGATGTTCACATTTTCAATACGGTATATATATTATACATTTCATTACGGTATAGACATGCAATTATTATACGATCTCCTCATCAAAGAGGAAGATATGACCAAGAAAGTCTATGACAACAATTTCCAATATTCTGAATAAAAATGAAATGTCGATATTTTACAAATACAGAATATTTAAACTAATAATTATTAAAATACAAAATAACAGTAATTAGAAGACTTACTTTTGAAAAAAATAATTTAAAAAAAAATGTTTGCATTGTAGGTAGTCCGACATTACGACTTGTCGTTTAAAAGTTGTTTATGAAAATTCTTGAAACATTTACATGGTAAATTGAGGTAGTTAGTAAGATAGTATTAAGGATTATAAAAATCCTTCTGATCAAAACTCAGAGGGAATTCTGAAAAAAGTTCCTATGCCATACAGTTTTAAAGTAGTAACGATATCAAACATTAGCACTAGCAAGGATTTTTTGAGGAATAATTTTGTAGCCTTGGGTCAAATGGATCGAAATTTGTTGAAAGTTGTCTACAAAGTGCTATTTTGTTTTTTTTTCAATAAGTCCTGAAACATAATTAAAGAATGAAAATTTTAAAAAAGAATGGAAACAAAATCAAGAAAGGTAAACACTATTTATCATTCTTTAATATGATTTTTTCTCAAGGAATTTGAATATTTCAAACTCGGTTCATTTACGAGACAAAAGATACTTGTTTGGTTGAAACAATAATAAAAAATGATGGCAGATTTGTAAAGAAGGACTTAAGTTATCCCAAAACAGTAATAATTTTTATGAACTCAAATAAGGGCTGTAAGGAAATGTATAATGCACTCATCTCAAAAAAGAAAGAATTGCCCACATCTGAAAAAAATGGGAAGGAAAGGGATACTACTTTTCAAGAAAAGAATGGAACCTTATTTATAATTTGCCTTTTAAATGTACTCAAGAAACTAAGTTACAATGGCTTCAAACCCAATTAGTTCACAGAATATCTGCAACAAATAAATACTTATGATACTTATGTAATTGCAATTTAATCAACTCTGCTTTATGCTCTTTCTGTGGACAGTTACCAGAAACAATAGACCATTTATTTTCTGAATGCTACCTTGGGACAAAATTAAACACTGGCTTGATGATTTACAGTTATATGTGAATTTTGACAACAAATCTATTCTGTTTGGTAAATATTTGAACAGTGATATACATGGCTTTGAAAATCTATTAATCTTAATAGTAAAACTATATATTTATGCAAGTAAATTTAGTTTCTCTAAACAATTAAACAAAGAGGCACTGAAACATATCATTATTAACAGACTCTATGTTGAAAAATATATTCTTCTAAAATAAAACTGCATATACCAAGAGTACAATAATTATTGGTCAAACATTTTCCAAAGGCTAGAATCATAGATAATTGCTTTCATCTACTTTTATTTTAATTTTTTTGGTACCCTCTCCCTACCCCCTGCTTATTTATATTTATTTTTTTTCCCATTCCTTCTCTCCTCCCCATGGGTGATTTGATTTAAAATCAAAAACCAATAAATTCTGATTTAAGCAAACACACTTTGTTATGTATGTATATTATGTTTGTTTGTATGTAAATGTACATGTTCTACATGTATGTATATGTATATAGAAGAATATATGAGCAAGATTTATGTTTATTAAGACTGTGAATTTCTTTTTCAATATTATGATCCAATCACCTAATTCTCCCTCATCTCCTCACCCCCATTATATCCCCCCAAAAATAACATAACAACTTTCAGGACAATAATGAAATTATAGTGTTCATAATGTGCACTTGTTTATATATATATATATATATATATATATATATATATATATATATATATATATTATACTAGAGAAATGTATTGATCAAATCTGTTAATATGTCTTATATCACTTGTATGTGGTTTTTTTTCTTTTGTGAAAGTTGTATTTAATAAAAAAAAAAAGAGAAAAAAATAAAAAAATAATAAAACATGTTTGCATGTCTACCGCAAACTATCTCTTTTTATATGAATATTCATTTCAATATCTTTAAAATTAGAACTCAAATCTGAAATCATAAACGTTTGGTAAAAGTTTTAATAATGAAAATGTTTTCAATGTTTTTTATAATTTTTAAAACCACCTTTGTTAAATAGCAGTATAACGCACTTTGATAAAAATATATGTGTTTATAACAAATGATAACCTTACCTTTCAATGATAGGTCATGCAGGTCGTTCAAAAACTCCAATGATAATTCCGAAAGTGGTTCATAATTCCCTCAGATGCTATGTTATACATTGGTTAAAACTAAAAAGATATCATTTCCATAAAATCAGACATTTTCCCAAAGGTTTTAAGATTCATTTTGAGACAAACAAATGATTTTCATAAAAAAAAAAAAATCATTCAAATTTTCTGTCCTCTATGATACACCCGAACCACTCCATCCACCCAACACTGGAATCGGGAATCGTTTCATCTAAAACGAAATAAAAGTGAAACATGTATCAAATTAAAGTGAAATTATTCAAATTCTCAAGACAAAAGTTCAGTTTAGTTTTTTCTGTCTCAAAACATTGAAATTAATGAAAAATGTATTTTCATGATTGTGTACAGTATCAGGAAGAGGTCAAACAGAAAGTAAGTAATTTCATGGGCAACATTCTTATCAAAGTACTGAAGTACTGACGGAAGTTGATTTTATCGATTATTATTTATTTTAAAATCAACGATATGTCATTTTGCATGGCAAGTAGTTTCTAATCTTTATTTGAATTACGCACATTTTTATAATATGAATTCTCGGACTTTTCCGACAAGAATATCGAAAAAAAAAACCATATGAATCATGTTGTGTGATAATTAAAGATAGAATTAATTCCATCAAACTATGTACCAGTAATCGAACTATTTCTGAAAAATTGTATGGATCCAAGCAATATTGAACGCTTGTCTCGTTCAACCAGACGCTCGGCTGTCGTCGTTGATCTCCGACAAGCAAGAGAGACTCTCTGCTTGTCGGAGATATACGGAGCCAGCCGAGCGTTGGGTTGAACGATCGAGACTATATTGAGCTCTGGCGTAGGAATACATACGACTACAGAAAATATCTAAATTGTTCGTACCATTTAAAATCTGACTATTTTCAAGGTATTTATAAATAAGTTTCATTGAAAAGCAATGCTTCAGCACACATGACATCGAATTTATCAATTATATTCAAGAACTAAGTCTTGTCAGCAGTGATGATTTGTGCTTAGGCCCAAACACTGTTTCACTTCTGGTTTGCCAGAGTAACTGCATAGGAGAGTTGATTAAAATCAACTCCCAAAAATGACTTGCACATTTAAATTTTGTTTTGAAGATTAAAAATATAAAACTCCTTTGAAGGTTCTTGAATATCATTCAATCTGCTGTTTTAGTACAAATTCCCTTCATAACATTTGATTTACAGTTATTCCAATCCACTTTGTGAATGAAATGATTCATGGTCAAAACATATGTTTCAAAAGCTTGCCTAATGTACTTTTTAAAAAGTAGAAGCATTGACTGATTTATCACTTTTCCTTTGTCAAAATGTCTGCATACAAACATAATTATCAAATTCGGTTTGTTTTCTCTGCGTTTATCAAGATTTACCATAAATGAGTCCATTCAAGTCAAAAACTGTTATGCAATGTATACGCAATGTATACGCAAAGGAAATCTCGACATACTCTATATCCATATTGCTGTTTTCAAAGAGCTTGGTAAATACTTCAATAATGTGAATAAAAATTGATGCGCAAGGGTATTCTTTACACGGTTTGGAAGCGACAAAAACTAAAAGTGCGAGGAAAACCTAACCGACTAATGTAACGTATATGTCGTCAATATTTAGTTCAATCAGTTTATTCCGTAATCTTTAAAATCGTTTTATCGTCTCACTACATTGCTTCGGTGTCTGGAGGTAACCAACATTTAACCTGCATTTAAGACATTATATTTTGTGCTTATGTTGAGATGTAATAATAATAATAAGGCCACAAAAGGTTCCATGTGACGGTGTTTGGAGATGAAAATCAAATTTTGGATTCAAACTCTACTCTGTGTACTTGTGTTGCGAATTGATTAGAAGATCAATAACAAATGCTCCAGATTCGATGCCATACCGCGAGACGATGATTCAAATCTTATCATGTACTGATGTTGTGGTGTGATAGGAAGACCAACAGATTACGGACTCAAAAACTACTCCGTGTTTGTATTGGAATGTGTGCTAGCCATTTTAATCTCCGGAATCGAATTTGACTGTATATCACTCTGCAGTAGTTCCAAATGATTTCAGTTTTTGGAATTTGTTGAAGTGAAAGTGGATAAACATAACTGTTAAATTTCCTCAAAGATTGTTTCTCATTTCACCCGTGGAAATTGACAACAATGAAACAAATCCATCATTCCCTACCTCCAAATAAAAAGAACCCAAATCCCCCACCCCAAAAAATTATTGAAAATTTCGTTCATTTGATTTATTTAATGATATGTGATCCTATGAAAAATTCTAATACATATTATTTCTAATAAAATTTAATGATATTTATAATATTAACAAGAGGACCAGGGGCCAAATCGCTAACCTGAGCAACAATGGTCATGCCTTTTAAAATCAGCTTTATGAAGCCTAATACAATATATCTAGACAATTTAGTAGAGTGTATCTTATTTAACTATAATTTTAGTTTCTTTCCTATACATTCTTATATTTAAAATAGAGTCCAATTTGGGTTCCAGTGTTGTTTCAACAATCTAGAATCAAAACTATACCAAAATGCTTTAATACGAAATAATATTACAAACTGAAGCATTGCTCTTTTTAAAAAGTATATTTTATAATATCCCCCATATATTCCTATACTGTTTAAGGATTAGTTTGGGTGGACATGGTTTGAACAATTTAAAATTTGAACTGTTTTCCTGCATTAGGCTTTGAATCCCTCTTTGGCATATCAGTAATGATCTAGAGGTCACAGTTTGAACATATTAGAAGCTATTTTCTAACAGGATGATTGCATATACATTGTACTTAATTATGTCATATTGCTTTATCAAGTTTTAAACCCCTTCCCAAGACTTCGAATTGTCCGGAGGGGTGGGAGTTGGTCAAGAATTTGAACAATTAATGATCAACATTTTATGACGATCCTTACATACTAAAATGTAAAATATGTAAAAATATTACCCCCCCCCCCCCTCTGTGACCCCAAGGGTCATGAAATGAACAATTAAACTAGAATATGCAGTAGCAGTTGGAGATTGCACACGTCTCAATTTTTTTTAACTAATGGCTTTTTAGAAGATGTTTTACTTTTTATTCTTATGCAAAAACTAAATCTCCCATTGTGGCCCACCATACCCCCGGGGGATTATGATTTGAAAAAAACTTAAATTTTCATTACCTGAGGATGCTTCCACACAAGTTTTTTGGTCCAGTGGTTCTTGGAAATAATATCTTTTAAAATGCCAACAATTTTTAATAATAATTGTTAACCATCTTTCCTAAAAAGTTAACAGTTATTTTAACAAACTTGAATCCTTTTTGCCCCAAGAATGTTTTGTGCCAAATTTGGGTGAAGTCGGCCCATAGGTTTTTGAGAAAAGGTTGTTCACGTTAAGCTTTTCACTAACGGTCAGACGGACGGACGGGTGGACATACGACAGACAAAGGTGATCAGAAAAGCCGCTTTCAACTAAAAACTCGGATGAATCCGAATTCAAAATTGCTGTGACTTTACAAAGAGCAAGTGAGAGTCATTAAATTATCTTCATAAATTTCAGTGTTGTAATAGGTTAATAAAATTATATCATAAAAACGGTAGATGAAAGCGTTTGCACGGTAAGTAAATACATCATTCATCGTTCATTGCATTGAATGGATTACGAATCCAAAATAATATTCATTCGATCTTAAAAAGTTTTTAACGTCAGCTAAAGTGACCGCTTTCTACCCACACTTTTCGACAGAATTTATATTGAGATATTATGCTCTCAGAGTTTATGCTAGATGAAGTTTATCTTACAACTTTGCCCTGTCAACAACTTGTCAATAATTACTAGAAAAATTCTATATAATCACTTTGACATTTTTGAAATTGTGAAAGAACTAGAGAATAGTGAGTAATGTAGTCTGCTCATTACAAAGAATGCCCTGTGGGATGGAGGCTGCTTGTTAGATAGGCCGTCTTAAAAGGTAGAGATAGAGCGAGAAAAAAGAGAAACAAAACAGTCAATGAATTCTTGGACTCATCAAAAATTGGACTAGTATTTTTGTAATACATAAATATGAAATTTTTCTGGTGGGCTTCTATTCATTTAGGAAAATGACAAGAAAAAATCCTAAAAGTAATGGATTTACATTCATCAAAAGTGCCGATCAGACAATTGAATATTAAGTGTTCAAAGCACACAGTTAACATAATTTGTAGTTGGTTTGTACTTTATGAAAGTTTCAAACCACACAGCATACACTTTTTAAAAAACATATCCTCGTCTTGCATGTCTTTCTTTTCGTGTGGTTATAGACAATGCCAAATTATGTACTTTAAAAAGGTGAGTTACATAATTGACCAAAAAACCTACGTTTATTTAAGATCTAGACGATTGATTCATAGTTGTTGTCTCCTAACAAAATTCTTTAAGTGTTATGGAAGTTAAGGTAGATTTTGAATTTACGTTATTAGAATACTTACGATAATTTGAATAGTGAAACAACAACAGAATACTAATATATGCTATTCGAATAGTGAATAGCGAAAAGTAATCTGATTTCTTATTGCCTAGGAAGATTGACCTTTTTACTTTCTGCTTCCTCTTTTCTGGAAATTGTAAAACATTGAATTTAGTTAAATTTGAGTTAAGGCATCATAGGTGATATCGCGGATAGATATTGTAGAAGCACAAATCTACACATCACCGTCCTACCTGTTCCGTGTTTGAATGATAATTATTTCATGCCAATGTATAAGAGCGAGCTTTTTTCCTCGACATTATTAGAATTAAAGATAATAAAAATGTCGATGATTTAGAAACAATTGATTGTTAATATCAAGAAGCATTAGTTCAATAATAGAAAACAGTTGTGAATTATCTACTTCCTTGTTATAAATGTGTATTAGGAAAGAAGGAATGAACATAAAAATACATTGAAAACATATGGCTGGACCGAGAATCGAACCCTGTACCCCTGCAACTCTAGTCAGGAGCTCTACCATTGAGCTACTCAGGCCCATATCCACGGTACATATAGCCCCAACCACTACATTGTACACATGAAAAATAAATCAACCGCTTCTGAAGAAATGAATAAGTCCCTAATTTAGCTCTCTCTCTCTCTCTCTCTCTCTCTCTCTCTCTCTCATATTCTACTAACCTCAGCATATATCTTTCCTGTTTAAAAAAAACCCAAACGTTTTCCGTTTTTTATATGCTTCTGTTTCAGCGAAATATGGCACATAACATTAAACATTTGATTATTGAACAATAGAATAAATCAGGTAAACATCAAAATTATTGCAGATTTTTCAAGTAAGGTAAAAAAAAAATTATACAAAGCTAGAAAGGCTTTTGCTATTAGATAATGAAAAATTTATACAGGAAAGGAAAAAAAACTAAACAAAGAAAGTAGTCTGACTTAGTAAACCTGCGAATTTAATCAACAATTTTTCATACTAGTATTCATGAACTATAATGTAAGGTACCTATTATTGGTGTTTCAATCTGGCTAATTGATTGCCAAAGTTCAAAACAAAAATATACTTTTCTTTTGTTTAACAAGAGTAACTTTATTTGGCGTGAATTGTATTTTTCAGATAATTTTTATAAACAGTTAACTAAATTTTTATGTCAGGTGATTTTGAGCGAGTTAAATGGATTAAACATTTCAAAGTAAACCACAATATTTAAGTAGAGTATTGCTAATAGCATAACAATCAAAAATGACATCTGTCGTAGTCAAGTGATTGCAGTTTACTATTTGTTGCTGCCACAGATATATTAAATATCTCCAAAAATATCCGAGTCCTGCTGCATAGGAAAAATCTATTATGTACACGTATTGTGTTTATTACAATTAGGGCTTAAAATCAGATTTATTTTCAAAAGAGACTTGTTATGTACTATGATTCTGTGTAATATTTTAAACTGAAGATATTGTACACTAGTTTCTGTGCAACGCTGGAAATGTAATTTTAATATTTTTTTGTAACCAGAAGATGGAATTTCAAAATAAAAAGTTTAGGTCATTTTTTGGATACTCTTGAGCAAAAATCCAATATATATATTTGCATGTTAAATTACATAATAAGACAAGCTTGTCCTAAATATTCAAAGTGTAGTTTTTGTCCTATTCAATTGGGATAATGTGTTACTTTTTAGCATTTTCCTCCAATTACATGGGATTGACGAAAAAAAGACTAGTGTACTGCAAAAAAAAAAAATGATTTGAATGTTACATAAAACTCTTCTAATGTTAAAAAAAGTGCAATTATTGTTAAGAATATCCTCTAAAAATGTTATTCCATATTTATACCACTGAACGAAAAAGTCAGGATTGTTTGGTTTTGTTAGATATAATTGTTTAACCAAAGTCATTCTGTAAAAAAAAAAAAATAGGAGGATTTAGGCTAATTTCATTCATACAGTTTCTAAATATTTCCCAGGAGGAGAAAACATCATGATAAAAAGTAGGCATTTTTATCCACTTTTCCCCAAGGTATGATTTTATGATATAATTGAACTCGAAGGGGGTTCTAAACTTTAATATCCGTTTTTCTATAGTTAATGATTTAATGGCAATATCATGAGCAATTACTCATTATCCTAATGGTCTTAATTTTTCTAACAGGTTAAAAGATTATTATATTCAATTGGTTCAAAATTAATGATAAAATGCCAAAGTATAACTAATTTCATTTTATTAAACGACGGTATTTTAACATTAAAATAGCATATAGTATAACTACACTTGTTAGAATTATATTCTATTTCTGTTCTTTGTCATAAGTGTTCTGTAAATTTATTTTTTAAAGATAAATCAAAGTTGTGGTAGTTTTGTAATACAATTGACATAATTGTTTGTCATGAAATGTTCCGTACAATTATCTTAAGATAAGTCAAAGTTTCGATAGTTTTGTGAAACAGCAATGACATATAATTGTCATTAGTTCAGTTTTAAGATGGTCTGGAGTCATATCTTAGGGTAAACAGTTATGACAGCTTTGTGAAACTGTGAAACTGGCCCCTGGATTGTTAATTTTTGTTGTTGTTGTTTATTTTTTTTTTTACAAAAATTTATGGCGATTTTACAGGTAATCCCATTTCGAAATTCGTAGAAGTATTGAAATTTTAAGAAGTATTTGTTTTCTTCAATATTGTATTGTTTGCTCTTTCCGCCTTCTTGTCCATTGCATAACATAAATCATAATTGCCTTTGATTAAGTACATGTTATCATACTTTCACAATTAAAAATATTCCATTACAAGTTTATTAATATGTGAACATTCGGTTTCAAATAGGGTTTTTTTTTCACTGGAATACCAAACAGATACGATACGTTACTCTCTTGAATTGTTCACCAAGAAGCATAGAAAAATTCAGTAAGTCAATGATAGGGATGCATATTTTTTATTTTAAAAAAAACAAATGTATCAAAAGTGTAATGAATAAATAAATGAAAAATTATGATATAAACCGAAACATTTCAAAAATAAGAACACGTTAAGTAAACCTATATTAGCCTACTATAGAGATCCAAAGTTTGATTATATTTTTGAAAAAAAAACCCAAAAACTAAACTAGGGATGTCAATTTTCTCGTAGAGACTAGTCGATTAATCGGAGGTTTTAGTCGAGCGATAGGCGAGTACTCATTGATTTGTTTGAAACTGTGTCCTTTTCAAATAAAATAATGTTACTGTCACATACACCGTATCTTTAACTAAACAAGAGGCCCATGGACCACATCGCTCACCTGAGCAACAACAGACATAATAAAATCAGCTATACAGAGTCATATACAAAATATCTGAACAATGTCGTATAATAGATCCTGTATAACAAAATATTCCCCTGCATATTCTTATGTTTATCATTGACCCCTTTGTAACAGGATGATTTAACAGTCATATCACATATTGAGCATTGCAGTTCTCGAGAAGATGATCAGACCTAAACAACTGTTTATATATGGACTATAAACTACGTCAAACGTTGAACCCCTTTTAAGGTCCAAGAATTGTCCAGTAGCCAGAGTCTAAGCAATTTTAAAGAATCAACAATATATCAAAATGCTTGCATATAAGTAAATCCATATATAAACCATTTGAATTTTTGTGAACAATTTAAATGTTTTCCTTTGAAAAATTGGACCCCCCCCCCCCCCCCCCCCCCCCCAATGTGGCCCAACGATACTCCTGAAGAATATGATTTTGACAAATTTTAATCTAGACTATTTGCAGACTGAACTGACTAAAGCTTTTCTAGACAATTTGTGTTTTAGAAAGTTTTTCCCTATATATCCCTTTGTAATAATTTGACACCCCCCCCCCCTTCAAATTGTGGCCCCATCCTACCCCCAGGGATCATGATTTGAATAAACTTAAATCTACATTACCTGAGGATGCTTCCACACAAGTTACAGCTTTTCTGGCTGATCAGTTTCAGAGAAGAAGATTTTTAAAGAATGACTCTATATATTCCTATGTTAAATTTGACCTCCCCATTGTGGCCCCACCCTACCCACGGGGATCATGATTTGAACAAACTTGAATCTACACTTCCTGAGGATGCTTCCACACAAGTTTCAGCTTTCCTGGCTGATCACTTTCAGAGAAGAAGATTTTTAAAGGTTTACTCTATATATTCCTATGTAAAAAAATTCGACCCCCCATTGTGGCCCCACCCTACCCCCAGGGATCATGATTTGAACAAACTTGAATCTGCACTGCCTGAAGATGCTGCCACACAATTTTCAGCTTTTCTGGCCGAATGGTTTTTGAGAAGAAGATTTTTAAAGATTTACTCTATATATTCCTATGTAAAAATTTAACCCCCCATTGTGGCCCCACCCTACCCACGGGGATCATGATTTGAACAAACTTGAATCTACACTACCTGAGGATGCTTCCACACAAGTTACAGCTTTTCTGGTCAAATGGTTTATAGAAAAGATTTTTAAAGATTTACTCTATATATTCCTATGTAAAAATTCAACCCCCCATTGTGGCCCCACCCTACCCATGGGGATCATGATTTGAACAAACTTGAATCTGCACTACCTGAGGATGCTTCCACACAAGTTTCAGCTTTCCTGGCTGATCAGTTTCAGAGAAGAAGATTTTTAAAGATTTACTCTATATATTCCTATGTAAAACATTCGACCCCCCCCCCCCATTGTGGCCCCACCCTACCCCCGGGGATCATGATTTGAACAAACTTGAATCTGCACTGCCTGAAGATGCTGCTACACAATTTTCAGCTTTTCTGGCCGAATGGTTTTTGAGAAGTAGATTTTTAAAGATTTACTCTATATATTCCTATGTAAAAATTTAACCCCCCATTGTGGCCCCACCCTACCCACGGGGATCATGATTTGAACAAACTCGAATCTACACTACCTGAGGATGCTTCCACACAAGTTTCAGCTTTTCTGGTCAAATGGTTTATAGAAAAGATTTTTAAAGATTTACTCTATATATTCCTATGTAAAAATTCAACCCCCCATTGTGGCCCCACCCTACACCCGGGGATCATGATTTGAACAAACTTGGATCTTCACTACCTGAGGATGCTTCCACACAAGTTAGAGCTTTCCTGGCTGATTACTTTCAGAGAAGAAGATTTTTAAAGTATGACTCTATATATTCCTATGTAAAAAATTCAACCCCCCATTGTGGCCCCACCCTACCCACGGGGATCATGATTTGAACAAACTTGAATCTGCACTACCTGAGGATGCTTCCACACAAGTTTCAGCTTTCCTGGCTGATCAGTTTCAGAGAAGAAGATTTTTAAAGATTTACTCTATATATTCCTATGTAAAACATTCGACCCCCCCCCCCCCCCATTGTGGCCCCACCCTACCCCCGGGGATCATGATTTGAACAAACATGAATCTACACTACCTGAGGATGCTTTCACACAAGTGTCAGCTTTCCTGGCCGAATGGTTTTTGAGAAGAAGATTTTTAAAGATTTACTCTATATATTCCTACGTAAAAATTTAACCCCCCATTCTGGCCCCACCCTACCCACAGGGATCATGATTTGAACAAACTTGAATCTAAACTACCTGAGGATGCTTCCACACAAGTTTCAGCTTTTCTGGTCAAATGGTTTATAAGAAGAAGATTTTTGAAAAATACCAACAAATTTTAAATGATTTTTAATTATTTTCCCTTGAAAGTGGGTGTGGCCCTTCATTTTAACAAACTTAAATCCCCTTTACCTAAGGATGCTTTGTGCCAAGTCTGGTTGAAATCGGCCCAGTGGTTTTGGAGAAGAAGTCGAAAATGTAAAAAGTTTACGGACAGACAGACAGACGGACAGCACGACGGACGCCGGACAAAAAGTGATCAGAAAAGCTCACTTGAACTTTCAGCTCAGGTGAGCTAAAAACATAAATACATGAATATAATTATGTGTACTTAACGTACTTTTTAAAAATAAATTGAAAAGTATTTTATCTAAATATCCGTTAGAAAATGTCCTTTTTGGGAGTTGATATCAATCAACTCTCCTATGCAGTTACTCTGGCAAACCGGAAGTGAAACAGTGTTTGGACCTAAGCACAAATCATAACCGCTGACAAGACTTATTACTTGAAAATAATCGATAAATTCGATGTAATGTATTCAGAAGTATTGTTTTTCAAGGAATATTATTGATAAATACCTTGAAAATAGTCAGATTTTAAATGGTACGAACAAATCAGATAATTTTGTAGTCGTATGCATTCGGAATACGAGGCTATATTGAACTCTTGCGTAGAAATAATTCCTATAATATAGTTCATTAAAGTCTCATTCAACCCGACGCTTGGCTGTCTCTCTGCTTGTCGGAGATTTACGGAGACAGCCGAGCGTCTGGTTGAACGAGAAAAGATCGAGTTTAATATTGCTCGATTCCTTAAATATCCAGAAATATTTCGATTACTGATACATAGTTTGATGAAATTCATTCTATTTATCAATAATACAGAACATGATTCCTATGGGGTTTTATCAGAATTCTTGTCGGAAAACCCCCTAAATTCAAACCGGTATTAGAAAAAAAAATGTGCGTAATTCTAATACAGCTGAGAAACTACTTGCCATTCGAAATTACATATCATTGATTTTAAACCAAATAATAATCCATAAAATCAACTCCCATCAGTACTTCCGCACTTTGATTCTTGTGAGGTTTGCACACAATTGAGCTACATATCACATAAGGCAAACCAAATGTGTCTT
The DNA here is from genome assembly GCA_033439105.1 of Magallana nippona. Taxonomy (NCBI): domain Eukaryota; kingdom Metazoa; phylum Mollusca; class Bivalvia; order Ostreida; family Ostreidae; genus Magallana; species Magallana nippona. The sequence goes on along the minus strand of CM065920.1, from coordinate 20,024,437 downwards.
GTTCCATGTTAAGTCATTGTCCCGTGCCTAATCGACAATTAAAGTTTGATGATTATAAAAACAAACCCTTAGATATAATTATTGATATGATTAAACAATTGTACAACAATCTAATCTAATAACTATTCGAATCGATATTTGACATCAAAAGAAACCTCAATTACCTGTATGTCTTATTTTATTCAAGATAATAATTTCATTTACAAAATCAGACCAATATATTAGCCTCTTTGGGGCTACGATAAAACAGACTTTAACTTATGGATCAAATTGCTGAGAAAATAAAGCCATTTTAATTCGTAGCCCAAACAATGATGCGTTAAATAATAAAATGTTTTTTTTTTTTTGTTTTTTTTTTACTTTACAACGAGCAATCGACCAAGAAAATATCAGTCGATGATCGTCATGACCGAGCGACAGCCGAGTACTCGTTGACATCCCTAAAAAGCCCCCAAAGAACCTCTCATTTCTCCACAGCTGCACCTACATATGCTTAACACAATACGTTAAACCATTCTTTGAAAACGGAAATATATGTTATTTCTGTTATAGAACAAGAGAGTTCGTTTAATTTGTCAGGTATCCGAGGGAAATGAAACTGGGTCATAAACATACGTGCCATATCGAAAGAATTCTTCAATTAGGGAAAATTAATTCTCCTTATTATGTTTTCTTCAATGAGAATGTTATTATCCTTATTAAGGCATTCTTTCGAAAGCACACTTTATTTTAAAAAAAACATTAAGTGAACGTTGAATATTTTCAATAATTAAAAATTATGCAGAGTAGAACGTAGGCGTAAACAAAAATTCAAACGTCAGCTTTTTAGCCAAACAGGTCTATTGAATAAACTATGTTTGAATTTCAATGAGAAAAACTATATTGAAATACATGATGAAAATTAAAATATTAAGCGTGAACTGAAATGAATGACTTCTGGGTGATAAAAGCACTTCAATCACATTTACATAATTATGTATTTGTAACAATAAACTTTCGCTGAAAAAATATATATTTCCTTTAGTACAAGTTTAGTACATTCTAGCCCTTGTTCTTTGCATTTGTATTTGTATTTAATGAAGTTTAAACATAATTAATAATCAATTAATAATCTCATTAATAATAATTCATTTTTCATTCGAATTGTATTTAACTGCACACATATACTTACTCCATTATACAGGAAAAGTGGCAAAAGGTCGGGAAGAGGAGGTAGAGTTCCGTTCCATAGTATCCACAGGTATATATTTATATATAAAGCATCCATTACAAAAAACTCAGATTCTTGAAAATCAAAGCACAGGACAATTCATGAAGCATACCAATAACTGAAGAACAGGAAAGGCGTATTTGGCAAGATGTCGACCCAATTATTCTGACATGGAATTAAATTGTAACATACACTGATAAACAGCCTCCTCTCAACAAAAGGCACTTTTTTGGACAGTTCTGTTGACCTTGAAGCAGAATATTTTTTGTCCATTCCGCACCAACGACGGTAGAAATATAACTAAAAAATTTTGCTTGCCTTTTCTGACCCCCCCCCCTTCCATGACATTTTCTTAGTGTTTATATTGATAGGGACCTTGGAATCATGTGCACAAACCCCCATGCAAAGTCTTCGTATTGTGCAGGTGTAATACCTTCGCATTCAAGTTTCGTAGTTAGCTCAAACAGAATAAATTACATTAAGTAATTTAAGGAGGATATCCTTACTCACCAATATGCTCCCAGACTAAAATAAAACATATACCACTGTTCCCTAAATTTGATGAAAAAAAATTCATGTATTAGAGCTTATGGGTTGAATGTTTTGACGGTTAGTTAGGTTCAAACAATATTCATTCTGGTGTTCAAAATTTGCACGAGAAAGTGTTTTTTTCAGTACTCGATAAGCTGCGCCCTATCGATTCATCTTCCATTCGAATTAAAATTTTGATTGGGCAAATTTTAATAACTTATTCTCTATATTTAAAAACAGCATCCATGAAAGTAAAGCATTGTGTGACATTATTAGGATCACCTTACACATAGATATAAATGGTTTATTGTTTTTATTAAATAACTAATATTGGAGTTGTCTCTCTTTGTTCATCTTGCTATTTCGACAGGTCAGAGTTATCCTTCTTTAGTTGAAACAATGAAGTGCTTTAAATGATAGATTAATACCCCTTCCAAAATTTTTTTTTTTTAAACCGAAATATTGTAGTAGTAAGACTTGGATTTCTTAATATGAACGACAGACGACACACGACGGTGGGCGTAAGACAAAGACAAATGCCAATTAGGTCACCTGCATTTCGGGGGTGACGCCTTAACTAGGGTTACTAGTGATGTCAGTATATAGAGGTTAAGAGGGATGGATGGCCGTGTCCATTTTTAGACTATGTTGGTTTCATTTAGAAGAAGATCTCTGTATAAAGATATAGGAAAATACTGCTAAAATTATCTTTTAAAAAGGTATACCACACTAAGTATACGATCTCGTCTACAATATAGCGCTATTGCAATTATTTGACATTTTCATTATCAGACATTATTTTATTAAAATATATTTAAAGAAACGCAAAAATTTCCCAATTACTATGTTAAAGGGATTTTCATTATCTTACACGACTGAATTAAAATCTTCAGGTTTTGTTAAGGATATATAGAAAAATAATTTATATGCAATAAAATTATGTTCTACGGGTATTTTAGTACACGTTTACATAGAATTAATTTTGGTTTAACGTAGTCTTCGTACTGAAAATTAGAGAAATATTTCAATTCAATTTTTTTTTCATTTAAATCATGGTAAGATAGTTTAAATTACATGCATCTTATCTGTTTGATTTTTTTTTTTCAATTTCTCTTGTTTAATTCTGAGTTTCAACACAATCAATACAAACAGATCTCTTCAACAACACTATATTACTCTATGTACACTTACATTCATTGCATTTTGCTGGAAGTTATCACGGTTCAGAAAATCAAATGACTTTATAAAGAGAGTTCCATATATTCATTTCTCGATGCTGGTTTTCTGAATTTATGACAAATCAGTGGTTACAAGCACCATTACAAATCAGTACCCATTGCGACAGGTACCTGTATCTATTTTTAGTAGCAGGTACTTTCCTTTCAAACACGAGTGTAGGCAAAATAATGGGAAAAGGCGCTAACCTCTTTTAAGGTAGATCTAATGGGTAACTTGTTGACCACCAAGCCTCCTTAACCATTCCTCATACTGCTAAAATTAAGACTGTACCAACATATACTATTGACGATGAAAAAATATCATCACTATTGTGTATGATTACACTTTTTTCACAATTAAAAGATGTGCAACTGATAAATATCTACTAATACCACCCCTACTAAAAATGAATTCTGGAACAACATTTCCCAATAAATTAAACTTCAAACAAAACCCTCTTGCTAGCGGGTAAACAACATTGAATATACAAGCGTATTTCAATGGCGCCAATGACCCCCCCCCCCCCCCCCCCCCCCCCGAAATTCTGCAATTTTGTAGGTGGTTACTACTTTCGTTAGTTTTATACCTACAGAAGATAACTTCATAGTAATGCAACCTTGCATAAATATGCCAAATTTCCAAAATCCCTAGTAATAATAGTGCATTTATCATTATCTTGCAATGTTTTTGCTGTTCTGCTGCCTTTAAATCTGCCTTGAGGGCTGGATGGTCTTTGTCATATTTAGATATATCCTTGAGATAAAGAGCTCTGTAAAGTGTTTACAATATAAAATATCTAGAATTTTTCTATACCAAATAACAGTTTGTGGCCAAAAATATCGTATTTAAAATTATAAGTAATTAATGAAAAAATGCAGAATACTGACTTATCTATATTTCTCCTTTACTCTTAATATTGTTGATGACATATTCACTATACCGTAATTCAGGTAATTTCATTTTTCAAACCTAGTAAAATACGAAAAACTTAATTTGGCTTGAGCCCTTTTCATTTAACTTGATCATACGCATCTGCATGATGATATGTTGCTTGTGTCTCACTGACAAATTAATGTTAATTTCAGTTTGATTACTGAAACTGAAATTACACATAAATTCACACATAAATCAGAAGATAAAATTGCTTTTATCAATCCAAAAGATTTCGTACTAACTCCATTTTTGTTTACAACATCCAAACGCCTTGCAGACGTTAGAAAAGTTTGAAGCTAGGACTGTGTTCTAGAAAGTCAATGAAAACAGTCATCTATAATCATACACTTTGACAGTTATAGAAAGCTAAGTTGTAAGATAAAAATATTAATCAGTGTTATAAACTACATGACAAAACAATAAACAAGAGAAAAGCTGTCAATGTGACAGCAAACCAGGTTTTCTTTTGTGCGAACAGTATCCATAATCATTTTGTCAATCCTGAATTGATGAACGCTAGTTATCAAAAGAAATGGGGTACTCTTTATGCAATATTTTCCCCCAACAATGAATAAGCTGATATTTTTTTTTCATAAATTATTAGAAATCAAAATTCTAAAAATATGCACACCTCTGATATATGCACAATTGATATGCAAAAGAACAACTTCCTACCTTGAAAACTGTAGGAGGAGTTATCCGTACAATAGGGGTACCATATATGCAATATTTTGCCAAAAAATACCTAAATTCAACAGCTAGTATTTTTTTCCATAAATAATCAGGAAATATAATCCTAGCAATATGCACACATCTGATATATGAACAACTGATCTGCAAAAGAACAACTACCTATTTTGAAAAATGTAGAAGGAGTTATCTGTTCAATTGGGGTAGCCTATATGCAATATTTTGCCAAAAGTAAATGACTAAATTCAACAGCTGGTATTTTTTCCATAAATTATCAGAAATTGAAATCCTAGCAATATGCATACCTCTGATATATGTACAGCAAAAGAACAACTTCCTATCTTGAAAACTATAGGAGGAGTTAGCCGTACAATAAAGGTACTCTACATGCTATATATATATACATATGTAGCAATATAGGGAAAACCTGGTTAAAAAAAGAAAACAATTTGATCACCCCCCCCCCCTAAAAAAAACTACCAAGAGGCCGAGAGCAACAATAGCCAACAAAAGCTTAAGGCTGTCTTTAAAGTATCAAATACAGTTTATATCTTGATTTTCAAAGACTTTCAAATTCTTCTAAACAATGAGCTTTCTTTTTGTAAGATTTTTTTTCTACTAATTCACCCCCACTGTGGCCCCCACCTTACCCCTGGGGATCATGATCAAACTTATATCTACACTAAACCTGAAGATGCTTCCACGAAAGTTTCAGCTTTCTGGCCAATTGGTTTTTAAGTACATTTTAAAAGTACTTTCTCCATATGACATGACTTAAGCAACCCCTATTGAGCACAGGCCTGGCATACAATTCTTTTTCACTTCCACTTTTCTATATATTTCTTTTTCTTTATTTTAACAGACCCCCATTGTGATCCTTCCCTACCTTTCCCCTGGGGATCATGATTTGAACAAATATGAATCTACACTACCTGAGGTGTCCCCACACAAGTGTCAGCTTTTCTCGCCAAATGGTTTTTGAGAAGATTTTAAAAGATTTTTCTCTGTATATTCCTTCGTAAAACTTTTACCCCCATTGTGGTCCTACCTCCCCCTGGGGATAATGATCTGAACAAACTTGAATTTACACTACCTGGGGATGCTTTAAGCAAAGTAACAGCTTTTCTGGTCAACTGGTTTTTGAAAAGAAGATTTTTAAAGATTTTTTCTATATATTCCTTTGTAAAACATTTACCCCCATTGTGGTCCTACCTCCTCCTGGGGATCATGATCTGAACAAACTTGAATTTACACTACCTGGGGATGTTTTAAGCAAAGTTACAGCTTTTCTGATCAATTGGTTTTTGAAAAGATTTTTAAAGATTTTCTCTATATATACCTGTGTAAAATTTTGACCCCCGTTGTGGCTCTACCCTACCCCTGGGTGTGATGATTTTCACAAAATTGAATCTACACTACCTGAGGATGCTTCCATACAAGTTTCAGCTTTTATGGCCAAATGGCTTTAGAGAAGAAGACATTTGAAAAATACCAACAAATTTTCAATAATTCAAAATCTCCTTTTTTGAGAGGACATGACCCTTTATTTGAATAAACTTGAATCTGTCATGAATTCTAATTGGACTATTATTCATTATGGTCATTTGACTTTTGAAATTAAGATTAAAAGAAAATCCATCCGTTTTCATCATTTCTTTTATCATTTCTCCCAGGATAAAAATCTTAAATTGTCAGGTGAGGACCAAAGTATGCTTTGTGTCAAGTCTTATTTGTAATGGTCCATTGGCTTTATAGATGCTGAACATGTAAAACGTTAATGACTACAAATTCACAAACAGTTGCTTTTTAACAGAAAGTATTTTAAGATTCCATTGTCATGTTGCTTATGCATTTATTATTATTTGTGTAATGTGTCCTAAAAACTTGCATTTCTTACCCTATCCCCTTTTAATTTCACCATGTCTCATTATCATTCATGGCGGGCAACATTCTTGGCCATTGTTTCAATCAGAAGTTGAATACATGCTCAGGACAATGTTACATGTAGTTAATCCTTGTGCGTAGGGTGATGACTTATAGGATGTACTCTCTGTACGTGTGACATATTGTGTTTAGATCTTTACATCCAATGCGTCAGGTATTCCTGCTGCTGCCTCTGCAATGACATTAAATGTGCTACTGGTAATTAACATAGAAATCATCTACTGAAGTATGGAAGACAATCAATGAGAAATTTTCTTGACTTTTTTTTTTAACTTATAGATTTCATTCTGTCTGAAACATTTCATTGATAGAATCAAATGAAAATGTCTCAAAGTCAACAATGTCTAATGTTAAGAGAAATATGTTTGTGGTAAAATTTCATTCAGAAAAAAAATACATGTACATGCAACACAGATATGAATATAATGGCCCAGCTATGGATTTAGTTTTCCAATATCATATCTGATAAATGTACATTTCTTTGCAAATTTTCTAAAATCAGAGCAGAAATACTTTGGATATTTGAACATTTGGTAAAAGAATCAACTTACAAGTTTTTCCTCATATGTACAGAACTATTTTTAGAGCAGTTTGAGGAATCCGAAATGTTTCAATTGTTTTAATCACAATTCAGTAAGCATCTATGTCTTAATTTTGCCTAAAAAAAACCCTCTGACAAACGAAACATTTCAAATGGGTGTTTCTGGAGAAAAGACTGTAGGAGAGAATTAGACATAAAGATGCCTATATATCTGTTTGTTGAATAGGTGTTTCCTCACCCAGCACAGGCTAGTGCTAGAGACCAGGTGCACACTAGCACATAGCAAGTACAGGGGAAGGACAGTAGATCTAGAGAGGCGGCAAGTCCCAAGTCTAAGGGTGTTGCATGAACTGTGCTCCTATCTCAGCACAGGCTAGTGCTAGTGACCAAGTGCACACCAGAATGTAGATGTAGAGATGCAGCAAGTGTCCCAAGTATGGGGGTGCAAAGGTTGTTGCTTCAATCTCAGCACAAGCTAGTGATAGGGCATGATGGACGGCCAACACAATGATCATGTTTTGCAATATGTCTTTTGTACTGGTCATCCAAAACCCACCTCTCCCCTTCCTTAAACTGAAAATATTTATACAAAGTAACATTCAATTTTGATACACGATAATATTTAAACAATATTGATCAAACAGTATCAATTGTAAAAATGAGGGCAACTACTGGGACTTCTTTATAATCCAACTAATTAAGTCATTTTGATATGACTCTTGGGTAAAAGACAGGGAATACTGCTTTATGCTCAGAAGAATTATGCTTTTGATGCTAATTAATTCTTTTTATTAAAAGTGCAAACAATTTACTACACTGGACTCGTTTCTTAAAGTGCAGTATAGCAATCTCTTCATTTTTTTTCCACTTCAATTTTGCTATTATAAATAAAAATTCAATACCACTGGTCTGTTTCACAACAATGAAACCAGAGAAACCCCTCATTTAAATGCTATCAATTAAATCTAATGACATGCATATTGACACAAAAGCATATGTGGAGCCCTTTATCTATTATAGCACTACCTGGGGGAGATTCCAGGGATTTGTTCTCTAGGCGCTGACACAATATTGATATGTACCTTACGCCAAATACTGAAGTGATCTGTCGCGAAATATTTACAAAATGCCCATGGTTACAGACTCTCTTTTTTTTTGTGTGTATGTCAGCTAACGCCCATCTTTGTGTATACAGTGCAGGTATATCATAGTTGGATTATAAAGCTCAAATCAGGAGGAAAACAATCAGTTTATCGTCCTGCCACTGAGAATTAATCCTTGAATGACTTTAAGAGTAAAAGAAATCGAGTTTACAGTACCAAGTTGCATTGTATTTTTATGCACATACAATTGAAAACTATTGAACCTTTTCATAAATTCATAAATATAAAACCCTCTTCCCCTATTGCCAAAAATAATAATAAAAAAAAGAGCTATGAGTGATCTCTCCTTTTGTATGATTTAAAAATTCATTAACTTAGTTTTGTTTTAAAATGCTCAGACTCTAGTTTTTTAATTAAGATGTGAAAAGTAGTGTATGTATACAGCAAATCAACATCATCCCATTGATATGAGAAAAAATTAAAGAAAAAGTTAGCAAGCTCACATACCCAATGCTACCCCATTACTTGATAATGCTAACCATAATGAATGGCAAGGTATGCATTAAATACACAAAATAATTAGATAAAGGGCATATAACTCGCAAAAAATCATCAGCTCAAAAAATTCCTGCAAATAAGCACATCTATTCCTTTGTCTTTAACAACAAAAACATTCTGAATTCAATAGGGCCAATTTAATTCCCCCCAAAAATGGAATTGGAATTTCCTTGTATATGTACATCTATTATGTACATCTACATATTGTGTCCTAAATACCTATAAAGTTTTACTTAATTCCATGCAGCGGTTTAAGAGGAGCTGTGCTTACAAATTGTTCATTACTATATTCAATATCAGGACAAAATTCTAAGTTCAAAAGGGCCAAAATTCCCAGAAAAATAAAGGAATCGGAATTTCCTGGTAATATGCACATTTACACATTATGTCTTAACTACCTACAAAGTTTTACAAAATTCCGTGCAGCAGTTTAAAAGAAGTTGCAATTACAGAAAAACAGGACTGACTGATGGACTGGTCAAAAACATTATACCCCTCACAAATTTGTTGCATGGGGTATAATCAACATCTGATTAAATTCCGAGTTGCAAATTGATGACCTTTCAGTATATATGACAATTTGTCTATTTAATTCTCAGTACATTTGTTTATACATATGACAATATGTCTATTTGATTTTAAGTATGTATGACAATATGTCTTATTTAATTTTAGAAGCATATGCTGATTGAAATACATGTACATTTTCTGAGGAGATCTAAAGGAAAATCTGGAAAGTTCATTTAAAAGGGCTAGATGGTTGTGGCCATTTTTAAACTATATTTATCTTCTTACAAATAAAAAATTGTATAATATGGAAAACTATTTAAATTTAAATATATATTTTATTCACAGTTCTCAAGAAGACCAATAGAGTTTAAAAATTATGACTATCCAGTCCTCTTCAGTGCAATATACATGTTGGCTAACTACTAACTTCCTTTCCACACTGCCATTTCATGACATTTAATAAAGCAAGTAATTCATTAACACCACAGCATAGTGATCCATTAATATCTGTAAAGGTAAAAGAAAACTGACCTTTTCATCGGAAAAAATGTTGCCCAGGAAACAGTGCTCATATTGAGACTTGAAAATGGCAATCCCCTATTCTGAGTTTGATATCTCTCTCTCTCTCTCTCTCTCTCTCTCTCTCTCTCTCTCTCTCTCTCTCTCTCACCACTTCAAAAAAGGGAGTGAAAATCTTGAGGGTGACAAAAGCGAGCAATAATATACACTAAACAGGATATGCACTTTTTTTAAAAATAACAAATATCTTTGCGTCATGTTTCCTCCAAAAATAATTCAAAGAGATTTTCATTCAAAAGTAAACAGAATATCTTTGCAATTGAAATGAGCAAGTGCCTAAATTCACAAGTGAACATGTCAAATGTCAACCGCTCCCATGCATCACCACCCTTTCTGCGCACCACTCCACACCAGATTACCAAAAAGGGTGGGAGACTGGTGTTTACATAAACAGGTAGACTGTTTATTACCTGTAAAAATATAGAGCAAACATTTTATAAAGTAATAAGGAAAAAAAACAACTCAATGATGCAAAAGTTTGTTCACTTTATTTGTAGAAGTGGTCTAGCTCCCTTATCTCCTTTTCCCAGTCTGCTTATGAAGAAGGCTGTGGTTTTGGATTCCCTGTGTTTGACTGCCCTTCCTCTGTACATGTATTTTTCTTTCCTTTGGCTCTCTTTGTTCCGATCACTTTAAATTGAACTTTTGATGCATGTTCATCTCCTACAGAAAATGAATAATGACTTAAAAATATTCTCATATGTTAAAGAATTAACTAGTTTCTGTACACCTCCATCCCAACATTTCGTCTGGTCCATTTCTTTTAGACCCAAAACCCGACTCTAATTCAGTCACAATTTTAGATAATTTACACAACGAAAGTGCCATTGTTTGTCATTCTCTGAGATTTGGCATATCATAACTTTATTCAAACCAATATTTGCAAGTACCATTTATATTTTAATGACAATGTTTCTAAATGTAATCGTTAATATGCAGTACTTCATTTATTTTGAGAACATCCAATCTGGCAACTGTGGCTATACTGTTCTGCAACTAACAAAGCCTGGTCTCTATAAGATCTTTCTATTATGATAGGTTGGATATAATTCTCCAAATATTTGGATGAAAATGAGTGTTGTAAATTATTTATTTCCCTGTTATTTGATCATTCCTTCACATATTGACTTCAAATTTCTCTAATCTATCTGCAATCCATCTTTTCCATAAGATAGAGATTCATGTAAACTGAAGTAGCTACATTGTACTTAGTTTAACTACATGTTTATCAAATGCAATATATTACTGTATACAGGGTTATTTTAGCCCTTCTACACTTGCAACATTTCGCCCCGTCTTGAACTCGCTCAGACACAGGTCTGTATAAAGAGAGATAATTTGAGACTTTGGAATTTGCCCATGCAGTCTTAAATTTGCCTGCTGACAAAGGTGAAAAGGGCAGAAATAAAACGGGGGCAAATTTTTCCCTGTATACAGTATTAAAAACAGATCTAAGTGGCAATTAATTCTTTGCACACATTAATACCATCTATTGAATTTGAAATCAAATGTCTTGGTACTCTATCAGTAAGGCCATCTTTTAATTAACTTATTTATTTTTCAACACTGCAACCAACTCATTGAAAAAAAATTGAAATTTTTTATTTTTTATTTTAATACTTTACATAACAATGAAAAATTTAAATAAAATACTTGAAATACTAGAATATATTAAGATGTTCAATGTACAATTATAATGTCACATGTGTTCCCTAACTCTAGCCATGTGATTCTTAATCAACACAAAACATCCTCAATTCTGTAAATTATATAAATAAACACTAATAACTGCTTGTATTCACAGTATAGTTTGATTATCTTATCTTGTGAATTTCATCCATAAAAGAAGGGTGATATAGGATTAGGTCATTGCTCATGAAACCTGAGATTTTAGACCATGTTAAATTGATATCAAATACTGTCACATAATTTTGGGATATAAAATGGATGTGCAGTCAGGTGGACTGATATAGCCAAACCATCATACTAAAAAAATCCAGCCTGAATATATGAAATGAGATTTGAATAAGTTTTGAAAGATGTATTTTTTAAAAATCTTTTTTAAGGGGGGGGGGGGGGAGAGAGAGAGAGAGAGAGAGAGAGAGAGAGAGAGAGAGAGAGAGAGAGAGAGAGAGATGATATCCCTTTACTTTTATAAATTTTTATTTTTGTTCAACCTACCAACTCTTATTTTGGGTTTAAGGCTTAAGGCCTTGGAAAACAACTTATAAAATAAAAATTGTCTTATAATTTCATTGACATATTAGAAGTGTCAGTAAAGGACTTGGCTTTAATTCTTTTTTAATGGACATTAACACAAATTTTAGATCTATTTTATATTTGGCAAAGAATGACTGAACTTCACCTTAAACAGAGCCTGAACTTCAGCCTCCAGCTAAACACAGAATGTGCAATCCAGAAATAAATTATTTGTAACATTAAAAGGCTTACTGCATATTTTAAGTACCAGAAGGAAATAAATGTTGTTTTCAACAGTTCTCAGAATCTAACAAAAAAAAAGGTAATTTATGCAAGCTAAACGAAGTTCAAAATGTACATGGTTTTATGCGTACACAAATCTTACATATTAAAACCTAATATGTGAACAAATATTTTATGCAATGCATTTACAAATGCCTAATATTTAAAAAAAAAAAAAAAGATTTTCATGCATGGTCTATTAAAATTGCAAATAATAGGTTCCAAGATGATTAAAAATTCAAAACACATACTCTGTGCATAATATTTTGCCACCTTAACAATTGATGTGAATTTTAAAGTAGCATTTGATTTATTATTCCCTGGATTAAATCTGCAAGACCTAGCACTGTTCTTACAGAAGAATATATTTATGGAAATTGGCAAACTGAAAAATTAAATTCTAAATTGAAAGTTTTAATACCAAAGACAAAACAGAAATATTCACTAAAGTACTAACTTTACCAGTTTGATGCACTACCTAGAATTGGGAATATATAATCAGGCCCTGACCTATTGAGAGATGTGAAATATTAACCATCCCCTTTTTCCTTGTCAAGTAAAAAGGATGCCATTCGAATTTATGAAAAATAAAACCAAACCGATTAAAAATTGAATCAACCAATAAATTAAATCTCACTGAAAATTCATTCTTATTTCTTATATATTTGTCTTTATATCTATAAAAGTAAATATGTTTTTTGTGCAAAACATTTAATTTTGAAATTCAATTTAAAATAATGTATCAATCAAAAATATTATCATATTACAGAAATAAAAATTGTAAGATGGAAATTAAAAAGTTGTGATCTCAAACAGCCTTTAATTTGGGCAATAATTTGTATCTACACTTAACTACTAACTGAGGATGCTCACAAACAAGTTTCACCTTTAATTAGTCTAATGGCTTTTGAGAAGAAGAATTTTTAAAAATTACAAATATACCCCTAGGGGTCTTAATTTGAACATGCTCAAATCTACACTACCTGAGGATCTTAACTTTTCTAGCCATTAAATCATTTTTGAGAATTTTTTTTAAAAAGGCAACACATTTTCAAAAATTCTAAATTTTCTTCTAATAAAGAGGTTGTGGCCCTTTATTTAAACAAACTTGAATTTCCTTTACTCAAGGAGGCTTTCGGATTGTGCAAAGTTTATTGAAATTGGGCTAGTGCCAGGTTTTGGAGAAGAAGTTGAAAAAGTAAAATGTTTACAGACAGACGAACAGACAGATGCTAGACAAAATGTGTTCAGAAAAACTCATTTGAACTTGAATGTATACATAACTTCAGAAACTTGCATCTAATCAACTTTTAAGTTTGAGACAATTCAAACATATCATACGACAATGTGATGTTTAAAATTTTGAAATCTTCAGAAACTTGCATCTAATCAACTTTAAAGTTTGTGACAATTCAAACATATCATACGACAATGTGATGTTTAAAATTTTGAAATCTAACAACTAATGAGCAATTATATTCAAACATATCAGGCACAATAGACATATGAGTCAGGGTTTTCAAATTCTTATTAACAGTTAATATCTGTCCAATTAACAGTTTTTAAAGTAGCTAGGTCACATGCCATCCATTGGTGTTAACTAATCGTAGGCTTTAGCTAAAGAACATATATTTGAACTGAAAAATCAAGCACTGCCAAATGAAACAATCTGTTCTTTGTGATGCAAAAGAGCCCAATAAATTAGCACTTTTACTTTTGTCCAAATTTGGTAATGATGTGGGTGTCTGCATTCCTGCATGTAGGTGTTTCTTTTAAGTCAAATTTATTTCCTTATTTCTCTGTGCTTAAAGTAATGCTTGGATCCAGAAAAATTTTTCAGAGGGGGGTCCGGGGAATAATTTTCTTTTCCGAGGGATGGAGAGTGGGGTTGTGTCCAAGGCTTATTTTTTGGTAATTTTACGATGCAAATTTAACAAGTTTGAATTTTCCAGTTTATATTAATCAGTACTAATGATTCCTGCATTCAGCAGACATTGACCATTCCTGTAAGTTTACGCTCAAGTACTTTAATATTCTGCTATTTCGACATTTTGTATCAATTCGTGAAAATACAAAATCCAAAGCACCAAACGTTTTTTATAATTTCATATACATTCAAACTTCATTATCTCTAAATAGATGGGACTGTTTAAAAACTTTGAGATATCCAAGTATTCGAGATATCGAGGGCAAAATACTAAAATATAAGTAATCACTTCGATATATCCATTGTATTTGAGATATCAGTGTTCGAGATATCAAAGTTCAACTGTAGCTAATGACTGCTAGAAAAATAAAAGTTTGATTTATAAATCAGCAAGGGGTGCTTCTCACAGTTTTATGCAGATATTTATTCTTCGCATTTGATAAGGTAAAACATGATTCATATAATATAATATATAATTCTATAACATCTATCAAAGAAATTAAAGATTCACAATGAAAGACCTTTTTATACATTTCATGAAAAGGACTGATTTCTTTGGAGTATTTCAATTACTATAAGATTGAAACTTGAAAGCAGATCAATTATTCATTAATATTAGGCTGTTAAAGACTGCATGAAAAAAGCTCAAAGCATTGCAGCCACATCATGTAATATTAAGTTCAATGTAAACATATGGTTAATTGGTCTCCTACACCAGCACATTTGTATTGATAAAGCAAAAAAAAAATCCATTGTATTAATGGAACGAATATGAATACCAATAATCAAACTAAGTCTATATTCATTATCAAAATTCTAAATTTGTTGGAAAAATTCCTATTCGTTGCTGATATTTCATTTTTTCCCCATCTTAATCTATAATGCAAGAGCGTATCCAATAGCTGATGTACGTATGCATCTAATCAATTTAACAATGAAACTCTATTTTTTCATTAAACTATCTATTTGCTACATACATATTGATGATTCTAAAACAGTCCATTAGTAAAAATAAAATAGCTAGGTTCCCTGTCTAGGTTTTTTTTTTTATTTATTGAACTGCACTAAGTTAGCAAGTTATGAATCATGTATGAGACCTTATTTGCTGAGTTATATTTGACAAAGTACACCGTTGAAGTTGTAGTGGGAGGGCGGTGATGATAATACAACACTGTCCAATTGAACTGAATACACAGCAAGTGGTCTATGGATTGTGTGGGAGCTTTTTCACTTAAAAAAAAAATATAGATTATTTAGCAATCAGCACATTTCCTAGATCAAGCATTAAACAACCAAAACCAGCATTCCTGTGTGAAAAGTCCTTGATAAATATAGCTAGTGTACACGGACAAACAACCACCCCCACTTTTATACCAAAAAAGGGTCTCTTCTTATGCTATACATAGTACAATTTGTCTTTAATATATAAGCAGAGGAAACGTTACATATTAAAGACAGGAACGCATGCAAGAGACTTCTTTGAAATTCTTTATATGATTTCATTAATATCAGTGTGCAAAGATATCTGCTGGAATTAATGTTATTTGTTCATGCACCTCAATCAACATAACTATATAAAAAAAAAAAACCCACACCATTCTTGTATGTAACAGGAAAAAAGAATTTTACTACATGTATTGTGAAGAATAATCAACAATTGTGGGGGAGGGAATCTGAGTTTTACATGGTAATCAGTCTAGATTTTTTATATAAAAATATGAGGATATATGGCATGTAGGCATTTTTATTATGGTAAAATCAAATCAACCAACTTTGTTTTACAGTTATTCAGGTGAGAATGTTGTATCAGTATAATTTGAATTTTCTTTGTAATTAAAGGTGTATATTCTGTGAATAGAGCTAACTTTCATAAAAAATTTGCCCATGACTAACAATTAACATTTATGCTTTTTTTTAAATCAATAATAAATTATATAATTATGGTAATATTTGGACTCGGAAGAGTAAACCGATCAATATAATTTTTTTTCATGTTACAAGCAAAAATAGTCACATGGCTATAGTTAAATAGGGAGTGAAACGAAAGGAACTATTATTTATGTATCAGACGGTGTACCCCAACTGGTGTACCTGTTATAACCCTGGTGCTGTCTCCAGCAGTTATTAGTATATATAAGGTTAACAGTTCAAGGGTATAGTAGAAGTACAATATACAGCTGTACAAATAAACATGTGTCTGTTCAAGTACAATGCCAGACCTGTTACAAACAACAAGATGTCCCTTCATTAACAATTTCTTTTCATGCAAGTATATATATCAATTTGCACAATTTTATAAGTGTATGGTTGTAACAAGGAGAAAAGGTACAACTCCACATTAAACAATAAAATTGACACAATATTACCTTATATACTTTTCCTTCCATAATTTTGATGTCTATAAGAGTGTAATGCAAAGGTTTAAGAGTCAGCTACTGATCTGCGAGGAATAAGGTCGAAACCTGTGGGGACTTTAACATTTTTTATTTTCATATGAAGAATTTTTAAAATCCATTTTATGGTCATGCGAACATTGCACAATTTGAAAATTTCAAATGGTGATTCTGTTTTAAATATGATGTACTGATGTTTCAAACTTTCCCATACCATCTTAATTCTTAATGTTTGATTGCATGCAATTAAGAAATAAACAGCAAGTTAAAAAGTTCACTGGGATATGAACTTGGTTGGTCACGTGATCAAATCCTGTGAAGCCCAGAGGGCTTCTCAGAAGATTTGATAATGTACCAACCAAGTTCATATCCCTGTAAACTTTTTAACATTGCTGTTTATTACTTATATTTTCGTTTGAGAAAGGCAAATAGTTCAGAATCATTAATATAACGGTGTTTTTACGTTTACAATAATGCAACTGTCAGATGATAAACGCGTGCGATAAGCATTGTGACGTCATGAAAAAGTTCACACAGAATTGAATATTTTCTTTATTCTGTAGGTTCATATTAGGAAGCATATTTGCAAATGTAAACATAGCAAAATGCATGTCCAGGGTTCTTGGAAAACAGCTTCATCAAGAAAGTCCTATATTTGGACCTTACTTTGAGTGTAGACCCACCCTTTAAAATAGCACTCAGTTCATCCCAGGCATTTAAAGGTTATTTTTTTCCTATCATAAAAAGTGTGCATTAAGAGATGTACACACCAGGGAAGGGATCAGATATTTTTATTAATTCATCTAATAGGTGTAAAGTTCCCATCTAAAACTGTGAATTCATACCCTATGGAGTATTACAGAAAAGATATAAATGCAAAGAATGTATAAATGAACTCGGTGAACTACAATTAAGCACACATTTATCACCCTTTTAAAACCATGCATATCTGCATGTCAAGACATTCCTAACACCTTTATTCTTTAAAAGTCTTAAACATGTGTAATGGAATTGAAAAAAATCAAAATTTACACTATCAAATTTTTGGTAAGTTGGCCAGCACTGCCCAATCCAAGATTAAGGATTGAATTTGATTTTAAACTTGAGTTTAGTTTAGTTTAGTTTATTTAAACACAGATGCAATTAACAAAATGATACTAAGCTTCTCTAGTGGTTTGCATTTAAATAAAATCTGAACATTTACAAGTACAGGCTTTTCTACTGTACATCATATATACATGTATTAAGTAAAAATCCAATAACAATACCATAACAATTGTTATTTCTGTGAGTTCCTGAACACAAAGTTCTAAAGGAGCTAGCTATAATTTTATTTTATCTGCTCACACTGACAGCAGCATCAAAAGGTGTATGTCTTTGGAAATTTCATCACTTACCCTGACAGCAGCATCAACAGGTATATATCTCTGGAAATTTCATCAGTCATCAACTCATGAAAGTAGTCATTATTTCCTGTTATTTTTCAACATTCTATCAATCTGTAACCATTTCAATTACCACAGATGTTCCACAGATAAATTAGATGAAACCTGAGCAAGCAATGATAAACAAACCAATGCAAGGTGCGTCTTTCTAAACAAGTCAAATCAAGACCTATTATAGCTCAAACATTAGCCACATTGAATAATAATCAACATCCCCAATTGTTAACAGTTAGGCCTTGGAAGAAGACATTGAACATTAATAATTCTAAAATCTGACCTTAAACTTATGGTCAACAATACTGAAGTCTCTAATTTTATATGGTAAAAATATACGATAGTACGTGAAGAGGAAACATTAGTATCCATATAAAATTACAGTCTTTGGTTTTGGAGCTTAAAAAGGTTGTTGTATTATTCAGCCATTTACATCTTTATCCCTATGACATTGGACTTTTTTTTAGACTTGACTTTGAACATCAAGGACTTGACCTTGAAAATTAAGGTCAAGAAGAATGAACTCCCTTAAATCTTGTATAGTTTGAAAATGCTTCAGGAGGAAAAGAAATATTTCTTTCCATCCATGTATTTTAAGTGTCAGTCTTTAGTGGTGCAAGCATTCATTTTTAAAAAAAAAATATCTATAATATATGAATGGCTTTG
>CM065920.1:19188214-19400714 GCA_033439105.1 Magallana nippona | reverse complement strand
GTTTTGTAAACAAATTTTGTACATCATTTTCTCATTGAAATATGGCTTCAATGACCGGGAAAACTACTGCAATATCTATTATTATACATATTCTTAGCATAACCGTCGTTTAAAAGCGTACACAAAAATTGATATAAAATCGGACCATGCAGCTTTAAAAATATATATAATCGATTCGTATGAAAGGCATAATTTTATTTTATCTCAACACGTTCATTTGAAAATTTACTTGCAAGCAAATAATGACTTCAAAACAAAAATTTCAAAGAATAAAATTTTGAGAAAATATTAAACTTCATTAACGACAACCGTCCGCTGCTACTGTTAATACCTCAGTCACACTTTTTCTAAAAACGACCAATAAAAGGCCGACGGTTTTTAAGCAAAAATGCGATTCTTCAGGCGACAGTCGGCAGCTCATTAGCCGTTGACTTGGCCGATGTTATATTTTTGTGTCTAATAAATCTCTATAGCTGTGGATCAATCTGACATGCCAATAAAAACAGATGTCAGTCTGGTGAATGGCGCCATAATTGCAAGTTTCTTTGAATAACAACAGAAAGTATTTGGTCATGTAGAGAAGATATATAGATGTATGTACCTGAATTAAAAGCAATCTGTTCTTTTTTCTCTTTGCCAAGATAAGCGTTATTTTTATGTATTTTTTTAAATCGACAACACTCTCATGCTCAGCGCTTCTCAGTACTTTCAGTACTTTGATTTTAGTAAGCGACGAAAAAGCATCTTAAATCGCTAGAAATTGTTAAACACTGCAATTCAATTAAGCCAACATTTAGTACTCCACAATAATATTAATTCAGAAAGAGGATGTCACGCTACATTTTTTTAACCCGAAACTACATATCCATTTTACTTCCGCTTTCTATATTCATTAAAATCACGTTACAAATAGAAAACAACACTTTGGACACGCCATACTCTTTTTTTTTTTACTTAAACAGTAATTGGGATAAACAATAAACATATAAAATGCATTTGTGTATAGTGTACCATCGATTATCAAAACATTACACTCACTTTTTTTCAGCCATAGTATGAAGTCGAAGTCACTGAAAAATGGGCTAGCTCAAATAATAGCGGGAAAAGTGCACCAGCAAATCCAACTCTACACAAAATCAGTGTAGTTTTTTTTTCTTGTTCCTCAAGAAATTCATATACACATATCTGTATAAACAGATCCCTCCCAGATTACTGCACACTCGAGTCTTTTTCCTTTCTTCTATGACCGACCGTATCTGATGAATCCGTGTTGCTTTTAAATATATTAAGCACCCCTGCGAATGTTATTGTCATTTAAATTTAGACCACGTGGTTTTATTTGACCCTTTCAGTTTCGCAGCAAAAATCTTGTCTCGTGGTTATAGTCTATTTCTTATAATCCATGTACTTGTAGTCAAATATAAAATTCTTGACGTGTATTGATTTTAAACTTTATCTTCATTAATTGGTAGATAAAATGAGTTCTAGAAATAAATGTGACAATAGAAAATATAACTATTTTTTATGTTGCAACAATTAACATGCTTAGAAGCAATCCCCCCTAAGAATTAATTTTTGATCCGCGCCTGACCTAGTAATTAATAGCATCAATTGTGAAACAGACTATACTATTTTATGCAGAATATTCCTTGAGATTGGTTCGATATACTTTGTTTTTACAGAAAACAGACACCCATACTTTTTTTGAAAAGCAAGATATTGCACACCAAAGCATCAAACATGGCTATGATTTTATCAAGCAACCCAATGTTTATATTTTCAACCACGTGTAGAGTGGTTGAACACGAATGATAACTCTGTTCTGAATATTATCGTTTAGTTTAAATAACCCCTAGATGATGAAATAAGACATGAATCTTAATAGATTCTCATGTTTTAACATATATCAAAGTAAGATATGATACTAAAAAACGACCAGTACTTACGTATTTTGAGAATATTATCCGAATACTCATACTTCCGCTCGAAATTTCACAGGAATTGAACAAATCTCGGGAAACTCTCGTGAACTTTCATTCGAGCACCTCTGGATTTATTATACTTAGCAACGATAAAGAAAATATTCCGAACACATTCGCAGGGGTGTTAAGGATTACGTTTACTCAGGGCTGAAGATTTCAAAAAATATTTTTACAAAGTTCAATATCTGGAGTCAAATATTATTTTAAAAATACAAAATAACAATGTTATTAACAAATATTGATATTGGTATCCAAGTTTTATTTATTTGAGGAAGATATCCTACGACAAAGGTAGATTTATATTGAAACAGAGGAAATTCAGACTTCACATTCTTTCTGTAGTAAATTGCAAAAGTTAAGTTTCTATGTGTTTTTCTAGGCAATGGTTTTTTTTAGAAGAAGATTTTTAAAGATTTTTCTCTATATATTCCTATGTAAAAATTTGCCTTCGGCTCGATAAATATTGTATTTCTTGGGTAGCTAAATCATCGTATTGACCTCAAAACCAGCAATACATGCACATGTAATTGCATACATGTACTGTCACCACATCATTGTCAGACTCTCGACTGCAATATCTATACGTTAACATGATATATCAGACTCCAAACTTTAATATTTACATTTACCGAGTATGATTCCCTCTACTTCTTACAGAAACTTATTGTTAATTCATACCTCTATAGAAACTGTCAAGGGTGAAATCTACACGCCCCGGTTATCGATTGATCAAAACCTACAGCGACTGAACTGACAGGCCCGAAATCTACACGCCCCGTTTATCGATTGGTCGAAACCTACAGCGACCTAAGAAAAATCACTCGGACTGCACGAAATAATCATGATGATGAATCAAATTCCCATAGGAGACGAATTGGCTGTTACTTTTAACTAACGTACTGATGTACATTAACAGTAATTTAGTTAATTTCACCTGCTTTCTACAATCTATTTATTAATTTGTTTTGAAGCTATACACGCTATGATTTGCGTCAATTTTGAATGACACTGAAAAC
The DNA here is from genome assembly GCA_033439105.1 of Magallana nippona. Lineage (NCBI taxonomy): Eukaryota > Metazoa > Mollusca > Bivalvia > Ostreida > Ostreidae > Magallana > Magallana nippona. The sequence goes on along the minus strand of CM065920.1, from coordinate 19,397,716 downwards.
ACATGTGTTTCTTTACTGATAAAAGTTACCTTTATTCTGTAAATTACAATGGTGAATTCCATCTCGTTACAAAGATATGGAATTTCAATTGTTTATTTTCCTGCCAGAAAAGTAATACCTTTTCGCGAATATTCATGAAGGAAGAGCCACTTCGACCTCATTGCGCATGATCGTGGGAAATCAGGTGGCCATTATTGTTTGCCTAATTACATATCCGTCTCGATTTTGTATATGTTTAACAGTTGCTAATTTGAAATATATACATGTATTATGAGTGTCATACGTTTTGAAATCATAGATAAACAATAAAAGAACAGTGATGACTATGAATATCAAACTGAAACAAATATATTGGATAAAATAATTTTTGTTTGATCATAAGAAAAAAAATCATATAGCACAAAGATCACTTTACATGAAATACCTACATGAAGTGGTACATGTATATGATTCATAATCAACCTTTCATAGATAGAAAAGAGATCAGGTATCAATAGTTTTTTATTTAAAAAATATACCACTGTTTGTATATTATAAGCAAATATTTACATTCAGTGTATATTTCCCCTTATGATTGCATCGAAATCTGCGACGTTCAATTTCCTATGAATACACTTAAAAGTTAGCAAATTCATGCGCCACGAGCACAGATATAAACGTCACCACGTGTTTTGAGTATATTTATCATTGTAAGATTAAATAAAACATTCAAACTTACATAACCAATTTGATATGTACTAATGGAAAATAAATCAAATCTATTCGTCAATAAAAAGGTTTTTTTTCAACAAAGTTTCTGGCACTATATGTTTAGTCGCGGAAGCGAATTAAATACCAAGTTAATATGGCTGTTCAATGTATGTTTCATATCCCTGACTAAGAGCGTATAAAATGGCTTTAAAGCGACGATGCACAAATATTTCATACAAATGGACATTAGTATGAATATAAATATAAGCATTAAATGCTTATTTTTGGATGTCGTCGTTCCTATAACACACCAAGCGGTGCAGACTCGCGCGGTATTCAATTTGTCTGCACCGCTTGGTGCACATCCAAAAATAAGCATTCAATGCTTAAATGTAGCTTCCATTATGAACATGGAAAGTTGTAGCTTTCAGTTAAGATAATCATTCATAATCTTTTCAGATCAAGGTACCAATGCTAAACAGCTGACAAGTCATGGTTATTGTAAGGATACATCAAATTAAAAGTGAAATACAGGTCCATTTGTTTCGCTTGTAATCATTTAATCTTCTTTTCCTCAGATGATACAATAATAATCAGACAGTTGTTTAATAAAAAGAAAATTCTTCAAACAAATCAAACTTGAATTAAAATACATGTATGTTTCAGCATTGAACTGTTATCTATTTTGTAGGTTTGACACTTTCAAGTCATTAGATCTAGTATGATCAATCACTAATAAATCCAGGAATTATTTGTTTGTATGACTGTTAGATTCCACTTTTATGAATATTTGAAAAATGTACATGTAGTACTCTGATAATGTTTTATCAATACACTGTTAAAATTAAGTACGGCACATAATTCATCTGAGATTCAAAATACTAAAATTTCGTGTTTGAGACATCTTTTGAATGACAACATAGCACTTCAAAGTTTATTGGGCTGATTGAAGAACTTTTATGTTGACCCAAAGATTTAACTGACATAAAATATTATTTAAATGAAAATTTATCATACTCTTTGTCATGGTTACTTTAAAAGAAACAAGAGATGTTTGTGAAACACTTATGCCCCCCCCCCCCCCCCTCCCCTTCCCTTAATCCTCTGAGAAGAAAATGAACAGAAACTGCCAAAAAACTGGAATTTTTTTAAAGTCCAACACTGTCAAAAATTGCTCGATCGTACACAAAATCAAACTTGACCTAGATATTCTTCTTATAAATCTGTACACCAAATTTCATTTCAGTATGGGCAACCTCTGCGAAGAAAATGAACGGAAACTACAAAAAAAAAGGAATTTTTCTAAGTCCAAGGGGCATAAATCTGTCAAAAATTGTTTGATCGTACCCCAAAGCGAACTTGACCTAGGTATTTGTATTATAAATCTGTATAGCAAATATCATTTCATATGTGCAGTCTCTGGGAAGAAAATGAACGGATACAGAAAATAATTGGAATTTTTCTAAGTCCAAGAGGCATAAATCTGTCAAAAATTGTTCCATCATACCCCAAATCGAAATTGATCTAGATATTTGTATGATAAATCTGTATACCAAATTTCATTTCAATATGTGCACTCTCTGCGAAGAAAATGAACGGAAATCATTGGTGGACTGACCGACTGACAGACAAAAGCAAAGCAATATGCCCTCCCTTCTTCAAAGGGGGGCATAAAAATATTACTAGATTTGAAAATCAACGCCTTAGCTTTAACAAAATCTGTTTTGTCAGTGTATGGCTGATACTGAGAAGAGGTTTGTATTTCAAATTATGTGTTATTTCAAAATCTTCTGCTTTAGCAAGATTTCCATTTGTTTTCTTTAACCAGTGAAGAAGATTTATTGATCCATCAACCGGTACTGTATTTTTTAGTGTTTCTTGAAGAACATCCCATACATGACTTCCGCGTTGAGTAGCTTCAATTCCTGCAGCATAACCTAAACGGCAATAGAATTGGTAATTGTGAACAGAATGTGCATGTCAACATTAAAATAGATCAATGAATTTGTAAAACTTCATATAACTATTAATGTGTATTAGGAATAGGAAATTCTGGTATGTGCCTGCTCTGCTGAAATGACCTCTTGCTGGCTTAAATATTGGTTGTAGATCAATTACAATTAGCAAATTGACAAGCTTTAGAAATATGATGGAAGATTAAAATACATTTGTAAACATACTCAATAATTGTATATAGCAGGCATGTACCAATACTTCAACCACATTTCAAAGGTCATATGTCGAGAAGGATTTAAATGACGCATAATTTAACCCCAACTTTATATGTAATACATTTTCAAGATACAGCGAAACACAAAAAATCAGCTTATGATCTGAACACTATTCAAGTAATTTGTTATGTAGTAATTGGGGCTATATGGACCATGGATATCCACCTGGATAAAGTTTAATGGTAATAACTCCTGGCTAGAACTGCAGGGATCCTGTCCAGGTTTGATTCCCAGTCCAGCCATGTATATTTTCATAGTAAATATGTTCATTCCTCCTTTCCTACTACAGTCAATTAATGCAAAAAAATAACTTGGCTCTGGATTTAGGAGGGGCTAATAACATGCCACAAATTTTCAGATATTCAAATCAAATTCTCTTGACAAATATAAAGATTAATCTATTATTGTGAAAAAAAAACCCGTAGATTACAACTGTTTTTTTTCTATATGATAAATGAAAGAAAAAGTGAGCACACCCCTTGCTCCCCCATAAGGCTGTTCAAAGTTAATTATATGTTTAATGTCACCCCCGTGCATAGGTTTAGGAGAAATTGTTGTTTATAAAAAAAAAAAAAAAAAGCAAACCCAAAATTTTCATTTTATTTTTTTCCAGTTTGATTTTACTTTTTGCAACTAAAATACTGCGATTTGTAGAAGTATAAAATGCTTAATTAAGGCACATTATGGACTATACATTAGATACCCAATGGGATAGTCTTTAAAACTGACAGGAAAGATCATCAAACATCTGATCTGCATGTAGCTGTATTTGTATTAATATAAATGAATATACAAAAATCACTTGAAAATTTTGTTTGTTTTAATTTTATTGCCCTCCGTCATAGATTTGATATTTTGAAGGTGAAGTTAAACATAGAAATAACTTTGGACAGCCTAACTTGACAAAACTACAATACACAAAATAATTAGATAAAGGGGAATAACTCCTAAAGAATCATCACATCAAAACTTTCAGCAAATATGCACATCTATACTTTTGTCTTTAACAACAAAACTCCAAATTCAAAAGTGCCGATATCAAAATTCCTGGAAAAAAAGGAATCAGAATTTCCTGGAGATATGCACATCTACACCTTGCATCCTAATTCCCTACAAAGTTTTTAGAAATTCTGTGCAGTGGTATAAGAGGAGTTGTGCTTACAAAAAAGCAGGACTGAAGGACTGACTGACAGGTCAAAAACTTTATAAAGCCATGCCCAACAATCTGTATCTCTCCTACTTAAGGTCATGCATCTTACTATTAAGTAAAGATCCTCTATCTAATCTTCATGTACATGTACTTAGTTTGCCTCCTAGATGCACTGTAGTATAGAAGACTATTAGACTGTGGAGTTTGTGGTCTAAATCTGGCTAATGTTTATTAATTAATGCAAGTCACAAAGTATAAACAGACATCAGTAATAATGTAAACATTGCTATTAATAGGTATATTGTACATTGTATTTCAATTAAAGTTGATATTTAATCAGCTACAAAATGCATTTGAAAGCAGTTTTACAAAAGTTACAGGAATGCATATATTCATATGCAAATAGATCATTTTTAAACTGAGTCATCTAGGTTTCAGTCTTGTCAGTTTAAGTATGAATCACTAGTGGATCTAAATACCCCGGTATATCAATTTTGCAATCTGTTTAGAAAGTGGAGGGGCCAGTTTGTTTCAAAAATTAATTTAACAGATGTGTATATATAAGAAAAAGGTCCATTTGCAAAATATTATAAGTGAGCACAGAACCCTCCCTTCCCTTCCCAGATTCTTGTAGATACCAAGGAGATATGCTAGCATACAAATGTAGTACACATATTGTATTAAGAAACTTATAAGCAAAAAGAAAGAAAACACAATGAAATGTCACAGTGTATTATTTTGTGAAATATCTTTAATTATAAAATAAAGATATATTGAATTAATAATCAATGTATCTGTATAAGATATACTTACCAAATGAAGTAGAGAAGACAATGACACTGTTCTCTAAATACGGCGGGGAGTATGCTATGTTAGTGTCTGGAGGAGCTGGTGGGACTCGTAAATCTACAATCATATTTTCATTAAATGTGTACGTGATCGTATATATATATATATATATATATATATATATATATATATATATATATATATATATATATATATATATATACACATACACATGTATAAATAAGCTATAAAGTAAATTAAAATGAATTTTTCTAATTCGATCCACTTTTTGTACACTGCATCATAATTGATTGTTAGTTTTCTCTTCTTTTACTTTTTTATATCAATTTTGTAATATTTACTAGGGGAAAGGGTCAATTTTAAAATTCGGACCTCAATATAACCTATAGCTGTCGTTGTAAATCAAGTTAACTCCTAGCTATTTTATTTATTGTGTTCTGTCTATAAAAAAAAATAAGTTGTTAAATAATATACTCTAAAACATTACATGTCTCAAATTCACTGACAACTTTGAAAATGTATAGGGTTTGATTTTTTTTCAATTCCTAAGTTGAATGATTCTAAGTGCAATGATTTTCTATCAATTTTGTACTAACACAGTACAAACTCAAAAACACACTAACACACCCACCAACACGCTGTTAGCAACTCACAAGCACCAGTCATTATAAATTTTTCTCATGATAAAAAATATACCCACTAAACCTCATGTTTATTATTAGGTTTCAGGGGTATATTTTTTTTATCACTGTAGAAAAATATATAACATCAGCTGCCTGTGTTTATGCTCGATCTGGAAAGCAAGGATCGAGTGCAATTTTGAACAAACATTTTTTATCTGTCAGTAGATGCATGCATATTTGATGAAAACAGAATGTCAGATTTTCATTTCTGTGAGTTGTTAGCAATGTTATCATATAATGTTTATACTTAAATTTTATTTGTGAACATGCAGATCAAGGAATATGTTAAAAAATTATTAGTCAAATTAAAATTAGCCCCTGTTTCATTATTTTTTGGCATAACAAATAATAAAATGTAGATGCTAATTTTAATTAGACTGTGGAAAAATTGAATACAAAATTGATTATTAATACTCTTAATTAAAATGTAACTGACACTTACGATTTTGTGGCACTGATTCATCCTCTTCATTATCTCGTACAACACACACATCAAAGCCAACATCTACATCTGAACCTGCATGTCAACAAACATTCCAATTACAATTGATATTTCTATTGGAAAGAGGTATCATCAAGTGTATTAATTTAGAAGATATCCCATGCAAGTTTACAAAGGAATAATTACCTAATCTTGTACATGTACCTTAAGGATCCTCCACATCACAGAGAAAAGTTTCGCTAAAAGCCCAAAATTCTAGTATTTCTTAATGAAAAAGATTTCTATCATGCACATTTAACTTGAAAATGACAAATAAAAGGGTCAAATTTTGGTGAAAAATCAACTTTAAAAATTTTACAACTAGCAGTATAAATAAAAAACAAAAGTCCCTGCTGTGATCACAAATCAGGACCTTTGGGTCGGAAGGCCGGAGTTATACCAGCTATTACACTACAGAGTTAGCTAGAAGACCCTAAATTGATATAAACAGTTTCACAATGAGTTGAAATCGCCATGTTGTGACAAACTGTCATCAAAAGTAAAATCAAGACACAAGCTAGGTGTCGACAACCCTTAAGATACAGATAGATGTAGGAATATAGAACAGAATGCATGCAGAAGAGGATCTACAGGTAAAGTTGTTTTAAATGAAACTTTCAAGTTATCAATCATATTATGAAAAAAAGAAGGTGTAGATTTTTTGTGTTTCTTATTTATTAATTATGTAAAATATAGCTTATTTCCATTTTTTGAGTGTCACAAAGTTTGCAAAAATGGGGTTAAAAAATGTCACCTTTTTTTCTTTATGCCTGTCTTTTTTGCAAGTCAAAGTGTTTCAAATATAAAGACACAGTACTGAAAGCACTGTAATAAACAATACTCATTACACATATTTACATACAACAAATTGCAATTGAGCAAAATAAATCTTTTGTAATTTTAGTAATTTGCTTTTTACTGGAGAAAAAGGGTCCTTCTCTATCTACATGTAAACCACTCGTAAAAGAAGCTGAGATTTGAGACAGTCCTTAAAAAAGCCTACACGATAGATTTTCACAAAAATTCGCAGTTACAATGAAGTAAATGTAATATATTAAAGTTTCTATTGTTGTTAAGCATCCCAACCCAATTACTCCCCAGTCAACCTTCTTTTTTTTTTTACTAGAACTGTTTCTTAAATCTTCATGCGCGGATCCTGAAAATTATTCCAGGGGGGTCCGAAGGATAATTGTGTTTGCAAGAGGCATATTTGCGATAATTTTACCATGTCAATTTAATAAATTTTAATTTTCCCTTTTTTTTCCTCCCCTCTAGATCCGCGCATGACCTTTATGATACATGTAATAGCCATGCACTTACCAATACGTGGACCATCTAAAACATCGTTTTGAACACTCACCTTGATCTGCATGAAGTTGGTTCCTACATGACTATACAAAATAATTTTAATGTTAATTCATTTTGATATTTCCTCCATCAATGAAAAATTACATGCATGCAATGTGTATACATGTAGTAATGGATTTCTTCGATTTATTTTGTCTTATTTGGAACATTTAATTTTAAACTTGGTGAAATATATATATATATATATATATATAATTATGAACTAGCTGTTATACCTGAATAAAGAATATTTTGGGAATCTTTTTCAATCTTTCATCTGTAAACAATTCCATGATTTCTTTTAGTGAGACACGTTCATTAACATAATCGGTGGAAAATTCATTTTTGTCAAGCTCCGGGTGAGTTAAAATGAAATCTTCAAATGTTTCAATATCCCCACTGTCTATCTGGTCATCCATTTTCACAATCACTCCATGTGAAGAAACGGACACCAAAATGCAGCCACAAGGTTCTGACGCACACCGATCTTTAACTAAAAAGAAAGTTTTAAAGATGTTTAACAATGATACATTAATGTAACAGGAGCAAAAAGTAATAACTTAGATACAGGACCTGCACCAAAAACTTTAACCAGGTCCGGACGCCAATGCCCGGGTATAGCATAAGCTCCCCCGACTTAGTCTTGGTGAGCTAAAAATCATGTCTTGACTAAGAGTAATGTCTTACAATCAGGATTTTGTGATCCATGTCTGTAGTGCTTTTACCACTGAGTTATTGTCACAAACTCATTATACTGATTGACTGGTTAAAAAATTTACTCATGCAGTTGGAAAAAGCTAGATTTAACTAAAAAGAGAACAATTAAGATAAAAAAGCCACCAACGTCTTTTGCTAATGCAAATATTTCTACTACAAGTATAATTTTTGTCTCTTGTTGTCCGAAAGAAAATAATTCATAACATCCCTTATACATTCAATGTTGTACAATACCTATCCATAGATATTAAATACTGTGGTGTCATCAATATTTGTTGAAATCAATATTATAAAGCATTATATTTATATAAACATTAAACCCATTCAATACCATACTCACATCTTTTTAATTCCTTGATAAAGTCTCGCTTGGGTAAATTCCGGGTTACTTTAACTTCTCTCTCTGAAGGATGGATGGTAAAGTTAAGCTTCTTGATCATATTCACAAATTTTTTTCTTTCAAAAAAAATTCCTTCCCTTTCTGTTGGTCCTATGTTAGCTACCTGCATGAAATCCCAGTCAAAACAGACAGCTCTTAAGGGCTTTCCTTCCATGATGTTGCAGTATGTTTGCTGTTCCCTAAAATAATTTGTTTCATCTTTCATTTCCCTTGCTTTTAATAATCAAGACATTATAGAACTAAAAAAAAAAAAATGACATCATGACAAACTGATAAATATAAAAAAAAATCTACTGGTATTTCTAATGTATTGCAGTATATATTTAATTAGGTGAATATTAAAATATTCTGCAGAAAAAAAAACATTTAATTTAAGGAGGCTGACTTGATGAAGTTGTTATGTGTTCATAAAAAACTACAATTACATGTATATAGCAAACTCTCAAAATACAGGTACATTTATTAGAGGATTTATATGAAGCAGGCGTAGCTGAACATAGAAGTCAACTTGACACCAAATCTAATCTACATGGTCATTTACTTATAGATATCTGTAAAACTTTTAGACTGTCTTTGTTAAATGGAAGGTTTCTTGGAGACTCGTTAGGTTATTTTAATTATTTTAACTTAAATGGTACAAGCACTGTTGACTACATGTTGGTATCAGGTCAGCTTTTTCATAATATCAGACAATTTAATGTACTAGCTACCACCTAATGAACTATCAGCTAGATCACTCCCTTATCAGTACTACGTCTATTGAGATTAATTACAACTTTTTACACAAAGAAAAATATAAAACCACTCCTAGTCCAGGAAATTACTTATGGAATAATGATTCAAAAGCCTACTACTTAAATGCACTCATAGACAATGAGGCAGAACAAGAAATTTTCAACCTAAGTGAGTTAGTTGATTCATCAAATGTAGACACCAACATTCTTGTGTATGGATAGGTTAACAAATATATATATTACTGCAGCAAATAAAGCCATTATTTTTCGAAAAAGTCAAATTCCATCCAAAAGGAAGAGTAAGAAAAAACCCAATTGGGTAAAAAAAGATTGCTTACTTTTACACAAAGAAGTACAAAATTTAGGCCAAAAAATTATAAGAATTAAGTCCAAATAATTGTGATTTAAAACAATTAGCTTATGTCACTGCAAAGAGAACTTACAATAGATTGAGAAAAACCCTCCGAACACAATTTTTCAACTCAATTGATAATGAAATAAATTCTTTAAATCCAAAAAATCCCAGACAATTTTGGAACAAACTTAAAGAATCAAAATCTAAAAATGCAGATGCTACTACAATTAGCACATCAGAATTCAAATCCTTACTAAATATGCAAAATCCCTTAAAGCATAGATTTGATCAAAAGATAGATAATCTATCCTTAAAACAAAATAATCCTTTGGACTGTATCCTTTCACTTCTAACGAAATCAGACAGGGCATCGATAAATTAAAAAATAAAAAATCTGCAGGAAATGATTTGATTCTAAATGAATTTATCAAAACAAGTAGTGATGTTCTATTACCATGCAGTTTTAACAAAAGTATTTAATATCATACTAAATAATGGCAAAATGCCTGAATCTTGGAACTTATCAGTGATCACATCCTTGTACAAAAGTGGAGATATCCTAATGACACAAATAACTACAGAGGATTAAGTGTCACTAGTTGTATGGGGAAACTTTTCACAAGTCTAACTAGTGGGTATTGTTTTTTAACAAAAAACACATGTCTCCCCTTTGTTATGTATTTGTAAAAAACTGGAAAGAACCTGAAATGGACCTTCAGTTTTAAAAGATAGGAGGGAAATTTTAAAACAAAACATCTTGTTACATGTACCGGTAGATGGTATATTGAGCTGACCCGCCTCTTTCTTGCTCTTCATGGCCAGAGACTTGAGGATATGTGATATATGTCATATGTGATATATGTGTCATATGTGATGTAAAATAAAATTAAGTTTTATTTCTATTTAGTAAGTTATATACAATCTATCTATGATACAATAAATGAATGATGAAATGCTTGACCTTGAAATAAAAATTATAGGTCAAGGTCAAAACTTTTGGTGGCGTGCACTCCTTCTCAATACCATCTACCTATGTTCCAAGTTTTAAGTCTTAATGTCAAAGGGTATTAAGGTTATGACCCAAACAAAATTTTATTATTTTTTTTCTTAATTTGACCTTGAGTAAAAGAAGGTCAAGGTCAAATATTATTCAATAGTACACCTAAGTGTATTATTATTGCTCTTTGTTTAAAGTTTGAAGTCCTTCTGTCAAAGTATATTCAGAAGTTGAACAATGAAGTTTTTTCTCATATGACCTCGAAATAAAAATTCTAGGTCAAGGTCAAAAATTTTGGTAAGGTTCAACTAGGTTATATACCATCTATCTATGATACAAGTTAAAAGTCTGTATGTTAAAAGAGTCTTGTGTTATGGTCCGGACAATATTTTTTATGAAAAGCTTGACCTTGAAGAAGAAAATAGGTCAAGGTCAAAACTTTTGGTGGCGTGCACTCCTTCTCAATACTATCTACCTATGTTCCAAGTTTGAAGTCTTAATGTCAAAGGGTATTAAAGTTATGACCCAGACAGAATTTTATTATTTTTTTCTTAATTTGACCTTGAGTAAAAGAAGGTCAAGGTCAAATATTATTCAATAGTACACCTAATTGTATTATTATTGTTCTTTGTTTAAAGTTTGAAGTCCTTCTGTCAAAGTATATTCAGAAGTTGAACAATGAAGTTTTTTCTAATATGACCTTGAAATAAAAATTCTAGGTCAAGGTCAAAAATTTTGGTAAGGTTCAACTAGGTTATATACCATCTATCTATGATACAAGTTAAAAGTCTGTATGTTAAAAGAGTCTTGTGTTATGGTCCGGACAATATTTTTTATGAAAAGCTTGACCTTGAAGAAGAAAATAGGTCAAGGTCAAAACTTTTGGTGGCGTGCACTCCTTCTCAATACCATCTACCTATGTTCCAAGTTTGAAGTCTTAATGTCAAAGGGTATTTAAGTTACAGCCTGGACAAATTTGGATGAAGAAGAATAAGAAGAAGAATAAGAAAGTCGACAAAAACAATATGTCTCCCCTTTGAAAGGGGAGACATAATACAACAACGTTTAAATAACTATCTAGAAAATAATAATTTATTAAGTCAATATCAATTTGGATTCAGGAAAGATCATAGAACTACAGATAATATTTTCATACTCAAAACTTTAGTCAATAAATACTTGTACAATGTTGTATAAAAAGAAAGACTACTTGTATGTACGTTATGTTGACTTTTCAAAAGCATTTGATACTGTATGGAGGTCTGCATTAATATATAAAATGTATAAGAAATTAGGTATTGGTAGAAACTTTCATAAACTTCTATGTGACATGTACTTTAACACAATGTATTCATGTAAAAATAACCACATGTTGAGGGAATCATTCAGAGACTATCAAGGAGTAAAACAAGGAGACAACAAATTTAAGTCCTACACTGTTGAATTTATATGTTGATGACTTTTTAGAATACTTACATAGTTCAGCTACTTTACCAGTATATTTAGATTCGATGCCTGTTAATCACATAGAGAGAGAGAGAGAGAGAGAGAGAGAGAGAGAGAGAGAGAGAGAGAGAGAAGTAACGGCATAGTAAACCTTCAACATTATTAACGTTATTCAGGTCAGGGTGACATTAGCAGTTTTTATGTATGTCACATTAGAATTTCAAAAATAAAAATAACCATTCTACTTTCGTTTTCTTCATTGCATTCATGTACAAATAGAATTAATCTTTTATAAAAGTTCTCATTAAACATCATTTGAAAAAATATTACATAATACACATACAGTACATAAATCAAAAGTTTGTATAACAATGATATACATTGTAGCCCTAGACTAAAACTACTATTTACTATATTAGCTATATATTACTTACTTAACTTCTCCAGCCATTATTTTCGTAAAAATATATATATATATATTGTGGTGCGGTCAATTCGCCCGGTGCTCCAACTCGCACCCCATCAAATTTATTGTGCCATTGAGCAAAGATAGTTTTGTTTGATTATTCAAATAAATAGAACATTTTTGTATAAAAAAAACACTATGAAAATTTCTTACCACGTTATAATATGAAAAACAAAAGGTATAGATTTTGTTGGGGCCAAAAGACCTGGTACAAGTTTATGGTCTTCAAGCCAACACTCGGTCAAATCGCCCCGTCAGTTTACAAATTATCTGAGATTTTTAATTCCTTATAACAAATAAAATTCGGATTAGACATCATTTTGTTGTTAATTATACAAATTATACAACATTTTGTTGTTCGTTATACATCATTTTGTTGTTATGGACAGGCACGTAGCATCGGGGGTGGGGGGGGGGGGGGGATGATAAACTTGGAATATTGGGGTATATGAGTACCAAAATCATCAAATAGAATTTTAGTAAAATCGATGTTTTTATTTTTCATAGCAGATCTGTGCTCCATATTGTTTACGGTACATAGTGGAAAATGGACCAATTTCAGTCAACAAAAAACCTGAAGATTATTCTTCGTTTTATAAATATAATTAACATTTCACATCCCAGGAATTGATCGTTTTACGATAAAATAAGTCCGTAAAGCCGTGGCCAAAGTCGCATACACCTTAAAATTTAACCACTTTGAAATAAGTGGTTAAAGTATTAGACCTTATACTCGGGTCGTTTAGGTTGAGGGTTTTTTTTTTTTTAGGGTTAGTTTTTCTTCTTGTTTGTTAAAATATTCAAACTGACAATAGTTAGATATTGTGCTTTTTCATAATGGTATAATATTATTTATAAACAGATTTAAATGGAAAAATATTTGAAATTGTATTTTACGATTAAACCACATGGGCATTTTATCCGCTCTGCTCTCTCTCTCTCTCTCTCTCTCTCTCTCTCTCTCTCTCTCTCTCTCTCTCTCTCTCTCTCTCTCTCTATATATATATATATAAATAATACGTATGTATTATATATATATATGTGTCACAGAGAGCAGAGCGGATAACTTAAAGACGCCCCTGTGATTAAACCAATGGGCATTTACGCCATCTTCTTTACAACATATCACTTGAATAGAAATTCTTAAATCAAAATATGAAAATTATGTTTAAGTGTGCAATAAATGTAGCTTCTTAACTTTTGATAAGAGTTGTTTTTTAATCTATTATTTATTTCTTCTGGAATTTTAAGTTACCTCCTTCCTTTTAAGCGACAATTTACACATGTTTCAGACTCTGTAACACACTATCAGCGACCACAAAGGCATATACAAACGTCATGCAAAACAGATCCTATGATCGAAAAGTTTGGTTAAACAAAAGCGCAGATTTTGTTACATTGAATAAACTTATACAAGCTACGGATTGGACTCTTTAATTAATGACGCGAGGGATATATATCACGCCGAAATAAATTTTTCTACAACTTTCTTAAACCATGTGAAACAATTAATTCCCGAAAAAACATTAACAATAAGGCCAAAAGATAAGCCTGGGTTCGGCTCAGCACTCCGGAAAACAATGCGTTTACGTAACCGTATGAGAGAAAAGGCGCACAAAACTGAAAGTATCTTACATTTTAATACGAATAAAAACCACTACGCAACAAAGTAAACAATATGAAAAAAGTTGCGATAGCAAATCATTACAACAATATAGAAACTAATCTTGCTAACGCGAGTATCAAAAGGTGTATAAAGTTATCTAAGTTTTAGAAGACAAAAAGTTTACGCTGCAAACTTTTGTCTAATTTCAAATTTTTATACGCTGGTGTTCCACAGGGGTCGGTCTTTGTACTTCTTTTATATTTTATTTTAAAAATTAAAATCACATCCTCAATGCTCCCATTTAATGATATGTCGCTGCGAAGAAATGCCCTTAGCTACACATCATTAAACGGAAGATTTATTTAATGGATTTGATCACGTACCAACTGTAATGATCAACTCCAAAAAATCAAAGAACTGTTCCCTGACACTTAAATTTACATCGCCTTCCAATAATTGTACGCACAGTTGAAATTATTACTATTTTCCATTATTTTTGTCGACCGATTATAAGATTACGTAGAGGTCTGACATAAAAAGGGGGGTCAGACTGCCTCGCTGTGAGTCCTCAATGTCCAATGAATATAAATATACATGTATTTTTAGTACTAGCATGTAATAGTTACTATCTAATTGTAATGATATTATCATTGGAAAGACTGGGGGGAAAAATCACTCATAGGGGTTTTTATTTAGTTTGTTAAAAAGTCACATTGATATACCAGTTTAGAAAGTTCTAGACATCATTATATTTAAATCGATGAAATGGTTTGTTTCCATCAAAGAAATTACTGAAAATTATTGATTTACAGTTATAAGGAAATATTTTCCCTTATCTGATATTCTAATACTATCTTTAATGGATATAAAGAACTTCAGTTTTAAAAGAATTTAAAAACCATTACTCAAGGACGTTCTGGTAGCAAGTTTTACTGTACAAAGAAAGTTTCTGAATTTTTGAATCATAATCCAGAATATGAGAAAGGGGACACAATGTAGTCTGATTTATAACCTTTGTATTTGATATCGTAAAGCTCGATGCCTACCTGAGTCCAGTCCGAGTTGTTTAATTTTCCTCAGGTGAGCGACGTGACCCATGGCTATCTGGTTCATTATAACACTTGACATGAAAATTAATGTAAATGTAATATACTTGTGTTTACATTTGCCTGGATGATTTTCTGATATGTGTGTGTGTGTGTGTGTGTGTGTGTGTGTGTGTGTGTGTGTATATATATATATATATATATATATATATATATATATATATATATATATATATATATATATACACTGTAACGTGATCTCAGAATCCAAGCAGACAACGATATCTACAGATCTACAATATATCTTTAGTCTATAACATACTATAGTATATACTGTCACATAATATAGGATCATTGGCTGCAACTAAAGATATATTGTCTCATAATGCAAAACTCTCTTTACTATTAAATGATTCTAGTCATGCTGTCACATGATATATACGATTTTGAGAGTTCTGTCATCTAATTTAGCTTTTCTAATTTCTTTCTCTGATATCTTTCCGTGTGAAGTCTAAATTGTAATATGTGGTCTTTTCTCCAAACTGTCAAACAATAATAAGTTCTTCGCGAAGCTTATCTGATAGGGATATTACATATGTACAAAGAACTGACACCAATTCTGAGGCTTACCAAATACTATTATAATAATGTACTAATGTACTGAAACTACAGTAGGCTGTATTTAAATTAGCCATACCAAAATCACACACGGCATCATTCATTAGAATTCTTAGCACCGCGTAAGTCATTTCTTTTAATCAAAACGATAGATTGTTGAATTATACATCTATGCCACCAAAACACAGATGCGATGAATGTTTCGAGAACCATTACACACTTTGCAATGAGTCCCCTCGCGAAGGCAATATGACTTGTATAATGGCGATCTTTAGATAACAAAATAAAATCACATGTTTTCTCAGACCGCCCCTAAAGTTCCGAACAAATCCGATAGCATCCAATCAGCAACTCGGATTTCTAGTGCTTCTGCAACGTTGAAGGAAAATACAAACTGCCGCATAAAAATTAATCAAGGCCGTCTTTTAGAATGCGACAAATAAAACTAAAAAAAAAATGGTTTCTAATGATAGATTAAAGAAGCATTAAGGGGGATTCAACCTTAAATGACAAACTCTGCATATGGCAGTTAGAATTTCAGAAAGATGGAGGGATTAACAGAATTCGTATCAAAATCTTTTGTTAAAGACAGCGTGACAAATATATCGGAATCCCTGGGTTCTTTACCTTGTAAGATAGAGGAAGAATTCGAGGCTTCATCGGAGCCCACCGACCTGCGGATCCGAAAAAGAAGTGAAAGCCCAGAGATTAAGTCCCCGAAAAACGACGACCCACAACAACCCAGCTCACCCCCCAAACCGGAAACCATAGACTGCTCAGAGGACTCGGATAACGGTACGTGAATATTCTCCTTGTTCTGTTTGCAATGTCGTCTTTGAAATAGATAAAATGTTTCTTCTGACGATTTCAGTACCCTTTCCCCCCAAAAATTCAGTCAGATATTCAACAGAAAACTACACACTACATGTATCTGATTGAAGGTGCCAAGTAATGGTTATTTTATTTATATTATTTAAAGATTTATATATATTTTAATTTTTTTTCTTCTTCCTTTTCTTGTAGAATTCAAAAGTAAATATTTATATTTTGGCAATAAACATTAATAATCCTTCATCAAATATACTTAAGCTGTTCTCCTAATAACGAAAGCAACGTATCTCTCCCCTAATGTGAAAAACTTTAATTTTCAGAACATTCGTAATCAAAACATCAATTTTCAAAGTAACACGTCTGAATTTTGAAAACGTTTTATAAAATTTAAAGGATGTTAAGTCAATAATTCGTATTCTGTTTATTTGAATAGTCAACAATTTATTGGTCTTAGAGATGAAATATTTTGTCACATAATAATGCAATGGTCTGTAATTTTGTTGTCTTTTTGACATGACATTGAATGTCTATGTCATAGATAGATACTTGGTGAAATGACCATGATAAAATGAAAAAAATGAATATATAATTTTAAAATACCTCATAAACAAATTAACGAACAATCCATATTTATATTATTATATTAGTTCATATTGAATTAACTGCGGGGGGGGGGGGGGGGGTAAATAGTTGTCATGTTGTAAATGTTGTGCGTAAAAAAAACACTTTATAAACTTAAAAACTTACAACTTGACATATTCTTTATGACGTAGACTTTATCATGCCTTCTTTAATCTTAAATTTTTCAGACTCAACATTATCATTAAATTCAGGAAGAAAAATAATTGTCATTTGAGTTATTCTTACCTCACTGAATAATTTATTGTGTTCAATTTTTTGTGTGTGTGTTTTGAGTACATATATATACTATTTCAATTTTCAAATAAATATTTCGAAGGATTTCCGGAATATGGGTAGACATACTAGTATGTGTTATCCTTAACACATTGAAAAAGGAGGGGTTGGGTGGGGGTAAACTACAGACGTTACATTAATCTATTACAGAATGTATGTCTTAAGCTTCAAAAAGAAAGTCCAATTAATACTTTTTTTCTTTAGAAATTGATTTTTAGATGCAATCGAATCTAAAACTTAACCACCTATATCTGCCGATTCAATTTCTAAATCCACTAGAGGGAAGTAGCTAGCTAATCGCTAAATTATTCAAAATGGATTTAAATATTATCACAAGCTTTGTAACAACCTCATGAAGAATAATGGTAAACTTTCAATGCAATTGCTAATTTAACAGCTCGTGCGATCAAAGATGCAATTAATTTGCTTGCCGGTACACACTGATACACGTGTATATTTTAAATAGTTAATATTGTATGCCTTTGATTTAGAATAAGAGTTCCCGGTTAGACCCCCTATTTCATGAATATTAATACCGATCATAGTCGAAAATAAAGCTGGAGAATAATGTGCACCCAAGTGGCTTTACCAATATTTCGTTGAACCTGTATGTCCGCAGATTAATGATATTTGAATAACTATAATTCCAATTTAATGCTGATTTACATAACATAATGATGTTACATAATATGACTAATTGGTGATGATGAAACCATGTACAAAAACTGGTGTTCTGCAAAATATATGACCATGTTTTTATCAACGTTGATTTGATTTATTCATAGATATCGAAGTCTTACTTTATGTAATTTATTCATAGAAATCGAAGTCTCAGTTTATATTTTTAACTCTTTTCAGAATTCGTTTAGATGCACGAACGTTCCAAGCTAACATATTCGATTATTTGCGTATTAAAAAATTATAAGCTAAAAAAAATAAATAAATCTAAAACCAGATAGAGAATTGATACATGTTGAATAATGATAATATCTGACATAACAATTTGAAGATTTCCCACAAAGTCTCAAAATCATTTCTTAATTCAAGGTTATTTTTGTGTCGTGAACTTTTATTAGAGTAAGGTATAATTCAATCCCCATTCAGTGTAATTCCTTGTCATTTATCTTTGAATTTTGTTTCTGATGGCGTTAGAGAGCGCCATATGCAAAATAGACCATATAATTGAAAATGAGACGTCGTCGCTTGTGTAACCCCAGGATTCCTTTGATACATTCGTTACCCGGATTGTGATTAGCAGAAGACAGCCATTTAACTTCTCCAAATTTCACTTCATTAATTAGACCAAAGTATTATTTAGGATCAAAAATCCATAATTTTGTTTTTTTGTGATTAGCACAGCAATGCACCTGAGTTGTCGTTTTTTAAAGGGAGAGATAGAAAATTAAACCTCCTATAATTTGAATCTTTTAATTGAAGTAACCAAACGATATATACATGCACATCTAAATCTATACATATATGTAAGTTTGTAAACTTAATATTCACTTGATGTCCATGTTCAGAAATTTGACTTTTGACAGGATATACAGACATGTATATATAATATCATGAAAATTCTTCACATGAATGTAAAGTTGAAAAAAATATCGATACATACTCAATATTCAAATAAAAAAATATCAATTTGTTGTATTCTAATGAATGATTGTATATTTTATAACTTTCCACTGTGCACCAAGAAAATAGCCTTTGTAGAAAAAAACCTTCCGCTTTTGGCAAGTACTGAGCCTTGGGGATAATTTTTAAAGTATAGGATATCGACATTGGCATAAAGGGAAAGAGACGCTAATTATCATATTATTAGAATCGTTAGTAATTTAAGACGGAAGGCTGGCTAATTTTCGTCAACTCAAATAAGACTTACAGACTAAATTCTTGCCAATTTTTCTATAGAATTTGGAAATTACAAGAAAGAATTTGTGACTCTTGCAGCAATTTTCACGTAGTAAGAGATAATTTTGGGACCGATTGGACAAGTCGATCATTATGATTATAAAAAGCCCAAAATTTAGGAAATGAAACTCTTTTTTTACTCTCTCTCTCTCTCTCTCTCTCTCTCTCTCTCTCTCTCTCTCTCTCTCTCTCTCTCTTAACAATATCAACTAACGAAATTCGACAATTTTGGTTAATGAAGGAAAAAGTCTACCGAGTAAGCAAGTAAACAAATGTTATTAATATCAACAATACATGGTATGTTTAACAAGAAAACACATAAAAAATCAATCTTTTTAAGTGTGCACCTATTATATATGATAGCTATTGGATAGCAATCCTTTTAACTGAGGGGGTTACTTTTCAACAAAAATTCAGATTTGAAAAAAACCACCTCCGCCATCAAAGAAACAGAATTTTTCCCGTTTGAATCATTGCATATACGGTAGGTTAATTCTGCAATTCCATGCTATATATCTTAGTAGAGTTCTATATCATTACCTGCTAGGTTTTTGTATAGCGTGATCTTCATTCTAGGCTTGCGGGTTCGATTCCTACTGGGGTTTTGTTCAGCTTACTTTATATGAGCACCAAATCAAAATTCATGTATGACTGAAATAACCTCGAAGTGATGTAGACAAATTATGAACTTGTCATATAAAATGATTAATGCAAATGAACCGATATTCCAGAATCTTCGGTGATTGAACGACACGCAACTTCCGGTTCCGGTGAAGAGAGGGACCACCCAAAGCTAAAACAGAGGAGAAGTCGTACGAACTTTACCCTGGAACAGCTGAACGAGCTGGAGAGACTCTTCGATGAGACCCATTATCCGGATGCTTTCATGAGAGAGGAACTTAGCCAAAGACTGGGTTTATCGGAGGCCAGAGTGCAAGTATGATCTTCACATACGTTAACGCCACGATTTTCTCAGTAAAAATCTGCCACCTCCCTTCCTACAAAAAAACCCCAAAAAACAAAAAGAAGAGGGGAAAAAAAGAAAGAAATAAACTAATTAAAGAATCAAATTAAAAACACCGAGAAATAGATTTTAAAATGATAAAAAAAATTTTATAAAAAATAAATTTAATACATGTACAAATATTACTTTGAATCACAAATGTTTACTGTAAATAAAAAATGCAATGAATTTTTTTCCTATCGAAAAAGGAAAAAGACAAAGGCGGGGATTAAACCGATGAAGACATCAAATAATGTGCTGCAGCTTTGAAGAATCAAAATTCTTTTGAAAGGTTCTACAAAAAGATTTATAAAGTTAAACCCATCTACGTTGAAATATAAAGTGTTAAACAAAAAAAAAAACCAAACAAAGCAAAGTGAGGTTTAGTTTTGAGACTCTTTTAACATAAAACAAATTAGATAGATATTTGTACACTTTGACTGAGTGAACGGGGAAATCCTAATATACTGCCACTAAAATACCTTCTATTGAGATATATTGTCATCTGTATCTTTTAATCCAGCGATCGAGTTAGGCCCGGAATTCCCCGGAGAAATTTTGGTTCCCAATATCCCTAATTGAATAACATAACTTTGAACGCCTCACCCTTATCCTTGCCCCGTCGTGTCCCGGAATTGACATTCAAAGATATTTGATAAAAAAGTTTAATTAAGGTAATTAAAGCGCAGATTGATCGCCCTAGTAAATGTTAGTTTTTAACCTTTTTTTTTTTACGAGGAAAGGATCGATGGGTAAAATTCCCGAGTTGGCAACACCGAGCACGGAAAGACCAAAAAATGTCTGTCATAGTGTCAACGCAAGGAGAGAAGATGGCATCAGGCCGAGCTCTCCTAATCAGTCTATGCCATTGTTTACTACATTTATCTGTAGACAAGTGTATTTTTTTAAAAATCTATTTCACAGTTAACAAGTACGGACATTTGGAATTAAAACATGTCTTTTTATATGGTAGATTATTTCCCGTCTACTGATAGATGTACAATAGAAAAACTGCACGCGTTACTAATCTACACCTGAGATCGAAACATTTGTAAAAATCATTACCTTAAATAACGGGAATTATAGTTACATGCAGATGCATTACAAATGATTCGTTATTTTTCTATTTTGGTAAAGCTCTTTTTCTTTTTTAAAATTAAAATAAATCCGAAGAGATAGAAATAGAAACAAAGTCTTTACTTTAAACGTATACAGCAGGTACGTACATCTCAGTTTGTCTGAAACCTGAATATTTAATCATACATATTGAAAAGAAATACAAGTATACAAGTATGTTTTTGAATAAATACTAGAAAAGTGTCTTCAACAATAATTATAGTGTAATGTTAAGATGAATGATATTCATGGAATTATTCGGACCATTATGTTACTTAAAGGTCAATTTACAATTCCAATGCAGTTTTTCTGATAAATTCCACTACAAAAACTTTTAACAACACAATTAGATAATGGCAAACTACGTCATCTTAAAGCAAGATGTCATTACATGTGTCTCAAAGTTTCCAATTTTGAACTCAATCTGCTGTAGCAAGTGTTTCAGTATTTGGGGTCTTTTATCGGCATAGTTCATTTATGCCAAAAATCACTAAAATATGGTGAAGAAAGTATGATGATAGCGCATATATATTTGGATTGTTTTATAGGATCTTTTAATTGCGGAAAAGAATTTGTAGAACGCATGCATTTAAAATTTCTTTCTGAAAAGAAAGGGTGAAATGTGTTTAAAGACAGGAATACCAAAATCTATCATAATAATTTACCTAACATCTACTCACATTCAAAGATGCTTTTTTGGTCTTGGACTTGAATGGCGCTCTGTCAGTGGTCGAAAGGCGTCACGTGATTGCTGTCTGTAAACGGCGAATGGCAAAATACGGCACTATGTCGGACGGAAATTAAGGGTTTACATTCCTATGCATAAATGTACGTGGTTTTCCCCCTTTTTAACTCTACATGTAGTTCCCTGGAATTGATTTTGTTCCGAGAAAACTGATTCAATAATAAAATGAATAAAGAAATTGGGTTGAAAACATCTTTAAAGAATAAAGATATTTATAGTTTGAATCATTGATATTTTTCAATACAGTAAAACACGCTTGTAAGGAAGAAGTCCGAGGGACATAAATTCTGATTTTTATGAAAATGTTAAGATATTAATGATGGGAAAATAAATAATTTCCTTATAACCATTGAATCATGCGTTTTTAATGCACGTGGACCTAATATTGATTCTTACGTTTTATTTTTATTTTTCAATTTTCATCCAATCTTCATATTACTGAACTGCGCGAGTTTTGCTTTAGAATAACTTGTGTTTTTAATAGATTTTTTATGGTCCCTTCGTTTTTTCGCTGCTGAAAAATTGTTTTCAGATAAGTAATAAATTATTCATTCGATTTTATCTACATTAAATGATATAGAATTTCAATGGAGTCAGACACAATTCTAAGTCCATACATTTCCAAAATAAAAAAAAAATAATATGTTATGCAACAATTCATTGTAAATTAATTTACTTTGATAAAAAACAAGCATTGATTTAAAATATCGAAAGTAATTCAAGTCTAAATTCCTTTCTAAAATGGAGGGCACCCTCCTTCGGGACGTCAACAGAAGATGAAGTGAAAAAGTAGCCGTCGCTACTGACGTTCTAACAGCTTCATCTAATCGCTTTAATCAGTTCCATTGTGTTAGGAAATGGTTCTCGTATGTTTCAGATAATTTAGGTGGTGAAAATCCTCGATGTGGGATTCCCAACTGGAAGAATGGAAACGAGGCGTCTATTTAATTGAATCGACATAATGATTGTCGGAAATCATAGAAAATGTAATATTTTACCAATGAAGAAGAAATTAGAAATCCCCTTTGATTAACGCACAGTAAATATGAGAATGGTAATTTGAATTCTTCTTGTGGAATCATGGTGCTGTTTGGAACTCTATCTCGTCGTACTCTGGTAGAAAGCATACAATTTAAAAAGAAGTTCCGGATACGCGAAAAAACTTTTTTCCACAGGATAATATTTTTTTTTTTACACAAAATCGTCAACAGTAAAAGTTTTTTCCACAGAATAATATATGTTTTCTTCAACAAAATCGACAATAGTATGATGCTTTTTTCCCCACAGGATGGTTTTTTCTTTAACAAAATCGTCTAAAATACTTTTTCTTTTACCAAATTGTCTTTAAGATACATGTGAAAATCCAAGCACATGTTATGAATCCACAGTTTTCGTCAGTCTTTTGTTTTGTCAATAAAATCATTACAATTGAATTGTTGTGACAAAAAAATACAATTTAATACAATTCTTTTTTGCTTTTTTCCAGGTTTGGTTTCAGAACAGAAGAGCGAAATGCAGAAAACAAGAAAGTCAAATGCAGAAAGGTAGGAAATTATAGAGGGTCCAAATAATTAGAGAAGATGTCGCACAAAATTAGTAGCCAAAAGACATCTTGTATTTCAGAAGTCTCGGATTGCGATTATATTATTATAGGGTACAAATCACATTAATTGAGAAGATAGTTTCAATAGGATTTACTTGTGACGCTAATATAATCAATACTAATTTGCACAGCTTTTCTTGGGCTAATTTGATCAATTTGCCAATTGGCTTTCTTCATTCGTTCAATATGTGATGAATTAAGTGAAAAAGGGTAACGAAGTGTTCGGCCTGCTTAGAAATTGACAAGGTAGTGAGGGGTTTGTCTGATATGGACATATTCCAGGATGTCTTAATGACCAATAAGTTTGATCAGTGTTAATTGCTGCTAACAGGCTATTCCTAACTGTTTGTATATGTTGAATTATTAAATTATTTCTATGGAATGTACTATCCGCCTTTGCCAAAAATTTTTGCGTTTCGATATCTATATTGTACATGATTAACGTCTATTCTCAGTTAAAACATATTTTATTGAATAAGGATTCTAGAAAAGGCATGGCCAAAATAATGACATACTTTCCTTTAGAGTTTTAAAGAAACAATCAATCTTAATTTTAAAATATCTACATTCTAAAACTGATTCGCCAAAAATGTAGTAGAGTCGAGAGTTAAAATGATATTTGGAGCAATACAAAGTATGTACCTTTTCACCTAATCATGATTTACATCATAACTTCACATTGCTGTCAGAAACTTCACTCTACAAAAGGACACTGTATATCTATAAACCCATATTCTATGTTTAGAAAAAAACCTGCTGTTAAGTTTTCATGAAATGAATAACAAATTAAAAGAGATAAAACAAAATGCCAAAATAATATTTATCATATTCGAGACTTCTTCTTTCACAATCGATTAATTTTTAGGCCTCTTTTTGACTCTCTTGATTTCTTGATTTGTTTTCATTGTTCTTATAAAATTGAGATTTATGGTTATCACCAAACCGGTCTAAAAACACAATTATTAACTACGAATTGTTGTCAGTGATAAACCAAAATATCAACAGAAAGAGTTTATTTGGCGAAATTGAATTATTTTTGCCGAAACGAGGTTCTTGATATATGATGGTTCCGAAAATTGGCTGTTTAATTTATTTCATTGGAAGCGGCAATGAACAAATAATAAGCGAAGAGCCGGGGCTTGTTGACAATGGAAACCGGTATTACAAATTTGAATGGTGCTCATGATGATAAATTGACGTCAGTAAATATTTAACTATTGCGGAAAAACATGGTATAACTAAACCCCGAACCTTTCTCTTTCGAAAAACACGTGACCCTTGATCTGTCTGCGAATGGCCTTCGATTGAAAGTTTCGTTGTCGTCTGCGTTGGTCTTATTAGAGGCAAGTGAAAAGAACTGGGTGCAAATTAGTCAAACATAAAAAAGATAGCCGGCCCGAAGATTAACGTATTTGAGTTCATTAGGAATATCCCGTCAGATTCTGCGCCTAATAATTTCTGTCAGATCTCCGCATATTTAGAGTAAACATTTCCGCAATAGCCAATTATTGGCCCAATGCTTCGTCAGATTATGATTAATTGCGAAATCAATTCATTATTTGATATGCGTTGTTGCAATATAAACTTTGAAGCCAATATCAATTGTTGAAGTGTGGAAGCTCAACGCGCTGGTAATCATTCACAATATAGATATATAAATTATTCACAAGAAACATCATAAAACATATTTCATTTTTTATGTTTCAGCTCATCGAGAGTTTGTTTTGATTTTTTCCCAGTAACTATTGTATATCATATTTGCAGCGGGATTACTTATCCAAGCCCAAGGTACGCCCCTGGATGCCTGTAGAATGACCCCTTACGTCACAATGCCTCCTATTCGCGAACCCGTGGAGCGCTTGCCGCCAATATCGCCATTTTTACCGTATTACTCACTGCACAACCCTGGGCATGCGCATCAGCCTATCCACCCTCTGCTCCTTTATCACCACCACTATGCCGCCGCCCTAAATTACGCTTCCCTGCATGACACCAGCTTGAAGTCGAACAAAAATTCCAGCATAGCGGATCTGAGGCTGAAAGCAAGACAACATTTAGCGTCCCTTGGTATTTAGAAAAAGAAATCTTTTTATTCTTGTCAGACACACTGTAAAAATAGCATGTATTCTTTAATGTTTCAAAGTATTGTTTTAAAAATGCTTTGTATACTTTGGTTTTACCAGGTTCTCAAGCTTGTTCTTTTGTTTTTGTTCTTGTTTTATATCTGCTATTTTTGACAAAGGACAAACTTGATAGATACAAGTAAAAAATGAAAAAAACCCTATTTTTCGACTCCAAAAAAGTACCATTAAGGATTTTATTGTATATTCTTCTGTATAAAGAATACTGTTAATATGGATAACTAAATTCACTTCAACAATGAACAAATATTATTGCTTGTGTATTAATTTTTGTTAACAATTTTTGCCATCCAAGTCTTGAAATTGTTCAAATGAAAATGGATGAGCATTCTCCACACCATACCATTTATGGTTTTTACATTCGCTGATAAAACGACATTAAATACTGTAAGACAGAGAGTCTGGATTTATCCTTCTATTGTATGTTTTATTTTTTACCCAAAAAAATTGATGAATGCATTATTCAGACAACCAAATTTGTGATCAATTTGGAAAAAAACGGTTTTAATTCTTTATCAAAATTGCATGATTTACAATCTACCAAACGCATTATTATCTTGGATAATCCTAATATTTTTCTTCTCAAATTTTTATCACGTTCAATAAAGATATGCATTTGATGAATGAATAAAAGTGAAATACAAAAAATACCAAAACAATATTGTTTTTTTTTCTTAAATGTACTTCAATATTTTGTTTTTGTGTTGTACCATTTCAGTTCCATATAAATTTTTAAAGGTTGATGTCTTTTAAGGTACATTGTAATAGTAATAAATACATATTAAGTTTTGACTATATTGATGTTTGAAATGTGTTGAAGGGATGATGGCATTTAATAGATGACGTCGGTCTTCTTGTGTGATCGTGTCATTATCTTATGAAATATTGACGATCAAATTGCCTAAACATGTGTGTTAGTCCTTCTTTATTGAAACACTGCTTCAATATGAGAGAAATGTCTGCTTTTATTACATGTAAATATCGTTCTGTGGCTTTAAGTAGAATATAATGAAAGATAATGGTTCAGCGACTAATATGTCTAATAACTTCATAAAAAGGCCCGGTAACTGGACCCTGTGGTAATGAAGTATTGTTTTATAATGATGGCCAGCATTTCCTTTATTACACGTTGCAATGTCTGTGTAACTTTGATATGCCAATTACGACATGGTGTATTTTAATATACCCCAGCCATTAGCCTCGCATATCAAACTCTTCCACCAATTCGTCAACATAAATAACTATTGATTGACTTGCAAATCCGAGCGAGTGAGCATCGACAAGGTTTAACATTAATGATTTATGAAGCAAACTCCGCATTCATTTGTACACGTATCGCATAACAGGTTTAATTTTATATGGTGACAAGACGCCAAATGCACGCCTCTTCATCCATTCGCTCAACATTTAAATCATATTAACTGAGAGTAATAATATCATTTTCACTTCTGTAAATGGAGTGACACTGTTGTGATTAATATCAGAAACACAGCGAATGTTATTCGAGATGAGCAATGAAAAATTTGGGAAGAAAAACTAAGTTGATTATTATATAACTAATTTGTCGTGTATTCCAGTATGATGCGATTAGCACCCAATGTTTTCATGTATGTGTGAATATACATTTTGGATAATGTTTGTGGTTGATAACTGGGCTTTATGGCTGTAAATATGAGACCAAATAATTCATAAAAGTTGTCAAAAATTATCATGAATAATGAATTCTTTCCCACAGGAGTGCCTAATAAACCATCGGCAGAAATGAATTTGTGGTTTCTCGATTTTCACTTCATTTTCAGTCTAACTTTTTCTTCTTGGCGTTAGAAATTATGATCATAATTTGAAAAATTAATATTGATGATTTTCTCTCCTGTTTTTTTTTTCCTGAGTCAGATTACAGCCAGAATTTCCGTCTGAACTGTTTCTGTACATTAATGATATGGATACCGAAACAGTGTAACAATACAATTAACAAGAAAAAAACCCACCAAAAATTACAATCTAAATTCTCAAACAATGATGCAGATCTTTCAAATGGTAATCAAAAGTTATAAAAAAAAACCCCATTATTTCATTATATACTTTTAAGAGTCATGGAAGTCAGGAATCATTTTCAAATAACTAAATTGACTTCAGTAATCAAAATTGACATCCTATTAAATCACTTTCACTCTATTAAATTATTGATTCCATGCTATATCATATACTTACATATATCATACTTAAACTTTTCTTCCTTTAGAGTGAAACTATAAAATGACCATCACAACATAGCCTCTTTATGTTGTTTACATGGCCGCAAGAAGGCATTTGTTCATATAAACAATATATATTTTAGTAACAGTGTTTGATAATATTATTTTTAAAGCAAAACACATTCTCTTATGGTTCGTTTACTTTACCGAAGTTAAAAAAAAAAAGGACGAGAAAAAATCCATAGCAATACACTGTCAATTACTGTTTCCAATAACACCGAAAAAAAACCCATCGGAGAAGCGATCAAAAAGGCAAATCACTTGCAACATTTCAGAGAGAGAGAGAGAGAGAGAGAGAGAGAGAGAGAGAGAGAGAGAGAGAGAGACTTACCTAGCGTTTTTCAAAATTTCTGAGAATACAAATTAGATACACAAATATATTTTATCGTCTAAGTTTGGAAAGTTTGCGGTAATTTTAAGACCAAACTTTGTCTAGTATTGGTATATTGTACACTACAGCAACTTTTCTGTCTTATTTTAAAATACGTCTTTCCCCAGAAATATTATATTTGCATTTTTGAATTCTTTATATAGAATATTTATAGCAGTTATGCAATTTGTCACATTTTGCGAACGCTTTATTAAGTGTCATTGAGTTTTCAGACGATGGTCAGCAACGGAAATCGCACGATCGAGGAAATGCATGATGACAATAAGTTGAAAAGTGTAGGAAATAATAATCGCATGTTATAACTAACGAGTACCTGTATCATATATATTAACAGGATTCTTTTATTGATTTACAAATTTCTTTGGAAATACTTTAAAAAAAGTAATAAACAGACATTTAATATGGAAGAACACACTTTTATTTCTATTTTTCATCAAAAGATATATGACACTCCATTCACTTTATATAAACACAATCGACTGCTCTTAACACAGTTTCACCATACGCACTTATGTGCAATACACTAAGGTGCCATTTGATAATGTAGATGTACTTCTAAAGCATATGGAATTAAAATCCTAAGAGTTTGTTTTCATAGTGCATGTTTTACACGTTTAATAATTTATGGGCCGTTTTGCAACATAACATTCCTTTGATTAGCATTTTCCTAATGTTCGGCTTAAAGTAAATCTTCTCCTTTTTGAATAGAAATGCATTAAAATCTGTAAGATTACTTAAAGTAAGAAATGAAAACACCAACTTGATAACTACAACACTATTAGTGATAAAGAACCCAATATTACGTATAATCTAGAGATAATGGTAGGCTGGACCGTCTCTAAAAACAGAGTCAAAAGTATACTCATTGTGTTAAATTTCTGCTATCAGTGTTTAAACAAAGAACATTTTCTCACTTGAAAAAAAGGAAGTCATCTCTCGCGATTCATGGGAAAGTAATAATTGATCTAATACTCTTTTTATCAGATAGAAAATTCGGTATTCGATAGCACCTTAGAATACTGCTAAAGCGTCTTGGAGAGTTGCAAAGACATTGGCAGAATGGTGTAATTCGATTAGCAATCCGGATAATCAAATCAAATCTGGCTAATGTTTTATCGTCGAAGAAATTGTTGAGTATATGTAGTGATAAAATCGCGCCTTGGGGTTCATTTACAAAGCTATTTATCCCTTTTAAATGTGATAGTTTGTGTAATATGCACAGGTTAAATGGCGATTTTAGTATCCTAATTCAATCTTTTCGTCGTATTTGTAATGAAGTGAAACAATGTCCTATAACACTTGAACAATACAGCATGTTTGTAAGTTGTTTCACTAGCATTGCCATATTGTTTTGAAAAATCAGAGATAAACACGAGGTATAAAAACCCCCATAAAATCATCTTAAAAGTATCCGAATTAAAGAATATAGTTGATGTTTTAATATGAAAGTTTTCGAGCTACATGTATTTTATCAAAACAGTCGTCTCTAAGACAGGTGTAACTTTGATTTTCGCACCAAAACAAATTGAAATTGATGCTGGCTTAAGGCTTCTCGCAAAAATGCACTGATGATGCAGGCACAGCAAAACTAAATAGCAGCCAATGAAATAGACATGTCTACATCAAATTGTTTTTTTGACGATCTATAGTGAAATATAATTCTAATGTTAATTTAACGAGTTTACGAACTTCTTTTGAAAATGCATATAAAAAGTTTTATTAGATACTATGTGATGTTCATAAAATGAACACAATATTGGAAATGTTAATCAATCTACGCATGTTCATATGAAATTAAGGTGGCTCACTAAACCTGGAAATAGTTTCTCAAATCAACAGAAAATTACTTTCTCGTGATAGAGAGCATGATGCTTAAGAAGTATGTAAGTCAAATAGTCGAAAAATAGACTATTTTGGATAAAAGAAATTAAGACTTTCAAAAAAATAATTCAGTTAGTATGAACAAAAGCCCAAGACGGATTCGAACTCATGATCTGCGGTTCACAAGCTCGATCTTTTAACCACTGCATGAGCTATCATGATATTTAACCATATCGATTGATACAAACAATTTAACAAATTGCCATCTTGTGACATAGTGTCTTGAAAAGTCTTGGTGTAGTGAGGTACCTTAAATTATCTAATTATGATTTGAGTGCAAGTGCATAAAATAGTAATATTAATAGTAATGATACAACAAATTTAATAAAAATAAAAAATATATAATTTAATACCGTTTATTTATAATGTTTAGGTACATCAATGAAATGAATCAGAATTGGATTTTAAACAATCTACCGTGTAACCTACTTTCTTAAAAGTTAAATATGTTACTCAATCATAAACGTACTTCAATGTGACGAAACATTAAATCACATTGTCACTATTGGCTATAGTTATTAAAAATGAGGTATAATCTAGTAAGAAAATAAATGCGCAATATCTATCTATCTATCTATCTATCTATCTATCTATCTATCTATCTATCTATCTATCTTATTTTACAAATTTTGTATACTGAATAATTCCCCAAGCAAGTATAGAAAAACAAAACATGTTTCCCTAAAATAGTAGCTTATCACATCGGGCTCCGCCGTCGCCAACTTTCCTCGAGTCAATTCTCAGCCTCTAATCTTAGTTTTTACCTCAAATTTATGCACTTTTCCTTCAAGGATTGAGTTGGGGACTTAGTTGAGTGATTTAAAAATTCTGGTGACGGCGAGGCCAGTACATGTAGTCTACAATCATTACTGTTACGTTGTAATTTTGTAAATATATCTACAATTTGGAAAGTCCATTATAATGTGATAAATTCTTTCTCTCAAACTACACTCTTGATCTCTAGAAGTTTAATCGTGGTCCCCTGAAGTTCGAGTTATCGAGATTCACCTGTATGTTTGATATATTTCCTTTACATGCTTCATTTCATTGCTATTTATCAAGGTTTCCATTGTGCAATGTTTTCGGCTTTCTTTCTTAGAATGGATGTGTATAGCCGATAAGCATAAGGATCTAGTTTCCTCGTACGGGTACTAGCAGGTTGTGAAGGATGGATAACATTGGATGGATATGCAGGTCTGAAATGTTTATTTTGCACTCTGCTAGATTCCAAGCTAGGTAAGAAGAAACTTTGTCTGGACATTGTTCCCTTCTCTGGAGTTGACGTTTTGAATTCTAAATCCTCCAGAGTGAGCTGTGTCTGGTTACTCCTGTATGTGATTGGAGACTCGTTCTGACCTCGGAATGAAGAAGGCGACTCGCTTCCAAATTTATGAAGAGTTCTGTTCAGAATGTGGGGTGGCATGTACCTAAGCTGGCCATTTCGCCGTGAGGTTTTTGGATTGACCTTTCTCTTACGCTTGTTGAAGAACTTGGGTTTTGAGTCAGATTTTTTATCTTTTGTTTCTGTTAATTTATTATCACTGTCCCCTTGTTTGTTAGTTTTAGGTTGTACGTTTAAATAATGTAATTCAGACTGAATCACAAACTCATCTAGTTGGTAAGGCTGGATGACGGGGTAATGCCTGTCCACCACCGACTCTCTTCCAGGTGAGATCCCTTCCAGAAGGGCATATTTCCTGGCTAGCGTCTTAGATTTTCCAACATCATACAACAGATGAGAGTTCATCTCACAAAATTTTGCCAGAAGAGAAACATGTTGTGAAGAAAAGAACTTCTTGACGCACATGGCTAATCGTCGATCCATACAACCAGGAACGGAGTTGTACAGAAAGGATTTTTCGTAAAGTTTCGACCTGCAGGAATCAATTACATATCCGATGGTCGCAATTATTAAAGCTATTGTCACCGCCATATTTATAAACCACACTGCTCTGAGATAAGTAGAGGTAGGTATCGTACAAATTGCTACACTCTGTACGCCAGATGTATCCGTGTTGAACAAGCAAACAAATTTGTCTCGGAAAATTTCAAATTTAAAACTCATGTGTATCAGAAAATGACCTACAACCCATCCAGACAGAATGAATATCACGCAAAGCCATTTGACTATAAAAGAGATGAACGTGGCTCGTGCTCGGGCGGTAAGGCAGTATATAAGAAACTGCAGGTAATTATCAAGATGGTTATGAAGGTTTTCTGAAACGGTCAAATGTCTCCCTCTGTCATAATGCGCATAAGCATCTGTTAAACAGTTAACGTGATCTATAATAGAACTGACGTCATCAGTAATTCCCCGGCCATAGCACCAATACCAAAGAATTATAGGCAAGAGAACACAAGCAGATTGTCCTATTAATAAAATAGGGAATAACTTATGTGGAAGACTGTTTTCCGGAACCCAGACGTTGCTATGGTTTGTCGCCTCATAGAAGTCTATCCAGCAAAATTCCTCCGCTTGGCCCTTTCTAGCAAAAGAGCCAATTGAAGAGTAATCGTAGCATTTTATTCTGTCAACTGAAAGAAAAACCAAACCAATATTTAACAATGCAGATCTAAATGAATGCATGTATGAACATTCTTGCAACACGGCATAAGATACCGCTATTGACAATCTTTTAGTCTAGGCTTAAATAAAAATAATAAATAAGTTGTATGTCTTTAAAAAAGAAAAGAAATGAAAGGTATTCTATATAAAATCTTACCGAGAAATAAAATTACCAGTCCAATAATGCCTAAAATGAAAAGAATTGGCGAGAAGATGTACTTCACAAATTTATCTAAATACACTTCCGCTGTTGGACTTTTGTAGTCACTCGAGCAGCAGTTTTTACACATTTTCCAATGCTTTTTGAAACACTATGTTAATCTTAACAAGATTTAATACTTGAGTCAAAACTTTCAACTGACATTCTATCTTATGTTCCAAATTTGATACAAATATGTATGAATCAGGGTGATAAATTGGTCATTTAAAGGTAGACTCGCGACCAAAGGGGTAGCAGTCAACGATAACATTCAGATGAAGAAATGGGTGCTCAAAGGGCCTTATCTTCAATTTTCGGAGCGCAGCTTGGAATGACGTTAAAACGTGTCCCGAATAAATAATTGTCATAAGAAAAGGTTAAAGACAATACTATATAGTACACACATACTGTGTACAGGGAAATAATCGCCCCCGTTTTATTTTCGCCCCTTTCACTCTCGTTGTTAGCAGGTGAATTAAAGACTCGGCTAATTCCAATGTCTTATATTGTCTCTCTTTAAACACAACAGTGTAGTTTAAGATGGGGCAAAATTAAACTGTTTGCAAGTGTAGAAGGGCGAAAATTACAAGGGGCGAAAATAACCCTGTATACAGTATATTACGAGTGTCTATTTCGTTGTCTAGCGATTCGTAATCTTTTCTCTCAAACTTTCCATAAAGAGTGTTTGCATTTTCACAAATGCACAGTTCGTGTGATAACTGAAGGAATTCTACATTTCAGAAATAGTGTACTGCAATTTATCTCAAATAAATGCTGTTCCATTCTATTTCTAAATTGAAAAGAGAATATATGTAATTGTTCTTCCAGAATAAATCTGTGGTTTACTTAATATTTGATATAAATACTTAGTTTTAATTATTAATTCACTCTCTAATTCACTGTTTTTGAGAAACAGTTTGGTAATTCAAATGACCCAAATCATTTATATTTAATAGCATATAGCACATTTTAAAGGAATTTTATTTGACGAGCCATTATGTATCCGTTAGCATAACACTGGCCTTGTGCACGCGCTTTACGACTCATCTTATTCTTTTGAAATGGGTGACATTCTAGGAATCGTTTGTTTATCAGTGAAAGTATTTCGTTTCTTTTTCAATAGTTCGAAGGTTAAGTAAAAACAACTGTCCAAAATAATTGTTAACTCTGTCGATATTTGATTTTGTTGTTATGTTGTAAATTTTGAATTTACCGGGTGTCAGTAAATACAAAATTTACAACATGACAACAGTTGTCATGTTGTAAATTTTGTATTTACTGACACCCGGTAAATTCAAAATTTACAACATGACAGTGTAACTAATGATTTAGTTTTGGGATGATATTAGTTGTACAGAAATAAGATGTACACACGAACCATGTAAATCTTTAGAACCAAAACTGTTCTATGATATGGAATTTAAAGAAACTTAATTAAGACATACAAATAAGGCCAATAAATATAATCTGTCTTTAATAACTTTCACCTGTTCATAACATTTAATTGAAGGTTATCGAGACTCTTGAATATATTAATAAAAAGAAATTAAGATATCAATAGAATTTGTTTGCGATGAACAAATAGCATATCTATCAGCTGACGTCATTGTCAATTTTATTGACCAAAGAAAACTGAATAGCATAGAAAAATTATTTTGATTGAAAATTTTATATTTCGACTATTTTTCTAGTAGGAATTTTTTGTTGTGACATGGGTTCACTTCTTGATATCATTTTTTTCAAAATACTCCGGAGGAGACAACTCCTCATACATGACTGCCATAGTAAAGATTTACTTTTCTATTTATTCGAAATTAGGCATTCTGCGCAACTTCCTCTGTCATGTTTTCGGTTTTCGGCTTTCTCCAAAATGTTGCAAGCAATGAACATACTGCTGCTATTATAACACAGAATCCTGAAAAGAATAATTTAAAAGAATTGCAGATTAATAATACTTGAAGACTTCTCGCGATTTTATCACATACAAAATCAGTATTATATGTAAACCCCAATTACATAAACGTCAGAATCTCAGCATTTCGAATTGAAGTTAACTGAGGTTTGAGTGCATGTTCTCAACCTAATAGATTGTAAAGCCTTGCAAATGTAAAACTGTACAAAATGTTATTGCTATTTTGTTAGCCAAAACAGGTACCTGATAGTATATAGGAGAAGTCAAATGATCCAGTGACGTCAAAAACAAGGCCTGTAAACAGAGAAAAATGGAAATGATCCGTTTTGCTTTGATCATAACTGATAGATCTTATCAAAAACAAAACAACAATTTGATAAATTGATTGCTTTGAATCTTTTACAAATAAAATTCTGTTACATTTGGAGTAAGTTTAAGGAGGCTAGATGGTCAACAAATTAACCGTCAGATCTTTCTAAAACTTTAAGATATGATGTCTTTAATTATAAACTATCATTCAAAAAATAATAAAATCAATTGTATAGCTTTAAAATTTGAATATTTTGCTATTTATTTATACAGAAGTCTTTTATAAAGGAGATTTATAAAGTCTAAAAATGGTCACTATCATTCAGCCCTCTTATAAAATCAAAATTGATCAATGAAGGCATTGCTTCTTTGACAAAAAAGTACGTTGTCATAGCTATAGTACTAAAAAGAGA
The DNA here is from genome assembly GCA_033439105.1 of Magallana nippona. Classification (NCBI taxonomy): domain Eukaryota; kingdom Metazoa; phylum Mollusca; class Bivalvia; order Ostreida; family Ostreidae; genus Magallana; species Magallana nippona. Next base: position 19,361,745 of record CM065920.1, on the reverse strand, counting down.
GAGTACAATCGTATATCACTTACCTTATTCACAACAAGAAATGCAAAACAGGATCCGGAAAGACAATTGAAAAAATTTACCTGCTAGCGGAGGTCCCGCAAAAGACCCCATTCCCAGGAGAAAGAACCACAGTCCTACAGCAGAAGTAAGTCTCTGCATTCCTACAAATTCCAAACACAGGGGAACAGTAAAAACCAGCAACCCTCCACTATAAATCCCATACAAAGACGCAAACACCATAGGTCCTGATGAAAATTTCACGAAAAATGGAAAGGTAACGATCAAAGCACCCACACAAGCTGTCAATCCGAAGTTCAAAAGCAAAGGATCAAACCCGTTAGGACTAATGGCAAGTCCTATGGTTATCCTTGAAAGAACAGTACCTATTCCAATCACAGTAAACAAAAATGAGGCTTCTTTTCTAGATGAACCAGCGAGGACGACGTAATTAGGAAGATGAATCATGATGACAGCGTATGCTATATTCCATAATACGGCTCCTATTAGGACACACATATACGCTGGAGTCTTCAGTAACGTGAGGTAAGTCTTAAAATATGCAAATCTTTCATTTGTTTTTTCTTGCTTCTGATCTTTGTTATGGGGCGTTATTAGCAACATTCCACATGGTATGATATGAGACGCAATGGCAGCAGAGAGGAGAAATGTCCCTCGCAGACCATAACTGTGTAATTGGTCCACTGGCCAGCATCCCCATACCCACCCCAGAAGTAGTTATACCCATCGCTATCCCATTGTGTTTGGGGAAGACACAACCGACAGACACGAGGCATGGTAGCAAAGCTAGCCCGATACCTAGGCCTGAAAAAGACAAGACAATCAGAAGAACGTCAAAGCATACGCCTAATGCATAGTTGTTTTAGCAAAAATGATAGAGTTGAACCATTGATAGCAAAGTAACTTCAGTTTATATCTGTGTGTTCTGCATTAGGAAGAGTAAATGGTTAATTTTTAATCATTTTAAAACCGTAGTTAATATGTCTTTATTTTATAACAAGAGGCCATATCGCTCACCTGAGCAACAATAGCCATAACTGTGATTAAATGAGCATAACAGTATCAAATTCAAAATATCTTGACAACTAAGTACAGTAGATCTTGCACAAAAAGTTAAAAAAAATTGTCGATTTTTATCCACATATTACCAAGCTACTTTTGCTGTTTCAGATTTTTCTCTATTCCTATTTAACCCCCCCCCCCCCCCTCCTTTGTTGTCCCACTTTTCTCCAAAGAATCATGATCAAACTTCAATCTGCACCATCAGTGTATTCACACAAGTTTCAGGTTTTTTGGCTGAATGCCTTTCCGAAAGATTTTTCTCTATATCTTCCCATGTAAAAATTTAACATCCCCCCTATTGTGGTCACACCATACCCCAGGATCATAATTTGAACAAACTTGAATCTACACTACCCGAGGATGGTTCCACACCATTTGAGTTTTTCTGGTCTAATGGTTTTTGAGATGAAAATATGTAAAGATTTTCTCTATATATTCTTATTCAAAACTTGACACCCTCCCCCCTCCCCCGATTGTGGCCAACCCTGATTTGAACAAACTTGAATCTTCACTACCTGAGGATGCTTTTACACATATTTGGGCATTTTTGGCCTAATAGTTTTTGAAAAAATTTTTAAAAAAATATTTTCTCTATATATTCCTTTGTAAAAACTTGATCCCTCCCCCCCCCCTCCAATCGTGGCCCCACTCTTCCCCCGGAAACTATTATTTGAACAAAATTGAATCTTTACTACCTGAGGATGCTTCCACACAAATTTGAGCTTTTCTACCCAAATTGTTTTTAAAAAAGAAGATTTTCGAAGAAAAAAACCCCAATTTTTAATAATTCTAAATTATCTCCCCTTTACAGAGGGCTTGCCCTTCATTTGAACAAACTTGAATCCCCGTCACCCAGTGATGCTTTGTGCCACGTTAGGTTGGAATCGGCCCAGTGGTTCCGGCGTAGAAGATGAAATTGTGAAAAGGTAACAACGACAACAACGACAACGACAGATAACGGACAAATCTTGAGCAGAAAAGCTCACTTGAGCCTTCGGCTCAGGTGAGCTAAAAGAAAAGTATCAGCATTACCTGATAAAATTCCATTAGTTGCTATTATAACCCAAAGGGATTGAGAGAAATATGATCCAATCAGTCCAGCAACCAACAGCATCCCTCCAAGGACGGCGGTCCGTCTACAACCCCATCTGTTGACGAAATAACTTGCGACGGGTCCTAAATGTACGTGTATATAGAAAATATAATAACAGTTCCTAAATATATATATGTAATATAAAGAGAAAAATTAAGTTTAAAAATTGATACAATTCACGTGATTGTTTTTCCTCTTATGAGTGGCAAAATCAAAAGGTTTGTTTGAAAATATTCAGGCGATGATAATGCATGCAGTTGCTGATATAAATGTATATGTGTAAATAAAGCACAATCATGCATAAAGGAATCTCTGGCATTAAAAAACTTGTTTTCCCCCTAAAAGCAATTTAATGCCAATTCAAATGCCTGTAATGCATTCAATATTTAGGCTTGGCTTTATTTCATGGATAATATTATAGCACTACAGTACTTTAAAATATCGAAATAGTAGAATGTATACCTGTAGCACTCATAAGATTGATGAATAACGATCCTACAACAGAAGTAGTCGCATCGTTTTCCTTGAACTCTTCCAGTAGGGACAAGTGAATGAAACCCGCTCCGTAGGTCAGAAATGCAATGAAGAACTGCATTACGAATGAAGCAAGCAGAACCACTACTGCCCGGCTTCTTCCGGTCATATTCACATCAATGTCAATGAAAGGTTTTTTTCCTGATAACTGTTGCTGTTCTGGAGAAAAAAAAGAATAAACGCTATCATATTGTAAGTGTAAACATGTGTCGTTTTAGGAAAGAAAAATGTGTGACATGAAATTAAAGAGTATTTTTTTTTTCTGGACAAAGCTGATGTCAAGGATATTTTACATGCCTGGCTTAAGACTTAAGTAAAAAATTGAAACTCAATTCAAATTGTCTTGATATAACGTTGTTAATTACAAATTTCAATCATCATTTTATGAAAAACAATTATTTTACGACTGAATGAAATTTTTACTTAAGTCTGAAATTGCTTCATGATCATAAGGCCTGGTCAGATACTGAAACGCTTGCAAAATTCTCCTTTTAAAAGTTGAGCTTTGTTTATCTGAACAATGCAGTTGCTTGAAAAAGAATCTGGACATCACTAACACCCGCCTTGTACCATATTGCTTTATAGGTCACCTGAGTCACTCAGGTGACCTCTTGCAATTGGTCTTCGTCCGTCGTCGTGCGTCGTGCGGTGTGTGCCATCCGTCGTGCGACGTGCGTTAACAATTTTACATTTTTAACTTCTTTTTGAAAACTACAAGGCATATGGTTACCATTTTTGGTATGAAGCATTTCTATGGTAAACGGAATCTAAATTGTGAAACTCATGGCTCTACCACCCCCAGGACACCACAGGCGGGGCCAAATATGCAAAAAAAAGCCAAATTTGCAAAAATCTTTTTCTTCCTCTGCCACACATGTGAGGAATAAACTGAATGCATAGTTATGATGTCCATAAAGCCCTCTACCAAAATTGTGAAATTCATGGCCCCTGGGTCAGGGGTTCAGGCTCTAGGGTTGGGCCAATATGACCATATAGTAAAAATGTATAAAATCTAAGAAAATCTTCTTCTTTTTTCCCATATATATTTGTTAAAAACTAAATGCATGGTTATGAGGTCCATGAAGTCTTCTACCTAAATTGTGAAATACATGGCCCCTGGGTCAGGGGTTCAGGCCATGGGGGGGGGGGGGGACAATTTGGCCATATAGTGTTAATGCATTATTAATGCAATATTATGTTTAAAAATCTTCTTCTCTTCTCTCACACATCTGTAAGAAAAACTGACCTCATAATTATGTCAACAAGGAAATCTTCTACTAGAATTGTAAATTTCATGTCCCCTGGAGTATGGGTTTTGACTCCAGGGCGGGACCAAAATGGATGTATAGTGTACATGCATTTAATGTTTAAAAATTATCCTCTCTACTCCAACGCACCTGTAAGAAAAACTGAATACATAATTTTGTAGACCAGGAATCCCTCTACCAAAATTATAAATTTTATATCCCTAGGGGTTCTGACTCTAGGGCGGGGCCAAAATAGTCATATGGTATTAATGCATTTAATGTTGTAAAAATCGTCTTCTTTACTTCTGCTGATAGTAAATAAAAACTGACTGCATATAAAGAAATAAAATAAAGCCATCTATCAAAATTTTAAATTCCATGTCTCCCAATATATGGATTTTATTCCAGGGCGAGGCCAAAACACTCATATAGTGTATAGAGTAGGGGTTCTTAATGCAGGGTGTGGCCAAAATGGTCATTTATTGCTAATGTATTAAATGTTTTTAAAAAATCTACTGACATAGAATATTTTGATAACAGACTGCATATTTAAAAAAAAAACCCATTAAGCTGTCATATTTTATAATATTTCATGTCACTTACATGTAAGGCAAGGGTTATGGCTTGGAGGGAAAGGGTATATATTTGTCTTATCATTTCATTCTGCTCAGGAATCTCAATGAAAGAAATGACTTAAGTCGCATATTTAGAAAAGAGAAAGAATGAAACTGTCTATCAAAGTTAAGATATTGTGAAAGCATTTGGAAAGAGTTCAGGGGGAAAAGTTGTAACAATTAATGGAGTTTTTGAACTTTCTAAAAATCAAATAGAGTTGTTAAAAGTAAAGTAATAATTGGCTAACCAAAATCTTTGAGAAGCAATACATGTAAAATGATTTTGGTATAACTGCCAGATGGTGATGAAATGTCACTGAAGGTTGAATATTCAAAAGCTGGAACAGGAGAGGTGAGAAACACAATAGCTTTTAAAGCTGGGTTTTTTTTGTTTAGGGTAAATGTCAACAGGGAGATTTTCTATCTGCCCCTGGGGATGGGAGGTTGTTTTAAATAAAATATGTATACTAGCCACCTTGTTTTAGTTTATCTATGAAAACAATTATACTGTAACACATAAAACCTATCTTGAAAGTTAACAAATATGGGGAAAATATTTTCTATCTGAGTCTTGCACCTTTTCAATATCAGGTCATGCACTCTATTATGATCTAAAACTTTTTCTCTAAAATTATAGGTTTTATAGTCCTTTTTGAAAAATATAAGGCAGATAGGTGGTTATCATTACAGTATTACAATTTTTTTTTACTCCAGAATGAAACTTAATACCTATATGAGACTCCTCGACAAGTTTGTGTATGTACTCAGGTGACCATTAAGGACTATTGGTCTCTTGTCTTTAATTGTCGTATTATATACTTTTACAATAAAAGGTTTCATTTGATAAATCATACAGGTAAACGTAAATAACCTGGTTATGGAATATTCATTTGCTATGTTCGCTATCTTACATTCAGTATGAAACAATATAAAAGCATTTTACTATTAATTATAACGTATTTACATACACTATTTGATTTTCTCATAAATCATTTTTAAGTTATGAAAAAATACATACATTATTCATATTGAAGATTTAGAAGGAAGAGCCGATTCATCTATATATGGAAGTTGCCGCAATTATTGGAAAGTCAGAAGTAATTGCGTTTTCGGATTTTTAAAGGTATCTAAAAGTTTCGATCGATTGCATTAAAAATTATATACAAATGTTCAACCAAAAGAAATGTCACATGCACAATGCACCGCTTCTCATGGGCGCTGTATTATAAAAAATGATACATGAAAATTTGCCATATCATTTTGATTTAACTTGAATCGAACATGCATTCAATTAAATTTCCTAGAATAATTTAAAAGATGTATATATTTATAATATCAAATTTACGTGACATCACCGCATCATAAATCTACGACTTTTTAACGTGTTTATTTCAAAGTATATTAAATGTTTTAAAATTTGAAAAAGCTGCAAACAACACAATATTTTAAGAAAGATATAACATAAACTTTTTTCTATTAATAGCCAAATTAGGAAACGTTGCTGTTCATTTTTGCTTATCTTTAGATAACGGGAAAAAGCCGGATATTTAGAGAGAGAGAGAGAGAGAGAGAGAGAGAGAGAGAGAGAGAGAGAGAGAGAGAGAGGGGGGGCATGCAGGGTACCCTTAATGTGGTTCTAATGATTTATGAAAGACTAAGACAAACGATCTTAAGGAAAGTTAAAACGTGTTATTACCTCATCAACGATATTAAAAGGCTACGTTCGTAACTTTTTGTAGAGCTCTTGATTAAATTGATTGCAGTGAAATAACCTAATATACTACGATATCCAAAACAAAAAGGGTAGTGTTATTAAATGAAAAATATAATGATAAAAAATGTGAAAAAAAACTATTATGCCCAATTCTTTTTTTAAGGACTAAAACATGAATTTAAAACGTAACGCCAAATATTCAGAAAAGACGTTGCCAGCGTGCTGCAAATATCCACATCTCACGCTTCTGTGTTAATATCATTTTGCAAAGATATTTTTAGATCTGACTTAGAATAGGTACTTATTTCAAAGTACGTACTTTTTACAGTGATTTTACACAAATAAATTGCATCTGTGACATTGCTTCTGGATGAACGTTCATATAATAAACCTAAAAATTACGAAACAAGAATCATTTGACAACGTAAATTTTGCTTTTTATAGTTACTTATTTATAAATTATATAAATCTTGCCACTTATTGCAATAAACATTCGACTGATTGAACTACAATGTAGGTTTTGTAACGACTAAACATCAAGTTTCAATTTTAAAAATGGTTGGCAATGTGATGTAGTCAAACCAAAAGTCCGATGATTTCCATGTAGCTTTGGTAACACCAATCCACCAATCTACTCCATGATCCAATAATAACATAACAGCTTTATCACATATAACCTCATTTGAAACATAAATGTGATATCACAGCACCTTTTTCTTGTAGTAATATAACAGGCATTTCATAATTATGGAGGTTATAGTTGACGGGGTTTTTTTTTACATACCTTCCGTTTTCCTCTATAAGTAATGAATGACTTCCATTATCTCTGTAATATTATACGAAGTTAACAATTACGAACATTTCTCTTGCATGATGAAAACATTAATGAAGTCAGAGATTTATGGTAGCTGATTGTCGAAAAACATTTTTGATCATACATGTAGGTGTTGTTCAATCAGATAAGGGGAGTGTATCCGGAACCAGTCCATATGTTACTGTAGTAAAAACTGGTTGATTATTTATTCAACCAATTCAAGTTGACATACATTATTTGTTACAAAAGTTTTCAACATTAAAGTACAGAAAAAAAATGCGCACTTAACCGTCACATGTAAATTCTATTCATTTAAACAATAAAATGCTTTCTTTGGTGATTCATGCGACATTGCAGACAAAAATACATAACCCGCTTTAATATACATCGGTATGTTAGATAAAAGATTCAGCCAAATCGTCTCCTATGGGAATTTGAGCCTGACATTATTATGGTTATTTCGTACAGTCCGTGATTTTTCTTAGGTCGATGAAGGTTTCGACCAATCGATAAACGGGGAGTGTAGATTTCAGTCCTGTCAGTTTCTACAGAGTTATGAATTGCAATCAATTTTCGTAAGATATAGAGGGAATCATACCTGGTATATATATATATATATATATATATATATATATATATATATATATATATACATTTTTGCAAAGGTATGTGCAGTTAAAACAGCTTGTTGCGTAGTAAATACAGTGTATGTTTAATTTTATATAGTCACTTTTATAATTTGTTTCATTGATTTACTGAAATTGTAACCCATCGGGTTATTTGATAAAATCACAACGGTCTCTCCAAACTTTAAATTAGATAATTTGTGAAAGACAAAGAATTCTTTGTCGATGAAGAATTATTGATATTTGAAAATGCGATGCTTAATTTTTTTTTTTTAGATAATTGATGTTTATTGGTTTTAGAATCCAGAAACAACTTCATTCCAAATATCAAAATATTTGTTTGTTTCTGTGTCTCCAACTAAAGATTCCTTTGTACCTGTATAAGAAAAGAGGATGCCCTACTATCAATTCTAAAATTTATTATATCAAGTCCATTTTTTCTAATCTAGAACTTTGCCCACCTGATTTTGCGTCAGCTCTACAGAAAGCATACCGTTTTGATTGAATAAAAATCGTATATAAGTTATTTGGAACATACTTTATTCATGATATCAATGTATAATATAATCTAATCTATCCACACGCATCATTAGAATTTGAAATGGATTTATTGACTTTTAAATACATATATATACAGTACTTAAGTAATCTGTAAATTGAGAACATTTAATGTCCTATTTCAACAAATACAAAATTACATTTCAAAAACTTTATGTTATCTTGTAATTATTTTTTATTTGCTGTTTAATGTGATGCACACACACACACACACACACACACACACACACACACACACATATATATATATATATATATATATATATATATATATACAAATTTTACAATTATATTGCATACTTGTATAATTAATCACATTATTTCCTTCAGGGGACTTGATCGTTATGGCTATTTTTAGACTTTGTAATAAATGAAAATGTTCAAAATTTTCAAGCTTAAATACTTTGGGTTTTTTCCTTTTCTAAATTATAGTATTTAACCAAGAATATCAAATATAAAACGTTAAGGTCTGATTGGTAATTTGTTGACCATCCAGCCTTCTTAAGCGAAAATCGGAACTTTTATAGCTATTGTTATACATAGAAAGCAAAAGAAAGGTACTAGTACTTCATATATCATAAACATGGATATCATAATGAGAGCAAGAATTACAGATACTTGCATTTTTCAATTTCTTTATTTTTTTCTTACAAATCAATTAAAGAAATATATTTATAAATATATATTTATTAATTGCACATATTCCCTACTGTTTTGGATGGATCTTTCTTATTTCAGTGATGCAAATTCTGGGTTTTTTTTTCTGAGATCAATTTATCTAAATGTTCCAGGGATGATAACTCTCCATCTTGGGCGGGAAAGTCGCACTCTTTCGTAAATTGAAATTCAGCAACCTCATCTTCATTTTTCAAAGGCTTTCTCCAGAATGTTGCAACTAGTGTTAATAATGCTGCTGACAGAACACAGAATCCTAAAGCAAAAAAAAATAAAATAAAATAAAATAGTATGCATAGAGTAAATTCATTTTTTGCATGAGAATTAACATGTCTGTTAAATGATACAATTTATAAAAAATAATTTACATAACTAAATCTATATTAATTTTACCATAAATTGCTAATGTTTCACTAAAAAACTTGAAAAACCGTGTAACCGTTTTTGATGCAAATTTATCTTTTTGTTTTTTGTTTTTATATCCAAATTAATGACTATAAGAATAATTGTAAACACTTTTTGAATATTTTTTTTTTTGCTATTGAAAAGATTCTGCAAAATATGGCTTGAATTAAAACATCCAAAAATCTATTAAAACAATAGTAAAACAATGCCTGAGGCCGCAGTTTACTTGACTTTACACACTTACTTCAAAAAATTGCATTCATTGTCTACTGAAAATCAAGATAATTTTGGAAGATTCTTTCTGTTTTTGTTACCTGACAGTATGTAGGAATAGCCAAATGATCCTGTTATGTCAAATACAAGGCCTGAAACAATGTGGAACAAGATATAACGGCATATACATACTCACTGGTAATGAATCATTATATGCGATTATGAAAACCATCGAGATAGAATTGGAATAGAGGATTTTTTAAAATAAAGAATGTATTCTGTTTTACTGTATTGATTTTATATGAGCATATACTGATAAATCACATACCTTTAACCAAAATGTATAAGATATATAATGCAAATAAGAACCAGTGGAATTCTTGAATTAATTAATACCTGCAAGCGGAGGACCAGTAAGGGACCCCGCTCCAATGAGTAAAAACCACAGTCCTATAGCAGAGTTAAGTCTGTGTGCCCCCACAATCTCCAAACACAGGGGCACCGTAAAAACCAGCAACCCTCCACTATAAATTCCGTACAAAGACGCAAACACCATGGGTCCTAATGAGAGGTTCACAAACAATGGAAAGGTAACAATCAAAGCACCCACACAAGCAGTTAATCCAAAATTCAATAGCAGTGGGTCGAGACCGTGTGGACCAATTGCCAGTCCTATGGTAACCCTTGAAAGAACAGTGCCTATTCCAATCACAGTAAACAAAAATGAGGCTTCTTTTCTAGATGAACCAGCGAGGACGACGTAATTTGGAAGATGAATCATGATGACAGCGTATGCTATATTCCATAATACGGCTCCTAGTAGGACACACATATACGCTGGAGCCTTTAGTAACGTAAGGTAAGTCTTAAAATATGCAAATCGTTCCTCAGTTTTCCCTTGTTTCTGTTTTTTTATATTTGGAGTTCTCAGCAACATTCCACAAGGTATGATATGAGATGCAATGGCAGCAGAGAGGAGAAACGTTCCTCGCAGACCATAAGTATCCAGGAGATACTGCATTATTGGTCCACTCGCTAACATCCCCATCCCTACCCCAGAAGTTGTTATACCCATCGCAATTCCACTGTGCTTTGGAAAGGCAAAGCCGACAGACACCGGGCAGGGTAGCAAAGCCAGTCCATTCCCTACGCCTGAAAAAAGTCAAGAAAATCAAATTATAGGCATCTGAAAGCAAATGATTAGCGTCCTTTTTAGCAAGACGAAATAACCTTAATGATCAGCTAAATCATTTTTTTTCCATGTAGTATATGTATTTGTATGTCGTAAAATAGGACCTGTTAATATAAACAGTTCAATTGATATGTATAAAAAATCCCGATTGTATACCGTTGAAAAAAAAACCCAAAACATTTTTGTTAACTGTGAGATTGATATCTGCTAAGCAAACATTTAATATTTTCGTACATATATTGCCACGAATGACCAGTTCTTGTTCATATGAAAAACAAGCTTTCAAGTTGATAATAAAACTTCATTGTGTTAGCATGTAATTAGTTCTCAATTGGGTTTTTCTGGCGAATGAAAAAGACTTACATGTATCTTTTACTATTTTGCAGTTATTATTTTGAATATTTATTATCTTGAAAATCTAGAAAAAAAATTTAACCCATTGATTTTTTTTAATGAACCCAAACCTGATATGATTCCATATGTCACTATCAATGACCAAAGGGAAGGTGCAAAATGTGACCCAATTAGTCCAACAACCAAAAGTAGCCCTCCAACTGACGCAGTCACTCTACAGCCCATTCTGTCAATTATAAAACTTGCCAAGGGTCCTAAATGTTCATGTTGTAAATGAAAAATATGTTCTTGATAAAAACTTGATCAAAACTATTAATAAAACTTTTATCAATCTTAAATTTGAAATACCGTCAAGTCAGTTATGTCCGCTTGAAAATGTTGTAATTGAAAAACGTAAGATTTATTTTCGCTTTTAAAAGAAAAACAAGGAAATACAAGATGTTTTCACGTATTTTACACATTTTCTTGTTTTTTGGATACTAGGTAGATTACTAAGCTTTCACGTACCTGTGACGCTCATTAGATTGATGAACAGCGATCCTACAATAGAGGTAGTAGCATCGCTTTCCTTGAACACTTCCAACAGGGACAAGTGAATGAATCCGGTTCCATAGGTCAGGATTGCAATGAAGAACTGTATTCCAAAGGCACCGAGGAGAACTACTACTGACCAGCTTCTTCCGGTCGATATCATATCGCAATCAAAGACACATTTCCCCGATTGCTATAGAATGAAAGTTCGTTCATGTATAATTTTCTACTAAAAACGTTATGCAAACAAATTGAAATAGTGTGCTCTAAATTTCAAAAGTGTAAATATGTCCTACTTGCAAAAAATAAGTTATATAATTCTAACCGGTATTTGACCTGGCTGTCTTAGGTTTTTTTTAAATGTCAGGCAAGAAACTAAAAGAAGTTTTAATCTCTTATTTGATATACTAGTCATTGTGGACATGTGCATATACCACAACAATGCAATTGTTTGGCATGGGAATTTATAGAAACTGCAGAGAAAGGCCATCCGTTGCTTTTCTTCTTGTGCTACTGTATGCATTGAATAGTGAGTTTACGAAAAGCTTTTTTTGATTTAAGAAAACATGTCGTGTAGAATTCTAACAGATGGACTGTAGGCATATTTACATACTGGGTTTATATTCTGTGGAACGTCACGAAATCACAATAGAACCTACCTTATGGTTTCATAAAAATAGCAGGATCGATTGCGCTGCGTTTTATAATACAAACTGTGTTTACTAGATACCTTAACTTCCATGGCACACCTGCATAATATTATCGAAAAGGTAGCTTGCTTCCTTGAAGGTCTCTATTACTTCCAAATATATGGGTATATCCCTCCAACTATTTTTAGAATCGGTAGTGCCTTTAAGCAAAATAGTTCCTATACTTGCAGAGTGGATATACATTTATTGGGACATTTTAAATCAGAATGCTTGACACCTGTCAGAAAAGAGGATTTGCAATTTTAAAAGCTATTGTCAAAATCGAATTATCATTTGAAGGAAAGAATTGAAATTGTTTGAAGTACACCCTTTTCAAAACTGTGAAATTCCCTACTTTTACTTTCATTTTCAGAGTTTTTCAATACAGACGCATTTTGCGGGAACACGAATCTGACTTCACACCACGAAATTTTAACGGGGGAGAGACAATTTGATGAGCTTTATTTCAAGAGGTCCCTCGTTGCTGAACGAAAATTAGGGCCGGAGCTATGAACCCGAACGTTAACATTACTGCCTACGGAAAATGCATTAGTGGACTATACCCATATTGAGCCCCATGCTGGTAAGGCATATTCCTTGTTTATTTGCAATTATTATGATAAACGTGTGTTTCTCTTTTGTACATCATCTCATTTATGTAAACAAACTAAATTTCCAACAAGTTCAACAAGTTTAATCATTTAAAAAACAACTTCTATAGGAAAAAATCCATCACAACACCCCCCCCCCCCTCCCCCTTCCCCTGGGATTCTCAGAAAACCAATTTAATGAATTAAAGAAATTATTGTGATTTTAACTTGAATGTTATTTATTTTGAGTTTTTATGTACAAAAAAATAATAATGTATGTGTATTTCTACTCATATATGAGTTTAGAAGACATTTTATAAATTTTGAGACCCACTTTGGGTTTTTAGTGCGATCATTTCAAGCGAGTAAAAGTGAAAGTAGAGAAGCAGAAAGTTTACAGTGAGGGAATATACTTCATTCAAGCAGTGTTCAGCTATCTAATATTAGTTTGCGTTGTATGGGAGTTGTATTAATGCCCGGTAGGTTCCAATTCTATTTTTATGATTAAAGATTTGCATTAAATTTGCATAAATAAATCTGTCGTGCATGTTGTACAAACTACAGTGTGTATGCACACTTTAACATGTGAAAGCCTACCATATTGCTTAGTACTTGATCCATAAAACCTATCTTTGTTTATCATAATCAAAATTGAATGAAATTATATGTATTCATTTTAAGTAGATATTTACCTATATTTATCTATTCATATATTGAAACAATAGATTAATTTTTGGGGGTGGGGTTGAATTGAATGTTTAAAAGGGGGGGGGGGGGGGGGGGGGATGGTCTTTAGGTTGTACAAATGTGTTGTGCATGAAGATGTGTAGTTGTTTGTTGTCTGTCTTCTCTCTCTTTCTGTCTCTTTTTTCTCTCTGTCTGTCTCTTTTTCTCTCTTTCTATCTGTCTCTGTCTCTCTTTCTGTCTTTTTGTCTGTCTGTCTGTCTGTCTGTCTGTCTCTCTCTCTCTCTGTCTCTCTCCGTCTCTCTCTGTCTCTCTCTGAGTTTTAAATATATGGCTGCTTGTGACATAAAATTGCAAATGTTGGTGATAGTGTTTGATACATGTAGAATTCAATTCAAAACATTTCATTTTAGATACCATATAAATTCAGATGGAACTTCATCAAAGATTAAAATACAACAGTGAGACACACTTGATGTAAGTAAAATTTATTTTTGTAACAATGATGTCTAATTACACTCGTCCAAGTTTAAAAGAAGAAACCTGTAAAAACTATATACCCAGTCTTTGACATGTATATATTTTAGAATATTAAAAACGGGAAACTTAATATTGATTACATATTTCACAGCCTTAGTGGGTATTTTTTGTTCTTCTAGATTTTGAACTCTAGTTAATTGTAGACTCATAGGATATGTCTTTCTATAAATTTTGTTAAATTTGTTACCATGGTAACCATATACAAGAGTAAATAAAAAACACCCTCATTAGCAAGTTTCTTTTCCCTATGACGTATCTTTAGTGGGTAAAGTCATGGTGCATTTCATCTGAAATTAGGCTTTAATAAAAGTTCAGCAAATATTACACTTGCACGAGTAAAAACAACTAATCACTATGACGTCATTATGACGTCATAGGTGAGGTAATCTAAAGCTAGCATCAAAATTGAGCAAAAAATGAACTAAGAGCTTCACAATATAGAGTCATATAACTTTATTATTTACAGACCAATACCTACATGTAGTACATTGATGGATAGGGAAATTCCTATACTTTTCTATTTTACCTTTTTCGTGGTATTTGAAAACAATTCTTTTTTGTAACTAAAGAAAAACTCATAATTTGTGCGATTAAAACTTTATAAAATCAGACATATTTAAGCTTTTTCATAAGAATATGAAGAAAATAAATTTGTTAAATTATTGAATGTTTATGTTTTACATGTATTTTAATCCTTGAGATAAAAGTTTCCTCAATATATGCTATTTGGAGAACATCGAGTGCCAATGAACTAGATGTTGTTTAGGTAAATGTTGACTGGACTGTGTCTTCAAATGTCATGCATGTGTATCAATGCTGCAAAATCCATAATTATGTATTGAATTTTTCCAAATTTGGAATCATGGTTCTATATGGTGGCTAGAGTGAATATGTAAGCTTAGAATTGTTAATAACCACAATGACTGTTTCATATTGAGCCCCATGCTGGTAAGGCATATTCCTTGTTTATTTGCAATTATTATGATAAACGTGTGTTTCTCTTTTGTACATCATCTCATTTATGTAAACAAACTAAATTTCCAACAAGTTCAACAAGTTTAATCATTTAAAAAACAACTTCTATAGGAAAAAATCCATCACAACACCCCCCCCCCCTCCCCCTTCCCCTGGGATTCTCAGAAAACCAATTTAATGAATTAAAGAAATTATTGTGATTTTAACTTGAATGTTATTTATTTTGAGTTTTTATGTAAAAAAAAATAATAATGTATGTGTATTTCTACTCATATATGAGTTTAGAAGACATTTTATAAATTTTGAGACCCACTTTGGGTTTTTAGTGCGATCATTTCAAGCGAGTAAAAGTGAAAGTAGAGAAGCAGAAAGTTTACAGTGAGGGAATATACTTCATTCAAGCAGTGTTCAGCTATCTAATATTAGTTTGCGTTGTATGGGAGTTGTATTAATGCCCGGTAGGTTCCAATTCTATTTTTATGATTAAAGATTTGCATTAAATTTGCATAAATAAATCTGTCGTGCATGTTGTACAAACTACAGTGTGTATGCACACTTTAACATGTGAAAGCGTACCATATTGCTTAGTACTTGATCCATAAAACCTATCTTTGTTTATCATAGTCAAAATTGAATGAAATTATCTGTATTCATTTTAAGTAGATATTTACCTATATTTATCTATTCATATATTGAAACAATAGATTAATTTTTGGGGGGTGGGGTTGAATTGAATGTTTAAAAGGGGGGGGGGGGGGGTGGTCTTTAGGTTGTACAAATGTGTTGTGCATGAAGATGTGTAGTTGTTTGTTGTCTGTCTTCTCTCTCTTTCTGTCTCTTTTTTCTCTCTGTCTGTCTCTTTTTCTCTCTTTCTGTCTGTCTATCTGTCTCTGTCTCTCTTTCTATCTCTTTGTCTGTCTGTCTGTCTGTCTGTCTGTCTATCTGTCTGTCTGTCTCTCTCTCTGTCTCTCTGTCTCTCTCTGTCTCTCTCTGAGTTTTAAATATATGGCTGCTTGTGACATAAAATTGCAAATGTTGGTGATAGTGTTTGATAAATGTAGAATTCAATTCAAAACATTTCATTTTAGATACCATGTAAATTCAAATGGAACTTCATCAAAGATTAAAATACAACAGTGAGACACACTTGATGTAAGTAAAATTTATTTTTGTAACAATGATGTCTAATTACACTCGTCCAAGTTTAAAAGAAGAAACCTGTAAAAACTATATACCCAGTCTTTGACATGCATATATTTTAGAATATTAAAAACGAGAAACTTAATATTGATTACATATTTCACAGCCTTAGTGGGTATTTTTTGTTCTTCTAGATTTTGAACTCTAGTTAATTGTAGACTCATAGGATATGTCTTTCTATAAATTTTGTTAAATTTGTTACCATGGTAACCATATACAAGAGTAAATAAAAAACACCCTCATTAGCAAGTTTCTTTTCCCTATGACGTATCTTTAGTGGGTAAAGTCATGGTGCATTTCATCTGAAATTAGGCTTAAATAAAAGTTCAGCAAATATTACACTTGCACGAGTAAAAACAACTAATCACTATGACGTCATTATGACATCATAGGTGAGGTAATCTAAAGCTAGCATCAAAATTGAGCAAAAAATGAACTAAGAGCTTCACAATATAGAGTCATATAACTTTATTATTTACAGACCAATACCTACATGTAGTACATTGATGGATAGGGAAATTCCTATACTTTTCTATTTTACCTTTTTCGTGGTATTTGAAAACAATTCTTTTTTGTAACTAAAGAAAAACTCATAATTTGTGCGATTAAAACTTTATAAAATCAGACATATTTAAGCTTTTTCATAAGAATATGAAGAAAATAAATTTGTTAAATTATTGAATGTTTATGTTTTACATGTATTTTAATCCTTGAGATAAAAGTTTCCTCAATATATGCTATTTGGAGAACATCGAGTGCCAATGAACTAGATGTTGTTTAGGTAAATGTTGACTGGACTGTGTCTTCAAATGTCATGCATGTGTATCAATGCTGCAAAATCCATAATTATGTATTGAATTTTTCCAAATTTGGAATCATGGTTCTATATGGTGGCTAGAGTGAATATGTAAGCTTAGAATTGTTAATAACCACAATGACTGTTTCATATTGGGTATATCCCTCCAACTATTTTTAGAATCGGTAGGACAACAAAGTAGTGCCTTTAAGCAAAATAGTTGCTATACTTGCAGAGTGGATATACATTTATTGGGACATTTTAAATCAGAATGCTTGACACCTGTCAGAAAAGAGGATTTGCAATTTTAAAAGCAATTGTCAAAATCGAATTATCATTTGAAGGAAAGAATTGAAATTGTTTGAAGTACACCCTTTTCAAAACTGTGAAATTCCCTACTTTTACTTTCATTTTCAGAGTTTTTCAATACAGACGCATTTTGCGGGAACACGAATCTGACTTCACACCACGAAATTTTAACGGGGGAGAGACAATTTGATGAGCTTTCATTCAAGAGGTCCCTCGTTGCTGAACGAAAATTAGGGCCGGAGCTATGAACCCGAACGTTAACATTACTGCCTATGGAAAATGCATTAGTGGACTATACCCATATGTAGATATGTGAATGAATTGAATCAAATCAACCTTTCCTCCCCTTCACTCATACCTTTAGAAGTGCCTGTCCTTGTCAACCCCCCGGGTTTATGGTATCAATGAAAAGAAAAAATTCCTTAGAGGTTCCTTCATTCATAATGTTTTTTTTTCCATAATTGACTATTTTGTAGTCTTCTTTTAGCAAATATAATGATTTTTATAAGCAGTATATTGATTATCTGTGTTAAATGTACAGGTGATTTTCATTTATCGGCAGTAATGTATTATCTCGATCGCGTGCAGTGAATGATATTAGAGACTAACCATGGGAATCTGTAATGCAAACACCGACACCATAGACAATGACGCCAGCAATTAAAGTCGGGCAAATTCTTACTGGATCCGCCAGCTCAGGTAAGATTTAAAAAAAACCCAAAATTTCATTAATTTTTAAACTGCAAAATATTCTTAAAGATAAGGAATCGGTTTTAATAGAGGTGTTTATTTTTTAGAGGAGCTATTGATTGCAAATAAATTATACTTGAGAAAACCGCCTTATGTCAGTTTCAGTAAAAAGCAGCAAAAGAACGATAACTGCTGGAATAGATAATCTTATCAATGGAGAAATAAACAACCAAGCATTACCGTGGATATGAAAATAATGGGTGGCGGATGTTATACATACCTCTCGCTTTCATCGCTTAGTCATGGATGACTGGTACTGCCTCCGTTAGCGTTATTTCATCCAACAAGTACTTACACTTGATAATGTATCTTATGTTATTGAGGTCAGCGAGATTTTCAATAGCAGTTACAGTGTATATGTAGGTTGAGTTGACATCGCAGATAAGGTGCATATATACCTTCAATCAAGTACACAGGTAAGATATATTGATTACAAAGAACAAGATAACACACACATGCCTCATATGGACGTTTTTGCTTACGTTGACACAAATAAGTCATCAATGCATGTCACGTGACAGGATAACAGTCACCATTTAAATAAAACCACAAGTGGGGGTAATTTATGTTTTGCAAAATGTGTTTTTTAAAAATCAATAGTAGTGCTTGAGTGATTACATTTACCCACGCCTTTTATCTTATCAAACAATTGAGCAACACTTAATTTGATGTATGGATTTTTTATGTCATTTTCACTTTATACTACCACACTTTTGCGGTCAATGTAATACAATTATCACCGGGGAAAATATATGTTTTCTGTATCCGGCAACAACTTAAACTAACTGGTTAAAATTTATCAAAATGCTATTAATAACATAATTATTTACATTTTATTAACAGACTGAAATTCCAGAAATTGTACCCG
The DNA here is from genome assembly GCA_033439105.1 of Magallana nippona. Lineage (NCBI taxonomy): Eukaryota > Metazoa > Mollusca > Bivalvia > Ostreida > Ostreidae > Magallana > Magallana nippona. The sequence goes on along the minus strand of CM065920.1, from coordinate 19,342,694 downwards.
TTCAGGTCGAAGCAAAATCCTTAACAGGTGTACCTAACAAAATTAATAATAATTGAGAACAAAAGCAATACTAGACGCTAAGAGCAAAAATGACTGATGTTATAGCTAACGTACAATTCAAAGGTCAATTAACTCAAGTTTAGGGAGTGAATAAGTGTCATTACTCCATTGTAACTTACAGCTGCTTTATAGTTTAAGCTGTATGGTTTGTTACATTATTTTTCACTGGCTATACCCTTTTTATATTACACTTAGTTTTAGCATATATCAATGTTTTTTTTATCTTAAATAACATCACCCAGTTCAAACAGAACTAACCTAAAAGTATTAAAACTCAAATAAAAATTTGAACGAATTGTATTTGATTTTAAATTCATGTGAAATGTTTTAGCAAAGTCACGATTTAAGATATTTTTTTTAAATTTTCTTTTTTCCCCCCACTTTTAATGTCTTTATTGGTAAATTGGGGTAAATTGTTTTAATGCTTCACTAAAATTTTACTGAAATAAACAAGATTCAAAGCTTAAAATGATTTGTTATGTATATACTTGTCTTGTAATGAATGATTGATTTAACATAAAACTCCCGTCGACCTGTTTTCCAAATTAAAAAATAACCGAAGGAATTTTAAATTTATTAATAACTTTTGTTTAAAACGTGAATAGATATGCAGCAAATAAGAACTTGGTACTAAGAATTAAAACAAAAATTTATGTGAAAAACTTGTTATAATCTAATTGCTCTTTTACCATTTTAATGTGGTTAATGATACTGCTAGGGTTTCCCGTCATTTTCATAAATGACAATGTTTTTACAACTTACTGTATTTTACTGACTTCATTTAAGTATGGAAACAAACAAATCACAAAGATCCCTTAGACTGGTCTGAAACGTGAAAGTTTTTTTTTTTTTATATATATTACCATTTTTAAGGTCTCATGTAGGTACCAATATTTTGCGCAGTAATTTCAATCTAAATATGCATGACTGTATTGTTTCAACATCAAAAAAAGTTTTTTGGTATGGATAGAAAAAAATAGATATGAGAAATATAAGGTAGAATGAAGTGAGAAAATTTAGCCGTAATGGTGTAAAAGGAAGAATGTAAAGTGGCTGTTGCCTAACAGTTACCCATTTGCAGAATATGGGTCATGAAGAGGGCCATATCTCCTAGCCTATCGAATATTTCCGTGTCCTATTGAAATGTTGTTTGAGTAATTATATGCTATTAACGTGCCAAATTCTTTGAGGTCATTTGAGCCAGTAGGTGTTTTAAATGATTTAAATAATTTAAACCTGGGTCTATATGCTTATTGTGACAAGCGAGGTAATTCTAAGGGGGGGGGGGGGGGGGGGGGGGTTCGGATGGGTGGTGGGTCGGTGTTTATTTTTCAATGCCTTAGTATCAACTTAGCTTTGTTAAAGTCTGAAGAAAAGCTTGCTATCAATTAACTCCCCCACCTATCCCTTTTTAAAAAAAATGACTAGATACATGTTTAAATTCAATTACATGGTTAGGGATTAGCTAATAGCACTTTGTTTCATTAAAAAAGGATAATTAGATGTTTTTTTCCCTATATAGGACAGCTGTATTGCAGGACATTTAACCCTCTCCTATTTCTGATGAAATATCATAATATAGAGCAATGCCTGAATTTTAAAATCAATTTAAAATTTTAAACACAATAAGTCTGCCTTTTGCATTGATTGGTAATAAACAAACTCTCTTTTCTGTCGCTGCTATGAGGATGTATTGCCAGAAGAATTTCACTTACCTTTTCAGGGCATGTTTTCAAGGTTTTACCCCTAATCGACTGTATGACTGCTATACGAAGAATCCTAAAACAGTGCGAAAATGTATTTGGGGTCAAATGAAGGTTTATTGCCCGGGATTAATAGACGATGTTAGAAAATCATGCGAAGATGAGAGTCAATGTAGACCTAAACATGGACACAGGATGGAACTATCTCAGAATAAAGAATTTAAAAATCTTCTCATAAACATGAATAGAATTTTATCAGTGATGAGAAATATGTCTCTCAGGTATGATATTTTATTAACATAATAATAAACTCCTGCAAAGTAAAACGAAACAGCAGGCAAATTCCTTCATTATTTCACAGCAGAACGTTATATTTCATTCAATCCTCAAGATCGCTGTTAATTTGTTTTGGGTACACATAAAAATGAACAATGATATGCAAATCCAAGCAGTTAGAGACACGAATTCATCACCGAAAGATGTAAGAGTATTAAACGCAAAAAAATGCATTATTTCAATTCTCATTACAGATCGCTTACTAGCATCGTCATCATAGTAATCCTGGCCATGCATAGATGGTTTTTTCATTGACGTAATTTTGCAGCAGTTAACTTCCGTCGGCGGCCATGACTGTGAGTTTTCCTCTTTGAGCAACCAACTTTCAAATAAAATATGAAGAAATATACATGGGAAAATCCAAACATTATCTCAATGGCAAATTTAGGCGAGCCCCCCCCCCCCCCCCCCCCCCCCCTTTTATCGCAGCAAACATATAAAAAAAAAATTGAATTATCATTGAATCATCTTCCCCTACGGATTAGGAATTTCATGATTTAGGGAAATTTATTTTTGAAGAGTTTGCCCCCCCCCCCCCCCACTTCCAAAAACGATGCTACTTGCCTGTTAAGGAGGCTTAAAAAAATGAATTATTCTCATTAAAACAGTACTATCTACGTTAATATTGCAAGTATAACAAGTTAAAGTTGGTTGAATAATGAAGAAATTCTAGGCATGTTGACCTTCGACATGGCCGTCAACTGGAGTTTTAACTCCTTTAATTTATAAAATTACGTCTCTGGAAAACCACATATTCCTCCACTGTCTTTTTGGATAAAAAACAATCCTTTCTGAATTATGGTATTTTCAAACGTTGTCCAGAAACTTTTTAATGATGACATTTATCTGCTAGTACTGGCCAATACTAGTAATTATGTCGAATTATCAGATCGAGAGGGTTATTTTTCTTGTCTTCAGGTATACTTGTCAAATTCTTTTTGACTTGTCATTTATTCAAGGTATTAAATATTTACGAACATTGAGAGCTTTTTGCCATCCGTTTGACAACAAGATAATATTAATGTAGATTAATTCTCCTTAGCCTGGACCAAATGCCATGTCAAAATTTCAGAAAATTAAAACTTTTGAAATAATTTTAAAATTTCAGCTTTGTTGTACCAAATGTTAATATTCTCTTTGAAAACAAGATAATTTTGCAACTGTTTTTATTCTGATATCAAAGAATAGTCTTCGAATGAGGGACCTTATTTTAAAATAGATTTGGTTCTATACTGGCCTACTCCATTTTCAAAAACATACCTATCACGTAATTCCCCCTGAGGCAGGAAGGCGACTCTAAAATATACTAACATTTCTGTGTTGCAGTGCACCTTTGTAAAGGTAAATGAGGTCATGTATGTTAACAAAGCGGCATGGTCAGGATTTGAAATTTTTCAAATTCAGTTAGTTTCTAATTTGTTATTGCTTATCAAAGTATATCTAATAAGCAACCAAAATTTGATTGCTAGCTGTCGAGTCACAGGCGATATACAAAGCTCACCATTCTTTGTTTTATAAATATGTGTCGTATTATTGTTTGCATCTACTAGTATTTCATATAAATACATCATTTATATCAGGGGTTTTTTCAACTTGCAAGATGAATATGAACATTTTCGAACAGTTTTTAACAGTTAGTTACAACTTACTTTAACTTTTTGTTTTATATATTTTATACATACATGTAAAATGAGCTTTGAGTTCTGTATCTCGCTTGAAACCTTAAAACTTAGATTTAAATTTGGTTAACCATCAAATCAAATCAAATTAAAATCAGTGATAAAAAAACCATCACATCATTTCTTCATGGATATGAAAAGGTTCCTGACAATTACTTACCTTCTTACCTTCTACATGTACTTGTTTTTAATATTAATCATGCCGGTATCAGGACCCTTTGTGTTTCATCCTTTCCTTCACGCCTTATCCTGTTTATATGTACGATGATTCTTCTTTGTACCGTTTTGAAGCACATGTTCATGAAGATTAATTTTGATCTTTATTTGTTTTTCAGAATCATATTTTTGCGCATTGATCAGATGAGTAAAACTGCTGAAAAAATATTCATCGGAAGTAAAAAAAAAAAAGAAATAAAATTACATGATTGTAACAATTGTTGTGTATAAAAATACATCTTATGTTAACAAGTCAGATATTGAAACATAAGGTAAAAATAAAATTAGAATAAAATCTTTCATTACAAACAACGATTGGAACTAAATTGACACAACCGCAGGTTTAAGATTATGCCTTTCCATTTTCAATCTTAGATAACTTACTGCCATTCATTTCAACACTGGAAGTGCGTTTTTTAAACACAATAGGACTGTATTTGACATTGTTCGCATAATGAACATCGTTTTCACTTTGAGTCCTGTCCCTGCTTTGAAATTTTCTTGCAAGTAGAATTTTAGCAACATTGTCTGTGCTTGTTTCAAAGTTTTTGCGTGTCATCGACTGAAGGCTATGCAAAGAAACACATTCAGCGTTCACAATGCTCTTAGGGTCAACGATGAAGGTCAATGACCCGGAAAAAATAGCTGAACCAGAAAGAAACCGTGCGCTGTTGAGACTCAAGATTGATACGGCCGGTACGAATGCATTCTCACTTCTCCAAAATGTGGAAACGAGGGTGAATATGCCAGCAAAAAGAAAAAGCCCTCCTGTAACCGTCAAATACCATTATTTAGGACAAATTGATCGCTATCTTAAGATTTTTTTAATGTTGAGTATAATTAACATAAATATACCTGCTAAGTAGAATGCAACTGAGTAGTCGCCCAAGGCCTCCACTATCAAACCTTGAGAAGAGAAAGTTGTTGTTCATCTTTAAAAAAAAAAAGAAGTATCATTCAGATAAATATATTTCACGAGGCAAATTATACAGTGTACCTTACCAGTGATTGGAGGTCCGGATATACTGCCGAAACCGGCGATGAAATACATAAACCCTACAGCCAACGGAAGCTGCTGTAGTCCTACCAGCTCCAAACACAAAGGGTTAGTGAGGACAACAAGCCCTCCGCTATAAATACCATACATCAGAGAAAATATACACTGGCCTATAAATATATCGGCATAAAATGGGAACGTCAGACCTAGAACACCAACGATACCAAGAAACCCAAATTGTAATAGTAGAGGGTCTATGCCGTTTGGTCCTATGGTCAGGCCAGCAAGTAATCGGTTCACGGTGCTCCCAATCCCGACCATAGTCCACAGAAAAGCGGCATCCTGTTTATTTGTTCCTAGTGAGTACACATAGTTACTTAGATTCACACTAACTATTGAGTATGCGGCATTCCAAAGGAATCCGCAAATAACTATCATAATAAAAGTCTTATTTCGACAAAGGTCAGAATACATTTTGCATCTACTACTTTCAATCCCATGTTTTGTCCTTTTCGCCATTTGCAGATTGATTTTCTGTTTTAGTTCGAGTTGAGACGGTCTCATTAAGGCTCCTGCCAGTACACATTGTAGTCCAAGGCCGCCAAGAATCAAAAAGGTTCCATTAAGACCATACGTGTCCAGCAAAAACTGGGTCAGAGGTCCGCTTCCGAATATTCCAAAGCCGGCTCCCATCACTGTGAACCCTACCGCCATTCCACGGTACTTCTCAAACGAGTATCCTGAAGCGATGATCGGTGCAAGGCATATAAACCCCATACCAGATCCTGTAAAAAGAATTATTTTTATTGCAAAATGGCAATGCAGAACAGTAAACAGGTTGATTGTCAAAGTAAAAAATATCCTAGACAATTTCAAGCTTAATGATTCTAAACTAATGATTTGTATTAAAAGTGATAAGCAACACAAAAAGAATAAATCATAAAACTGTTCCTAAGTTAGGGAGATTGGGTGGTCACAAATTACCCATCAGATGTATCTTATTTTTAATATTATCTGTAAAGCTATAAACTATTACTGAGTAAAGAAAAAAAATCACATCTTTCAACTTTGAAACCGCCACTTAGCCCTCGTATGATTAATGATTGATACAATGCGAATACACCCCGAACGTGAACTTATAACAAGAAAAAGGATATGTGCAGCACAGAAAGAAATCTAGAATAAGAATAAATGCAATGATCGTTCGTAAAGAATACAACACAACAATGTTAAGTAATAATTGATTTGAAAGGAGCCAGGCAAAACTAGTTCAAACAAAGAATAAACAAATATAGCAACTACTGTTGTGAAGCTCAATTCAATTCTGAAATAATAAAAAAGACCCTGGTTTTAAATGAAAAGGATGGTTGTAGACGGAAAAGAAAGGTTTAATTGAAGAGTACCATTAATTGTAGATTTTAGAGGACAAAAGACATAAATCTAATGTACTAAATAGGTAAGGAAAACAGTTACCATGAAATTTTTAAATTACGGTTATAAACAATGTTTAATATTTAATATAAACACTGCAATGTATTCCACGTCTGCAGTATCTCAGAATAGTACTTTTAAAGTCTTGAAAATGTGATTTGAATCTGTGTTTACATAACCACAAACATATATATAAAATAATTGGTTACTGTCTTGAAATATATTAAGCTATATTTGGGCGAGGGTAAGAAAACGTGATTGAGGGCGAGGCTTACCGAGCCCTCTTTACGTTTTCGACCCGAGCCTAAATATCGCTTATATTTCAAGACAGTAACCATGTATTTTGTTTATCCCGCAACATAATATCACTAGTTTATGCCTCAAACAAGCTATTTTCTACAAATTTCCCTGCATATCTTCCGTTGAAACCTACCGCCATGGCATAAACGAAGCAAAAAAGATGACGTCACAATGCATTTGAACATCGGATTAATGCACGAGGCTATATTGGGGCACTGACCGAATATAGCTTTGGTTTATTGGGTTACCTTTATTCGGTCAATGCAAGGGGTGGCTGCAGGATAAACTAGTATTAGTATACAGCTGATGAATGGAACCTAGAGATGCTGTCACACACCACACGGTCTTTGAGATAGAGGGATGTTTCTTTGCAATGTGTATGGTTACGATCCTCTTAAACTGACACTTAACTGTATTTCACCTCTATCTCAAAGACCGTTTTATTCTTCATCGAAAGCAAGATTTTGGCTCGCCTAGATGTAGATGACCGAGTGGTCAACACTGCTGTTTGGAGAGTGGGTTCAGCAGGTCTAAAGTTCAATCCTTGACCGGGGCGGAGCTTCACCTCCAATCCAATATAGTGATTGTGCTTTATGTATATACAATGTATACAAACCTTGTGGAGAGTATAACGTACAAAGATAAATGACATAGATTTTACCTGCTATACAGCTGTATGTAAGTAGTAGAATGGTCAGATTATCTGTCACAAAGAAACTAGATGTAAATCCAGTGAACACTAGGAATCCTCCCAGTATGGTGCCGACTCGACAACTCCATCTGTTGACCACAAAGCTCACTACTGGTCCTTATGTCAATTATATTCATTCTATTAGTCATTCAAAACTGTTTTATTTTTATATAATGATGTATGTACAAAGTACAAATTAGAAAAAAAAGAAAAAATACCCAACGCATCATTTTCTTCTCAACGGAAGACACTAATTAAAAGTAAAAATAATTGCAAAAAAGAACACGGTACTCCTTTATCCTAGCATTTAAGATATTGGATAAGTTTATCTGTTCGTCAGGAAAGGTTTGCTTACCCATGAGAGACAGCAGACTAATGAATATGGATCCAATCAGGGATGTGAAAGCTGCATCTTTCTTAAATTTCTCCAACAAGGCCACATGAACGACTCCCGTCCCATAGCTAAGAGTGGCACCTACAAACATACAGACGGAGGAAGACAGGAGCACAACGAACGCCCAGCCCCGGTCAACATCGGAGAAGATGGCTCCTCTCGCAATTTTTGGACTGTTTTCATGGTTTTCCTGGTCAAGTTTGCTTCCGATTGACACTGAATTTTGAAATTCGCATTCTGACATCTTTTTTGCCAAAATGAGCAGTTGTACATGTGCGACTGAACTTAAAGATGACCTCGCATTACCAGTGGGAAATCATTGTGAGTAATCAACCACGTCATTTTTCATACTAAACTTAAGATAAAAATAACTTGGGGGTTACTGTCTACGGAATTCATATGTTGCTAATATCAATGGAAAAAATATATGGCCGAATTTAAGAATGATGAACGTATACGCACTAGTATTTGATTTGGAAGTATTCTAGAATTTGCTTAAATATCATTAGAAAGCATATATCCATACATTATCTTGAGTGTTTCTGTCTTCAATATTTGACTTTAAAAAATAATGTTAGCGAAGGAGAGACGGCACTTATGCACAGGAAATAGTTCTCTGTTTTGAACTATGATAAGATAAGAACGGTCAAGATAGTTAGTTCCGTTTCATTGCCATGTGTTTGTGATTCATTCAGTCGCTGATATACAAATATTTGTATAGTCCTACAAATAAACCATTTCTGCAATTCATTTAGGGATATTTTTACGCTGCAAACTAATTTCATGGTATTTGATGTTCTTATAAAGATTTACATTTTGATGTTAAGCTGATTAAAATGGAATCTACAGTATTTTAAATGATTTTTAATTAAGTCATGTAATAAATAAATGTTCATGTAAATTCCTCACCTCAGTATGCAAATGCTTTTTCGTCGGTGATTTTGGCAAAATGTCCTGTGTTAAAAGTAATATATCCTCTTTAGAAGAAAAAAAAAATGAATTTACTCAAATTGTGCACCCTAATGACATATAATTTTCACAAAATACAAAACACATTTTTCATCAGTATATAAAGGGTCCTTGAGTATTCATATCGTAATTTCAAAAGTTATTTAATAATATCTGACGCATATGCATATTTATCATATGTGGTCTTAACTAACAGTTCGTGTAAATTAGTGTTCATTACCTGTGAAGTCGAATTCATATCTCCATTAAAACAAGATAACAGCAAGATACAATGAAGTGTCCATAGTGATTTTACCAAGGTTAATACTAAATGACGTCCACCGTGCACTCTTAACGCAAGTTTACATATATAAAATAATGGACATAACCCGCCAGGTGCAAATAACGAACGCTCGTCACTTATATAACTTTATCAATCAAAGAAGTTTATCTTGATAAGAAGAGGGTAAACACATCCGACTCAATGCCAAATGGAAAACAATTGGCCACGCTTATTTTCGTGGAGGGACAAGTTCTTGATAAACAAAAAAAGCATGATTTACCTTGAACTATTGACCGATTGGTTACTTCCCCTATGTTTTGCTGATAGGTGATATGAAGGAGTGCGGTCAACAAAAATTGGGGTACTGCATTATTTTACTTTGGTCGCATTTTATTTGTTTTCAAAAAAATAAGATCACAAGTTAAGTAAATACATCGAATACTTAATATTTCTTACTATTTCCCTTCACAATTACGTCGCAAGGCCCAAATGTATATAATACCAAATCTCACAATGTAACAGATGATCACATATTAATATTTTCTGTCAAAATCTTTCAATTGGATAAAAAAAAATTGCAGGTTTTAAGGAGCAAACGTTTCTCAAGTAGAACCCTGTCTTTGATAATTTGCTTAACTGCATTAGGCTTCAAATACGGACAGATTCTTTTAATATTTCATAAAGTTTAATTCAAAAATGAATGCAGATGCTAATAGTGAACAGCTTATACGAGGAATCGCGTTTGATTGTTCTTATTATGTCACAAATTATACGTAGAAAAGTAATATGTTCAAATCGAATTTTTAAAAACAATTCAATATCACACTCTTTTTTTCACAAAAGATGATCACTTTTTTTTTCAATGTCTACATAACAGACAGTACAAGAGAGAGCATCAGTTGATTTGATTAAAAAATAATTATGTATAGTTAAAAGTCGACATAAATCTTTGTAGTATTTGGAATAAATTCCATTGGAATCTTGTGTGTCTTAATGTATCAATATATCTTCAAAGTCTGGGGGGGGGGGGGGGGTATCATTTTACAGGTTTATTTTTTTTTCCTTCTTTGGAGTTTAGACATTTTACAGGGAGTGGAACATAAATTTTTTTTAGTATCAAAATAGAGATTTCAATATCTGTTTCAGACTTTCTGCTCAAATGATTATGTAACTACATAATGTTTAACATTATTGTGTCCATCAATTTGTTCCTGCATTTTCTCAAAAACAGGAATAATTCATCAGTTTTTCTTCATATTCAAGAGTAGGGGGTATAGAGCGCAATGTTGCTCCAAAACCATTTTTACATATATCATTGTTCATATTATTTAGCATATCATATTAAAAATTGATGTTGGAGCAAGCATGCGCTTGATGTTTCCTTTCGAAAAAATGATAGGAAATGCCCCATTTTTGGCTAAAATACGTACTTTTTGTGAAATATGCTCATCAATAAGATATCATATTTCCACATTTTTTTAAATTATGTATTTAAAAACGACTAAAGAACCTTTTTTGTTTTTACTTTTTAAGGATTTTTTAAAAAATCTTCTATTTTGACTTTAGAATATCATTTTAGAATTTTTCTCTTAATTTTTTTTATGATAATAACGGCTAAAATATCATGCATTTCATGTTTGTTTTTTGAATTAAATAAATAATATTTGCATTTTTCAATGTCTCTGTCTGTGATAGCACTAATCGAAATGGTAATATCAGGGACGTATACACGTCCCTGGTAATGTACAGTCCAATAAATTCAAATGACGTATTGTTGAGGCGCAATCGGGGTTTGCATAATTAAAAGAATTGAAAATTACACAAATACATGTATGTCAATATTTTAAATCTAATCGTACAATGCTGAAAACCTATATAAATATAAGTATTAAGGAATCATTCTTTGAATATCATGAGGTGATAATTTCGGTCGGGGTGTGATCAAATCATAAAGACCTTCGGGCTTTATTGGATTTGACCACGCCCCGACCTGTATTATAACCTCATAATACTCAAGAATGATTCCTTATTCCTTAATTAAGTTCTGGTTTATTTGGTAAAATGTTTTTGAATGTCCTTTTCTTCCTTTTAACTATTTCAACCTTTTTTCAGTTTTGTGTTCAATGTTTCAAAACTCCGTATGTGGTTCATTTTAATTCAGAAAGTTCGGATAATATTGTGTATAACCATACGTAAGTCAGTGGTAGCTGCATACTTTCTAAAAAATATTAATTTCCAAATTCAAATTTTTCAAACTTCGTTCTCCTGGCTTGTGTCCTCCTGTGTTCAGAACACGAAGACGTTTGCATAATGAATGTCTCGTAAAATTGTTAACATTTTTTTCACACTGGGTATAATTTTATGGCACTTTCTTCTGAAGCATCCATGTTCATCGAGCAATGCATGTCGGTCTCTTCTTCACATAACCTTCGCACTCTCTTTAGAGATCTGCGTGTTCCAAACTTTTCAATGACTCAAAACAATTTCTGAAGATTTAACATTTTATTTCATTGACAGTATACAAACAATAATAACAAAAAGAATACCTTCACATAGAGACAAGCACTGCTCCCATGGCAAATGTGACTTCGATCGGTCAATCAATTATCCGACTCTTCATCAGGAAGGAGTCTGATTTCCTGAACCTGGAGACCGGAACACGACAGAGACTGGTCCGAACTTCGCTCCGGGCGTGTCAGCCATTTCTTTATGGTGCCAGGGGTAGTGTTGTCAAGTGCCCTGAGGGGGGTTAAGTAATGGTTATCTGGTAGTCCGTTTCTATCCATAAACAGACTCTCTACACTCTCGCTATATCCATTTGGAGTTTTGGTCATAACGCTGTCTCTGCTTTTCCTGAGTTGTGTTCTTTTATCGTCTTCGACGATCACCGTAAAAGACCCTGAGAGGTACGCTGAACCAGAGAGAAATCTACTCTCTTTGAAGTCAACGAATGAGGCGGCTTCCTCTTTCGGACCAGGTTCTCCATGCCAGAAGGACGCACACAGACTGACAAATGCGCCAAATATACAAAGGGTCCCTAAGAAGAAAAGGAAAGTGAGTCGGTAAGATAATTACAAAACTAGCTTATAATTTAAGAGGGCTGGATGACCGTGGCCATTTTTAAATCTGTATTGATCTCCTTTAGAAGAAGAGCTCTACATAAAGATATAGCAAAATACTCAGAGTTAAAAGGTAGAATTTATGGAATTTTCTTTGCTTAATAATACTTTATATTTACAGTTTTCAGTGTCTTTGCCTGTGATAAAACTACGTATCGATTTTGTACTATACAGTCCAATAAATTCAAATGACGTATAATTGGGGCGCAAGTGGGGTTTGCTTATTTATATTCAAATATTTAATCGTACAATGACTGAAAATTATATAAATATAAGTAATAAGGAATCATTCTTTGAATATTATGAGTTGATAATGTCGATCGGAGCGTGATCAGATCTATCATAAAGCCCTTCGGGCTTTATTGGATTTGATCACGCCCCGACCAAAATTATCATCTCATAATACTTGAGGAATGATTCCTTGTTCTTTAAATAGTTTAAACAATCATATTGGAAAATTCAAGGTAGATCTGACGAGTAATTTGTTGACCATCCAGCCTCCTTTAAGGTTTTGAAAGTTTGCAAATTAATTAGATCGTCCAGAATTGTTGTTTTGTGGATTTATTATTTCGTTTAGTGATAATTCTTTTGAAATACATAATTATTATTTTTTTTATATACATAATAAGATAAAGTTGATAAATGCATTAAGACAAACCTAGTTCTGTAGAAAGTCTAATTAAACATATCTTACCTGATAGGAAGAAGACGCCCTCATAAGACACCCCCAAATCAATTAGGGCACCTGTAAAGTTGAATGAAGGTAATGTATAAATGATCATTTCTCTTTATCAGGCGCCATTTGATTGTCCAAGAGAATTATTTTATACATGGAAACACTTTTTTTCTTTACGTTACAATAGCTTTCTATATCAATTCATTTGGCGTGTTTGCTTTTGTTGTTTTGCATCGTTTTTCGGGATCACTACTCGTCTGAATTTTAGTACTCAGCAATAGAAAGGAATAAATTTGATAGCTACAAAATTTATTTGAATGTAAGTTTCCACTTTTATTTTAATAAACAGCACTTTACAGTGTACGAAAAGCAAGCTGTTCCACCCAGTTTATATTCGTTTAAGGGACCTAGACAAGATTTGAGATAAAAGTTTATTTTTTATGTATTTATGTATAAAATGGTTTACTTGTGCAAATTTTAATGATTGACCAAAACTTGAAAGTTAAGTTACAAGCAAGATACAAAGGTAGAATTCATTGTTATGTTAACAAAGCTCGAGTCATATTTCTTTACAAGAAAGTAAAGAAACTATCATTTCTTTGACAACAAGATATACTGATTTTGTTTATAAATAATATTATCAGCAAAATAAAGCAACATTTGATTGAAACTTATACCAATACAACACTTAGTGAAACAGTAATTAACAAGACTCTTTGTTTTACAAAACAAAAAAATTTAAACTCTGTATTCTGCTTGTAACTCAATATTTGGCTTTCAAATTTTGACGAAGCATAAAAATACCCACATTAAACATTGTAGATATTAAAAATGGGAAAATAAAATTTGAGTTCAAATCGTATATAGGTCCCTTTAATATAAACCGGTAGGTATCAAATACATTCCGTAATAATATTAGCAATGAAGATGTCTTGGATCAAGACCTTCTGTTGACTGGTATCTAGGTCATTACCTGCCAATGGTCCTCCGAGTATGCATGCTATTCCTGCCAATGTGAAATAAAATCCTACAGCTGACGATAATTGGGATATACCAACGATTTCACAACAAAGGGGATTGATCAACACAATTAACCCTCCACTGTATATCCCAGTAACAAACGAGAATATACTCTGTCCGATATATTTGGCACTGTAAAGAGGGAATGTGACGGTTGTGAGACCAAATATCCCAAGGAATCCAAAGTTCAATAGCAGAGGGTCGATGCCCCCGGGCCCTAGCACTAGCCCGGCAAGAAATCTATTGAGAGTGCTGCCTAGTCCAATCATTGTAATCAAAAACGCCGCCTGCATGTCTGTTGCGCCATACTCAACAGAGAAGCGGGGCAGGTGTATAAATAGGATATTGTATGGTACATTCCAGAGAAATGATGCCACAAGAATGCATAGAAAAGATTTGTTCCTAAATACACTGCACTGAAAATGACTCCTCTTCTTTTTAGAATCAGATTTCTCGTTCGTTGTTTTGTATGACATTTCGATTTCAGTTGGTCTCATTAGAGCACCAAACACTATGGCTTGACCCCCAAATGCTCCCAAAATTAACATGGCTCCTCGAAGACTGTATTGATCAATTAAATACTGAATGAAAGGGCCGCCTGCAAACATTCCTATACCTGCTCCAGCTACATTTACACCCACGGCAATTCCACGATACTTCTCAAAGGAGTAGCCAACTACAATAACGGCAGATATAGCGCTGAATCCTAGACCGATCCCTGGAAATAGTCATAAAAATATCAGTGAAAGTTAAGATTATTGCCCCCCAAAAAGTCGGTTTATTGCGAGTACAAAGAAATACCGGTATGTTGAAATTACAGCTCTCTGAATCCATATTAATCTGAAACACCAACCTAATTGCTAAAGTAAATTATCTGAAATACTAGTAGGTAACACCTCTGACCTGCAATTACACCGTAAGTGACCAATAGAACAACCAGATTAGGAGCAAAGAAGCTGAGAGAGAACCCGGAGAAAAGGCAACAACCAGATGTTATGGTTGCTACTCGACAGCTCCACTTGTTGATAACAAAGCTCACAAGAGGTCCTGTAAAAGTTTGAGAGTAAATCTTATTTATAAACATTAACATTTGTTACACATAAATACCGCTCTGCAATGGAGTTTTATATCATCAGTTTTATAGCTTCATTGAATTTTTATAAACCACCAAGACGAATTAAACTAAAAATTTGTGAACATTTAGTAAGAGTGATGTATACTGTATTTACCAATTTGAATTATTTTGAAGGTAATTAAGTTCAATATTTTAAAAAATCGTTTAATTTTAAATGTTTTATTAGAGTGGACTGAATTACTATAAACCCGGTATTTAACACATGCAATGAATATCCGCGAGATTCGCGTGGCACCTCTATTTGCGATTTTTTCCATACAATTTTTTTTTGTGTGTGTGTAATTTTAAAAGGAACTGAATACAAATAAAATCATGACTAGTCTGCTTAATCAATTTTCGCGGATTTGTTATTTTGCATTTTCAAATGATACTTAATATTGCACATGCATGTATAATACTTGGTTTAAAGTACAGGGGTTGAAAAAGAGGAGGTTTTTGAAAAGTGTGATATTGAAGCCCAAATATAAATCTTCAATGCTTACCACATTAAGCTGTAAAGGAAATCAATGAATTCTGCAAACAAAATTATGATAATACTGCATGCTTGTGTTTTATAATATAATATGCATATTACAAATATTAATATATTCAAATTTTTTAAAAACCTTTAAAAGGCAGTATTATTTCATTTAAAGAAAAAGATGTCGGTGTGTATTTCATATTTCGATATTATGTACTGAAGTGTCTATATAACAATCTCTCTCTCTCTCTCTCTCTCTCTCTCTCTCTCTCTCTCTCTCTCTGCTTTTACCCGTGAGACACAGCAGACTGGTATAAACAGATCCCACCAGGGAGGTAAAGGTGAGATCCTCTTTGAATTCGTTCAGTAAGGCGTTGTGGAAGACCCCTACACTGTAACTCAGTACCCCGGTGATAAACTGAGTACAAAAAGCCGCCATCATCACAACCCAGGCCCAGCCGTGGTCGATGTCCCTCATCTGAGTAACACACAAATATAGAAATATTCAAGGTACATAGGAATCATGTTCGAATTCATAATTTTTTTCGGGGGGGGGGGGGGGGGTCCGAGGCCTATTTTTTGGGTAATTTTACTATGTGAATTTAATAAGTTTAAGTTAATATGCAACAATTATATGAAAATCTTACTTCTGGTCTAACAGCATAGGAATTCATGATTTCAAACTTAGAACTTCTGTAGTTTTGCTATTTTTGTGGAGGTTTCATTAATTACAATTAACTTTTACCTTTAAAAAAAACTTTTTGAATTTCATTTAATAGTTAAGTATTTTACAACTTGAATTAATTTGTGAATTTGTGAAACAGTGGTCTTTTGATAACGATGTACTTTGATCCACTTCAATTATTATTTTAACTTTGTGAAACTGCTACATTTTTGGATAATAATATGATATTCTAATTAAGGTGTCTCATGCCGGTTTTACGCACTTCAAGGGGCTGTAGTGTATATTTCGGTTTGAGGATGTTGGATGGTCAGATTTACCTAAAATTTTGAGATATGATTTGGTTAGCTATGAACTATTGTTTAGTGAGGAAAAAATCCAATCATATATTTCACTTTTTAAAAATTGGGTAGTTTCCTACATATTTTTTTTTATAGTACTCATCTTTTAAAGGAGATCAATACCGTCTAAAAATGGCCACGACCATCGAACCCTCTTAAAGAGGAAACAAATAACACTCATTTCCTCCTGGTGTCAAAACAAAATCTTACTTCTACCTACATGTACGATTTTGCATCATATCATAGTTCATTGTTATGAAGAATACATGTAATTGTGAAATACTTGTATGTTCTTTAAGAATTTGATGGACTTTTTTACGCTTTTACGATCCAAGGATAAGAGTTATGGTTCTTATTGATAATGTCAAGTACCGGTATGTTTTATATTTATGCCTGTACTGGTGCATGAACTGGTGACAGTCAACACTATAACAAGTAAATAAATCATTTATGTTATTCTAATTGATTTAAAAAGACTAACGCTGTGAAAATAAATTTTTAATTTCCTTGACGGCTGAAGCTTTTATACTGCTTATAGATCTTTTCTTTGAGAGGAGAAAATGGCGTTTTATAGTTTAATCGATAAGTTTTTCCAATAAATACGAAAAAACCGACAGAAACTACAGAATCTTTACCTTTCTTGTACCTGGCCTTCCTTTGTCACATTCGTTGACTCAGCATCGCGCTGTGGGGCGACGTTTTCCTCTACTGCCTACAACATATATTATAGAGAAACGTGTATGTATGCAATTATATATAATCACAAGACAGTTATCGATTAGTCAAACACCTTCTAGGAGTCTTCTTCTTTATATGTTAAGACGTTTCGCAGCCGCTACTATAAACAAATCGGCGTATTCTGATTACGTAGACAAGGAGTTTATGAACTTTACATGTACACATGGTCAATGACTTTTTGTGAACCATGCGCGGATTCATAACATGAATGATCCATGTCAAAGGTTAAAACCTGTCAAAGGTTCAAGGATATAAATATGATAAAGGTATTATTTCCCAAATTACCAGAAAAATTTCAGCAGTGTGGCATTGGAGCCCGACCCCCTTTGCTCCTCCCAACAGATCGAATTCCACTATAGTGTTGCTTTACAGTGCATGTACGGTACTTTAAACAAATAAAAATTTACGGCTGTTCAGCACAGACCGTACTTAGATAAGAAAGCCAGATATCTTGTATGCTTCTTGTGCGATGAGTTGCATTCGTATTCCCTGTGAACGTTTAACAAGAGGCAACTCACAGAAATGTGAACGGTTTTTGTTCCGGTAGAATGTTGTAAGGCTTACAAAATATTACATTGCATATTATAGAGATATAACACACTAACTTTGGTCGATGACCAAATCTTTAATTTTAGAGATATGTCACACTTATACTTATTTTAATGATAAAGCACACTGGCATGCACTGGCCACCAAACCAAATATTTTTAATGCCAAGATACGTAAAAGATATAGCACCCCAAAATTTGTTAATGCGCAAAACCTACAACATTTCTGCCCTCTTCTTCGTTCGCAGGATATTTCTGAAACCATGTTAATGTGGTACGAGCTAATGATGTCATGTCCAAGAAGAAGAGCCTATTATTGGGATCTACAATCATGTATTGTATGTAAATATACCCGGTATCTGTCAATGACCGTCTTGTTTTAAATCACAGGATCTATAGATAGAGTGTAAACATAAATAAGTTTTAGAACTTGTGCCCAATCCCATTGTAATTATATTACAATAAATAAGTTCAAACCAAACCAGTGTAAACATAGCATTATTACTATTGTAGATAATGTAATCCATGTATTTGGGGAAAAAAATTGTATACAAGTAAAGCTGGGAGGACGGCCTACCATTAAAGTATACACGAAAATAAAAGGTTGATCACTTAGTTTATTTGCTACTTTGTCGTGTCATTCTAGAAATTTCTAGTACTTTATTATCACAGTATCTAGAGACAACGTAGATTTTTAGTCCAAATGTACTGTGTACTTAAGTTATTTCATCTGATAAAAAAATATGCAGTGCCTGACTGTATATCTTGTGTTTAGAGTGTTTAATCATTTTGTAAACTAAACTGTCAGAAACCAAATTAACCACAGTTAATGTTAATTTTCGTCTAGGCCACTAACGGAAAAGCCATTAATTTTATTCAACTCCCTGGTCTAGTTTATAAAGATTTAAATGTAGAAAGATGACTAAAAAATTGGAATTGCATGACAATGTCAATTACTCAAACAACGTTCTTTTAAACATTTCAGTGAAATTTCAAAACGCAATGCCGCAATGATTTCAAAATGGCACCAAAAGTCCTGAATTTAGACCTTCAGTACAATCACAGCACGCAAACCGTTGCTTTCATCCCCTTTTCTTCTATATATTTTAGCTTACTATTGCATTAATTTTTCAGATTTTTTTTGTACGTTTATTATTTTTTTTTATCAATGATATTAAATTTGTAGAGTGTAAATATGAATAAATAGATATGGCGATTTTCAAATGTGCAACCTTGTCACTATAAATGGCGACGTATTCGTCAAAATACGTTTATCAGTCTGCACATAAGTCGCTTTTTTTTCAAATATATTATTCACAAGTTATACATGTATCTGTGAAGTCTATGTTAGTAAGTATATTTGGGATTTAAAGTACAGTTAGTTCAACGAATGATCCCTAGGTCAGTATACAATAACACTCCACTCAAGTGTAAATAACGATCAACGATTTTGGTTCTATATACACTATAGCGCGTTTCCAATATATTTATTTTTCGAAGACTTTAATCAACGCAAATGATACTAAAATCATTTTAAAAAAAACACCTCATATCTTTTGATATAATTAAAGTCGTAACTGGCATTTGTTTTGAACCATTGAAAAAATAAGTGTGTTCTACCTACCTTACAAGTACTAGCAATCTAGCAATAATAAGCTCCCTCGCTGAATCGATTAGGTTTTTCTACTGCACATAACGGGAAGGTCGCTCGCCGTTACGTGCATTGTACACCGAACAGAGTTAATCGGTCTTTGCGCTTGTACGCTGGTGTGAATTAACAGTCATTTGTTTAGCTGTCTCAGTACATGCATTGGTTTCTTGGCACTCATAGATAATAGAAATATGGAACAATCATGATATTATATGTGTCAATGAAGTTTGCTTGACAAAAGTATTTTGTTTTTTGTATTGGTCCTTCTACCGTGCTTAGTAAATAGACTCTCTCCGATATTTTAAGCCGGTTTTCGAAATCAATTTTTCACCGATTTACAGATGTAGTAAACTGCGCTTAAATAAAAGCAGTTGCATTTATAACAGGAAAGAAATGCATATTTTGTTGTATAAGATAAAAATCACCCCTCATTCTTCATCTTCTGCCTTATATATATAACTTCAGGTGCCTTACTACCGAGATTCCTATTTCGCATACTATAATAGTCTGTCCCAAGTTATTGCTTCCGTCACTTTTTGCTGATTTATGATTGAAATAAACATACCTAACAATGTTCATGTAGTACATCTAAGATTTCTTCATTGAAACACCATCTGGTTATACCATGAACAAAACAAACATCGTACGGAGATTCAAAATGGGAAATGTTTACATCTTTTCTCCATTCGGAAGTACTCGGGACACCTCGCATAATTTTTAAACGTTATCATCCGGGGTACTTATATTGTTTGCAATGCAAAATCCCCATAGACTTTCTATTTTTAGCTGTGTATTGAAACCTGAAGCGTTAGAGGGGGCGTTTCAGGACAGATAATCTGGACCTTTTTTTTCCTTTTAGTGAATGAATGATTAGGCACAAATGCATTTATGATTATCGAGATATTAAACGAAAACCGGTGGAGGCAGAAACTTCGGACGGAGTTTAGCTTGACTATCAATACTGGAAAGTAATCAGGTGCTGTGCATGTATATTAATATATCCTGCGCTTTTCCTGGGAAGTCTTCTAAGATTATGGGCATGCATTTAATGATTGCCGTTGCGAGTGTACATGTATGTTGTTCATAGATTTCAGGTTATATTTTTCAACAAAAAAGCTGGCATTTTTTTATTATCAGTTCTCATGTGACATATATCACGGACCTGTTTAGAAAAAATGCCAAATCAACGTAGTACCCTGTCCATATATTTTTGTGCGTATAGCTGCCTACAGGATCTTAAATACCGGTACTCATCTCGGCTGCTGGGCAACTTATACTTGCACCAGCTCACCATTCGAAGGACCTCTTGTCCGATATATTGACTTTTAACATCAGAGCCTTAACCCAACTGATTAGATGGGAGAGGGCGGTCTAAGTTTTGGAACTTGTGCCCAATCCTTATTGTATTTTTGTTCAATAAAAATATGTTCAAATCAACCCAACTGATTAAAACATCTTCGTTTCCTACAGATAACGAATTCCTTAAAAAACTTGTGGTGCTCATTTGTAATTGACCTCGAGGTTGGCTGCTGGCGCTTCCCCTCACCCTTTATGATGAGCTGGAATGCCCTGGTCCTTTTTAAACTACATGTATATTAATCCCCTTAAAAAGAAAAGCCCTAAAAAGGTATAGGAAAACATGAAAATTTTAAAGTGAAAATAAATAATTTTTTTCTTCACCAAACAATAGTTTATAACTAATTTATAACATTTCTAAAATATGAGTTGGATCTAATGGTTAATTTGGTTACCATAGAGCCGCCTCAATACCATCGTCGGAAACCCACGGCCAGTCTCGCATACGCTATGCGAGACTGGCCGTGGTTTTCCGACGATGCCTCAATACTGCTGGAAAGCTTCGTGCACGGGTCTCGAGTTTTTGATCGCCCGGTTCCTTTGGTCCATTTCTACAACATAGAGTATTCCTGTGTCCTTTCTGTAAGACAAAAGGTATAGACAATGAATTTTATGATATAGAATGCAACGCACTATCAGAAGTCCGGAACAAGTATATGCTAGATGAAGTATTTTCGGTTAGACCAAATTTGCTAAAGTGTTCACACCTGATGACAGCATGTAATGTGAAATTGTTGAGAAGCTGTGTATGTTTATTACAAAGATATACGAGGTAGTCTGTTCTTCTTAAGTTTCAACTTATACAACTTTCCCCACTTTTATTATCCTAATAATTAATATTATGTATATACATGTATTTATATGTTTTGTTCCTCTGACTCAATTTACATGTACATTGTAATGGTATATTTGTCCCCATGGTGTTGAGAGATAAAAATGAACTGACCTTTCTAACTTTGTCAGCCCATTTTCACCGCGAGCTCTTTGTACCCATACATTGTAATTATTTATGGGTGCTAAAGCTCGCGATAAAAACGGATCTATCCCATGTGTAATTACCCAATCAGAAAAAAAATTGATCAAAATACCATTAAACATAATGATAGATATAATGAATTTGAATATGTGGAATTATTTTACAAGCACATCAGGCTGAAAAGAAGCTTATTGATTAGCCTCGAAGTTTAAGCTCTCAATTTCAATGCCTCTTTTATGTCGATAGGTCCCCTAGTCGATCTCATTAAAAGGCAATATCAAAACGTAAACTTTTTTAATACAAAATTTATGGCGCATACCTTGACACAGATCATGGTCGTGAAAGCTTGTCATTTGATCTTTTTATGGAAAAATCTATAACAAAAGCTCTTCTGAATAGTAGGTCATGGCGTTTACATTTTTAATATATCCTTAACTATCTATTCGACATCAGTCACCCCTGCGAATGTTATTGTCATTTAAATGTAGACCACGTGGTTTTATTTGACCCTTTCAGTTTCGCAGTAAAAATCTTGCCTCGTGGTAATAGTTTTTTTCCTATAACCTAGGTACATATAGTCAAATATAAAATCTAGACATGTATTGATTTTAAACTTTATTTTCATTAATTGGTGAATAAAATGAGTTCTAGAAATAAATGTGACAATAGAAAATATAACTTTTTTTTATGTTGCAACAATTAACATGCTTAGTAGCGATTCCCCCTAAAAATTAATTTTCGATCCGCGCATGACCTAGTAATAGCAGCAATAGTGAAACAGACTATACTATTTTATGCAGAATGTTCCTTGACAATGGCTCGATATACTATGTTTTTACATAAAACAGACACCCATTCTTTTTTTTAAAAAACATTGTATTGCACACCAAAGCATCAAACATTGCTGTGATTTTATCAAGCAACCCAATGTTTTTATTTTCAACCACGTGTAGAGTGGTTGAACACGAACGATAACTCTGTTCTGAATATTATCGTTTAGTTTAAAAAACCGCTAGATGATGAAATAAGACTTAGATCTTAATAGAATTTCATGTTTTTACATATATCAAAGTAAGATATGATACGAAAAACGACCAGTACTTGCGTATTTTGAGAATATTATCCGAACACTCATACTTCCGCTCGAAATTTCACAGGAACTGAACAAATCTCGGGAAAGTCTCGTGAACTTTCATTCGGGCACCTTTGGGTTTATTACATACTCACTGTATGGAAAGTGCTAATCGAAAATGCGGTTGATTTGGATCACCTGCTATACTTTTGTCGGGTATCTCGAATTTACTGTCTGCACATTTAGACAAAAATATAATTTTAAACACTTTTGATTAACTTTGATTAAAATTGCATCAAACTCCTTATGCAGTACTAATGTTATTTTTAAAGTTTATTATAATATTTTTTCTATTGTTTTCATTTTTAGTCACTTATGACAGGCGTTTATCATCAGTCTGATTGTTAATGTTTGACTATTTATCTATTTAAGTTAACTTTGGAAGTTGTCAATGAAAGATGTATTCCACGATTATATACCAAGCATTTACAATTATATTCGATCACTGGTTCTTTTAAATGCCTTGCGAATTACACCAAATATATACCTTCCCCCGGTTTTGAAAGCTAAATTTTGTTTGCGTAGTATTTTTTTGAATGCGACTCTTTGTTGTCATGACTGCTATACTTTTTTCGGGTAGATCTCATGTATTGCTTATTATGCATTTGATACTCAGCAGAACAAATAATGTTAGAATTTAAAATTTACATTCCAAACGATACTACTTATTCATATTGGTTTCAGGAAAAGTGTTCATATAAAGTCGTTACCATTCAGATTCAGGAACATAGTGACAGTAACATAGTGATTATATAGCGTTTTTGTTTTGTTATCTTTTTTTTAAATTTTTTTTTTTTTTTTGGGGGGGGGGGGCTAACCAAATCAAAGTACTGAAAGCCCGGCTCTTTTTATGTGTCTTTATGCATATAGTGTATAGTGTAGCAAAGACTGGCGCTCTCTCTTTCTCTCTCTCTCTCTCTCTCTCTCTCTCTCTCTCTCTCTCTCTCTCTCTCTCTCTCTCTCTCTCTCTCTCTCTCCTGTGTTTGTTATAACATCGCACATGTATGCGCAAACCACACACTTTGGCAGATCGTGCAATGACCGCATGTATTTTAGAAACGGAGTGTTTTTGTAGTACGGCCGTGGGGTCTTCAAAAAGATACAGACGATGTGCACTCTGTATGAATGACACACGTGTTTGATGTGCATGCGAAGTAAGGCAGCACTATCTGTGCAAAATAGTACGGACACCTTCGAAATTCTTACAAAGAATAAATCCTATTCTATGTTTTATTGATTGTAGTTTCCTTTTCTTTTCATACAAACAATTACTACAATGTGTAGTTCATGCATTAAGAAGTCCGTGCAAATTGAATGCCTCGATCATAAAGCAACCGAGTACATTTCTGAACCGGCATAATTATATACCCCAGTGGCAGTTGAAGAGTGATCGAGACTAATATGGCGACCAAGTGCTTTTATGAATTAAAATCAGCTAAATTTAATAGGAAACATTTAGAAAACAATACATTTGACAAAACAAGGCTCTCTGTGAAACTATTTTGTATACCGGAAGCTGTGTTAGAGCGTTGTGTTATTTATAGTAACTTTGAAGATTTGCCTGCCTACAGCCAGGACTTTGTTTTCAGCAGAGCCCGGCTAAATATCACACAAAACATGTGAATTTCTGATAACTATTACAATCAAACAGATTATAATGTAATTAGATTTGTGATACTTTTTTTAACACGAATAGTGACATGTGATATTGTATGTTCATTTATGAATATTTACGTTCACCACCTCTATTTCTAACGGAAATTGATTGTATATTCATAGCTCTGACTTACAGGACTGAAATCTACACGCCCGTTTGTCGATTGGTTGAAACCTTCAACAACCTAAGAAAAATCACGGACTGCACAAAAAAATCATGATGATGTCAGACTCATATTCCCATAGAAGATGATTTGGCTTTTTTTTTTTATGTCACACACTGATGTACTTAAATAATGATTTAATAAAATGCTTTCTTTGATGATTCATGCGGGTTATGAGGGTAGCAATCATTGCAGAATGCATTTTTGCCATCTTCATATCCCACATGAATTACTAAAGAAAGCATTTTATTGTTTAATTAAAACGTAACTTGTCCTTAATTAAAATTGGTTCCAATTGATAGTATAAACAGTGATACAATGTTTTGCTAAAGTAGAATTGTTGCAAAAGGTACATTTGGAAATATTCCTTACACTGTTTAATATCTAAGTAAGTATAATATAACACTATCTGATATATACCCAAATCAATCATAACATTTTCATTAAACGCAAATCAATCATAACAAGAACGCAAATCAAGCATCACAAGAACACCAATAATGAGAGTCCACGAAATCAAATTCTACGATTACTTACACTGTTTTATCATTTTTCAACTAATAATGTCTTGCTATTGATAATAAATAACTATATAACAAATACGTGAATGTAAAATCCTCAAAATATCATAAAAATGAATAAAACTTTGATTTGATGTTTTTTGGACGGATGGGTGAAAAAGTATAACAATCGCAAAAAATTCTTGCAAACAGATTATAGCATTGACCCAAACAAATAGTAGCAACACTGTGCCAGATAATTATGCCAGTGCCAAGGTGGCATTTTTGCACCCGTCTAAGCTGCATAGATCGAAAAATACAAATATGCCATATGATAGACCACTGCTTAAAGAGTTTACAACCACCTTTGTTATCATCGTATCTCACCTGACAGGTGAGATATTTACCTTTCAAAAATAAAATCCTACAGGAAAATTATTTTTCCCGTAGGAAAAACAATATTCCTAAAGGAAATTTGAAATTTCGTATCGGATTATAAGAACTTCCTATAAGAATTTCAACTCCGATAGAATTTGATAAAATCCGATAGGAAATCTTAATTTCCTGTAGGAAAACTACCTGTCTGAATCAAACTCCTACAGGAAATACCTCTCTCCTATAGGAAATCTAATTCCTATAGGATTTTGAGAAAATCCAATGGGATTGTCAATATTTCCGGTAGGAGAATCATTTCTCCTATGGGAATTATCATTAAATGTTAATATTAAATTTTTCCTCTGGGATATCAATTTCCAAAGGTAAATATCTCACCTGTCAGGTGAAACAAACTAAAAACAAAAGTGGCTATATACTCTTCAGACAATGGCCTATCATTTGGTATATATGGATTTTTCCGAAACTGCATCTTAAGCGGGTGCAAAAATGCCACCTTGGCATTATTCTCACACAATCTCTTCTAAGAGAAATGTTAATCATTCATTGTGAATGAGTGTATTATTTTGGTTTTTTTTTAATGACGGAATGGTTATGCAACACCTTCACTGATTTCTGTACCGCACTCGTGTAGACCTGGACTATTTGTTGCGGATGCAAATATATTTGTATTTTACAGTGTCTTTGTCTATGATAACAAAGCGAATCGATTTTGTAATGTATAGTCCAATACATTTCATCAATGACTATTCTAAGATCTAATCGTACAAATGCTGAAAATTATATAAATGTAAGTAATAAGGAACCATTCTTTAAATATTATGAGGTGATAAAATACGATCAGGCGTGATAAAATCTATCATAAAGCACTTCGGGCTTTATTGGATTTGATCACCTCACGATGCTAAAAGAATGATTCCTCATTCCTTATGTAAAGTCGGGACAAAATATAGTTCCGCATAGTGTTCATAAATTTTGTAAAATTAAAGATTGTTTTTAAATGATAAAGCTATATAAAAATTTTGTTAACTATTATTCATTTTAATGTAACAAATACAAAGTATATACAGTCCTTATTACATGTATGTATATTTTAAAAAAAACAGTTCAGCAGATTTCTACGCCAGTACCGAGTCATTTTCCCGCCAAATGTCAACTGAGCACAGTGAAAATTCAAGTAATTTAAAAGTCGAATATCTTTGATATGTGGTAAGTACCCATATCTATTCTTGTTTATATTAATTCGTGGCCAGTAGTCAGTACCGTTTTATAATGAATCAAGTCTAAATCACATTGCAATAGTAATCGACGGTATTTTGGGCTTGTCGAGATGGTTAAAAACCAAATTTTCATGTAGGTTTTCTTTGTTCACATATCAACGCTGATATATGATGTGACACTATGGTGTAATATCTTGTGTGCGTAATCTGTTGTCTGACATGAAGTCTTATTTGGAGAAGCCTAGTCAGTAAGCTACTTCCTGTAAGAATTGTATCGTATTGTATTGTATTTGTATTATGGTTTTTGTTCGTTTGGTTTTTGTACGTTTGGTTTTCCATTTGTTTGTTTGTTTGTTTGTTTTGGTGATATTTTGTTGTTGTTATTTTATGTGTGTGGGTTTTTTTATTTGCGCAAACAGCTATTCATATTACACAAGACAAGTTTTTAACAAGAATAATCAAAGCATTTTCTTAAATATAGGAGTTTAAATCTAAAATTGTTCTAAAATTATCATAAATTAATGAATAAATCATCTTTGACAGATGTTCCGGAAATGCCGTTTTTTTTTTAGTTTCTGAAATATAATTCCTCATTTCGAAAAAAAATTATAAAATGGAAGACTACTCGAATATCACCTACCCGCTATAGCCATCTTGTTACTCAAAACTTTTTTTATCATTTCTTACATCGGAAAGGACACTTTGTTCAAACATTTAACACTTTTCAGACAGAGGATGAATAACTTAGTTTGATATACTGGTAAAATCCATCAGAATATATTTAGAAGTTGTCTCTCTTGTAGTAGTGGCGAAAAAAGATATAAATCTTGCTCATATTATTTGCTTTCCCTACACGTCAATACAGTTTTACATCTGCCACGTATTGATCGTCTCATAATTTGGTTTGGCATATCATATCAAAATCTTTTAAACAATAACTTGATATCATTGATCACGAAGACATTTCAACCCCAAAACTATTTACAAATGATGTAATGCAAAATGGATATCACACTACGAGATTTTAAGGAGGCTGGATGGTCAACAAATTAACCATCAGATCTGCCTTAAACTTTCATAACATGATAATTTTGGCCATAAACAATTATTCAGTAAAGAAAAAATCCAAATATTTTAACTTTAAAATTTGAACATTTTCCTATATCTTCATACAGAACTTTTCATTTAAAGGAGATAAGTATTAGCTTAAAAATGGCCACGACCATCCAGCCCTCTTAAGCAATGAAAGGAATTAACTTTACTGAACATCTCGTGGGCTAACATTTATACATGTACTAGTAATCTGATAGATTTGATTTTTCCAGGACTTCCTGAATTTAACAGATGCAATTTCCAAGATACTGGTGTCTTTTAGAAAGATGTTTGCATGATTTTTGTCGATACGATAAATATACTATACAAGGTTATTTTCGCACGTGTAATTTTCGCCCTTCTACACTTGCAAACAGTTTCGCCCAGATACAGTTGTATCTAAAGAGAGATAATATGAGACATTAGAATTTGCCCAGTCTTAAATTCGCCCACTGACAACAAAGGCGAAAGGGGCGAAAATAAAACGGGAGTGAATATTTCCCTGTATACACTAAGAACCTTTACATGTATAACCTGTATGCAACCTCTTGGACAATGACATTCACGGTACGGGCGAAATATTCCATATACTATCTGTCAGTAAACAAAAAGGACAATTATGGTAGGAAAGAAATTACATGACTGTACGTATATATATGCATTATATGATAAAGCTTGTTTGTTAGTTAACCGTTATTGACCCCAAACACAAGAGCGCATTACGCAACCAATGCAATCAGATCAAATGATTAGTTTTTCAAATGTTGAAAAATTTGATAGCATTAGTTGATCTACAGGCAGCGCTCAACCGTATTGTTTGAAGATGTTTTAAGAAGACAACACTGTAATAGAACAACAGACAAACAAAAAAACTTCAGTGACAGCGACGGGTAGGATTCTAATATATTTTATTTTAATTCCTTAAAAGGCTTTATGTAAATAAAGACAATTCCTCTATAATAAAGTGGAACAACGATTTCCTTATGTTCAAACACTCACATTCATCAAAATATTTTTTTAGATTTTTGCACGACAGCTGTTTTGGAAATCTGAAAGCAAAATATGGAAGAATGAAGAATTTAGTGAAACCATTTTATGCAACGTGCTTTTTATTAAGTTTTACAATTTTCAACGTAGTCCGTTCGTATTACGTGTCATAACCATCAGTTACAAGTTTTTTGCAATAAATGTATTCAAAACTTTGTGCACTCACAGTGTTCATGTAGGCGCACGATGGTTATAAATCAGAGGAAAAGAGTACTGTGAAGAAGAAGAAGAAGGAATTCATACCATTTGCAAATTGTGTTCCAATTATATGTACTGAAAATCTTTCTTCTATTGTGGAATAGAAAACCCTTTTATTTTAAAAAAAAAAAAACGTACTTTTATACTTGAAAACTTTTAAGGTGCAACAAAAATCATTAAGAATAAATACTTTAAGTCATGTTAAATGGGAACTGATGAAAAAAGACATAAACTTCATTGCGGAATTGAAAACCTTTTATTTAAGATGAAAGTTATACGTTCGTACTTCAAAGTCGTACCTCTTAACTTGAAAAAAGGCAACAAAAATCATAAATAATTCATACTTTTTAAGTCATGTTAAATGGAAACTGAAGGAAAAAGAAATAAAAAGTGGGAACATCTGGTCATACTATGAGGAGGGACTTCAATCGGTGTCTCTGGATCCGCGGGCTTGTTTATCTCTGTCTATTATAGCTAACTCAGTAATTGGAAATTACGTCCAATATGTGAATAATCGCAATCAATCGATACAAGGCCATAAGACAACAACTCTGGTGACTGAATACGATGCGGGGAAACGAGATTGTCGGACGACGCACGTCTGGGAAATGATTCCATTTTCTTCTTCGACATGATGGGAGGAACTTTCTTTGTCTAACAATACGTTAATTAATTGATCGGTTATCCGGGGTGACCGCAAGTTTTTCCTGCAGAATTGGTGGACGATTAAGCTGATTTCTTCCAGTGGAGCCAGCAATGAAAGCAGGGCAGATCAAAGCCGGATATTAAGCGACGTCGATGCCGTTTTCATCAGCCGTGGTTGAAAAGTAAGTTACATTCTCAAGCTATTGATTGGCGCGTGTTGAATTTTGAAGCCGTCGAGTTGTGTCTACATCAATGAACTATCTTGTGTTATAAACAACCGTGTGTGGTTTTTGTTGTTAACACAAGAACACCTTTGCTGTCCAAACATATGTCTGTTCACTTGGCTCGTTAAGAAGACCTGCAACATTACTGTAGAGAACAAACGGATTAAGCTCAACTTGAGGTAAGATATAATGGATGGGCGACAGATGTTCAACATGCTCTTCAGATGATGATAAATATTGTTCTTTACAATGGCTTCTAGCATCTTGCATCGACGAAATACATGCAATGGCACTCAACGCCTATGTACACAGAATGTTTGCATTGTGAAGATGTTTGTATCCAGTCGTTTTTGAGATCATAAATCTGGAAAATATAGATATTAGTTGTACATTATTTTTAATAGCGAGTACACAGCAGCCATTCAGCCATTCACATCAGCATCACATACAGAGGTGAACGATAAATAGCTAACTAAGCAGGGGTAATACATTTCTTCTCGTTTTAATGCGATTCCGAGCCTTGTGGAAATTATGAAATATCATTTCATGTATGACTCATCTTGGTGTACTTCGTAAACTTTTTATTAGATCTTCTCTGCGTTTTAACTGAATGAATGGATTACTGAGAAGTTTAATATCAAATCTCTAACTTTAATTGACATGGGTCTTGGAATCACTCCTGACAACCTAAATTTCGGTATAGCCAGAAATATTGCTTTTCTGAATACGCACAATGCACATTGCACAAACTCGTTGCTGGGTTTTTTTGGATTCCATTCAACTCGGGGGTTGGTTTTGGAATAAGGAAGACCTCAGGGTGATGTCTGCGGGGATTATCAAGACATGAAAAATACTCACGTTGTTAAGTGAAAGTTAGCGCCAAATTCTTCGAAATGCTGCACTCAACACAAAATCTCAATGAACAGGAAAATAAGGATAGATTTTTTTTTTATTGTTACCTGACTTTACAGGCTTTTGTGCATGCATAGATAAACGTGTGAGGAAAAAAACACTTTCTGAGACTGATTAAATCTGAGATTGTATTCTGTGAGAACATTTGAAAAATATTCTATTACAATTCGTAAGTTTTGAGTGTGTCTTTAGGCAAATAAATCAAATAAATAAAGCATCAATATTCGAAGGCATTCGAAGCTTGCTTACCATGCATCATAGTTACTAACTATACAATACTTTTCCGTTACTGACTGTTGTCTCCACACTTTGTCTGATGCGATGATTTTACAGAGAGAGAGAGAGAGAGAGAGAGAGAGAGAGAGAGAGAGAGAGAGAGAGAGAGAGAAGTTTATTTTAATCAATACAACAAATCAACAGTTAAATTTTAATCCACCTTTTCTTTGTAAAGTGAGTCAACTGATTTTATAAAGTCCTCGTTATCTTCATAAATGTACATATAAATACGTTGCAAAGACCTGATGAAGTATTCATGGAAATATAACGCAGTCATTATCCTGGCATTATTGGAAACGAGGACCTACTTCCAATCACATTCAAGGGAAGCTTGATTTGCTAGTGTTTTTCTATACACTTACCCTTCGCCTATTATGACACGCTAATTATTAATTAACCTGTGCTGTGCCTACCTATCTAAGCGCAAAAACCAGTATCTTATCACAAAAATGTAGAATGACAACATACATGTATATAGATATGTGTTCTTGACTTTAGAAAAAAACCTTCAGGCGTACTTGCTTCTGGTATTAGCTACTTCATTAAAAGCTGATTAACTAAAACCATGAATGGATACATACTGGTCTTTTGGTTAATCGAAACAAGTCGTAAGAATTCTTAGATATACTTTATATGACTTGCACTTCTATTTTGGGTATAATATATTACCTCCATAAATATAACGTCACCCCAAAGTAAAATCACCGGAGTGGAATACATCTTCAATTAGCTGTCCAAATGGATTTTTCCACACGATGGAATTACGAAATTCCGCAATACCGACAAGTATATTGTATGTCGGCGATAATTCATGAGCCGCTCTCACGCTTTTATGGACTTCTGAGTAGATTTTTTTTTTAACTTTTTGATTAAAAAAAAAGCAATTTAAAAATTTGCATGCAAGTGCATGCATATTTTACCAATTCAGTAGTGAATCGTGAGAAATTATACGACTAACGAGAAATAAAATTTTACCCATTATCATGTTTTGAAATAATTAAAGCACAATGAATAAATATTATACCATTTTCTCGTAAATTGTTCCTACAATACACTATACTTGTGCAGTGAATCATTTGCTATATCTAAGATTCTTTCAACTTATGATGACCACGTTTCTTAGAAAAGTAGTGTGTAGAATATGAAAAAAAAATAAAATAGGATCCTACCTAAGTTTAAAATAACAAAAATGACAATAAATGCTGTAAGTGATTGATTATGCAGTGTGTCCAGCTACACGCCTTACTATCCAAGTGTAGAAAAACACTTACAAAAGTGAGATGTAACAGATTTTGAGAATCCCTCTATGCACTAAATCAAATGGGGGATGCAATATTAAATATCAGAGTACATGTTTATCCAAAAAATGGACATGTTGAAAATGAAAATCAGTAGAAATCTCAAACTACAATATTTATAAAGTTTATTGATAAATTACTCTTGCCATCTGGCACAAAACACTAAACTGTCGCATCACGTGATTTAGACAATATATTTGATTTTTTTTATGTTTTAACAGCTCATCAAGCTAGAAATATGCATAGCATGATCTGGGGTTTTGTTAGGTTTTTTACATCAATAATGCTCTTATTGTGTACATGTAGCTAAAAATAACTGCCATATGTTGCTATTTAACGGCAAGTAAAATTCTGTGGAAAACAGGACTTTTCAATGGATTTCACATGTTCCATTTTTGCTTCCTTCAATGAGTTTAGTAAGATCTTGAAGTGAACTGTAAGTGGCGGCAATACATGAGATTCCAAGACTACTCTCATAATCAAAAGATGCGTTATGTAAATTTGCCAGGAAATTGGCATCAAGTGTTGTACATTATTAACGCACGTTTTTTTAGTTCGTCTGTCTGTGTTTTACTTGAACGTTTTTGATAAACATTGCAGGGACTAGTGTATCGGAAGAAACCCGGATGTCGACAAGTCTCATCTAAGAAAACTAGAGTTATCCCTAAAGAAGGTAAATCATTTTATTCTCAACATTTCAATTCTTTTAGACCTTTAATTTACAAAATATCTTTTATATTGAGAAAATCAAATTCCATATTGTAAACGCTGGTAGTGTTATCAGCATATCAACAGTTCTTGCTCCTAGCATTATATGCTTGTATGTTGATATTCAAAATAGCGTGTACTTTTATGCTACATTAAACATATAATAGACTTCATTTTATGCGTAACATATGCACCATCTGTCATAACAAGTGAACTTTAACAAAGGAAAAGAAAATATATATTTAGATACAGAAGAAATAACATTTGTCTAACCAAATGGTTGGATTAACCTTTGAGCAGTAGCACAAACTCGGGACCCATCTGCTAGTCAACAAAATTACAATCGTATTAAATTTGCCAACAATGCTGACTGCAACAGGCATATTGTTTCGAATTCGCTTCACATCTGCCATTACCATTATACACTAAATGGGTAGGGAATTCCTTGCAGAATTTCGCATTGTAGAAAGTTTTAAGTTACGGAAACGCCTTTTTTATATCATTTTGGTATTGCTTGAGCGATATATGCAGCGTGTATTAGATATGATATTATCAAATTAGGTTGTAATCAAGGTCAGACCTGATAACCTAGTGACACACATGTCCGTCACCTTTCAATAGACGGCCAGTAATATTTTGTAATGTGAGTAAGTTATATTGATTCCGTGGTCCGGAATACCTTGATTTCTGTTTATATTGATTCTATTTCCATTGTATCCAGGTTCTATGGTTTTCTAACCACGTCATAGTTGTTCCATCATTCCGCTGACATTAGAAATATGCGTTCCACTTCTACAGTGCTTTATTTGATCCAAACGCCACTAAGAATCGATTTCCTCTGATTAGGGTCCCTCTTGCGATCATAATTAATTCAAATTCCGCTGTGATTTGACTGTATCAATGAAAGATATTTTTTGCTACTCTGATTAAATATATGTATGATTGGACAATTGTAATGACATTTCCCCCTACAAATCATTATTTCGCTAAGAAACGGCTAAATAAACAAACCAGGTACTCTTAATATGCGGAGAGAAAAAATCTTGGCAAATCCTTTGCGTGCGAAAAAGCAGTATAAGAATGGGGAGCGCTTGATCGGTATGGGTATCGATCTTATTGCATTATCTTCTTAATATCTCCTTGATCGACCGCCATGATCGACTATTAACGAATTCATTATAGATTAATCTCCGTTCGGCATCGGTCACTCCTGGGTGTCGGGATATAGCGCGCTGGTATTCGGGATCTCTGATTCAAAGACAGTTCAACATTTAAAACACAACCTGTTAAAGAGGTGTGACCGGTTGTTTATTATAAGAGATCGTGGATTACTTTAATTACTTTGATATTGACAAATCAACACCTTTGATTTAATGACGCAATTGTTATCATGTGTCGACTAGCCTTGACTCGATACCATGATGTTCACAGGCTGAATTTAAACCGTAAAAGCAAGTTGCATTCATATCACTCTGGCAAGGCATCAACGATGGTGAATTTGCGAGAATAGGTAAGTTATTCATGAAAATGTTATTATTTTCATTGAAAAAAAGCTATGTGGAATTCTGAAATAAGCTGTTCATTCATCGTCTAACCAGTTCATTTCTTAGGGTTTAGCAATGCAATGATGTCAAATAATTCCAGAATAAAATACTTTTGCACGTTGGCAGGCACGACTTTCATATGTTCCGATATCAGTTACATTTTTGTCAATTCATTTAAAATATTCGTTGATGTTGTAAAATTGTCATCTTCGGTATTTTGGATCACCGAATAATCAAAAGAATACCCAACACATAAAAAGGTAAAAAATTTAGGACAAACGCCCTTCTTCGTATATGCCAATATTTTGTATAAAGCTGGTATCGTGTTTCTCTACTCGAATATACATTAATAACGGTTAACCTATCCATTTGTTTGACGTTATCGCCTGTGTAAATCTACTCTAGGTTTTCAAAGACTCGATAATTAACTGTCAGACTTTTTATTCGGCGAGACAAGATACTTAATGGTCAGTGGTTTTAGAATTGTTCCAGATGGAACGTTCTATTCTAAGTATTTTTCGACATTGTACATTGAACATCTGTCTGTGAGATGCTGTCATTACCAATTGTATTGTCATAATTTGTTTTGTCCCATGTCTTTAACTTTGGAACTTCTTTTATCCATACCTCTTCATTCCATTGCATGGAACAAATGAGGATAACATCATAATGGTTTGGTAGTGAATTCATTTACCCAACAACTAAATTTTCCTGAATTTAAAATGTATGAAAATTAATTAATTATACGCGCCACAAAACCAAAATAATTTGCAAGACAAATAAGAATAATTTATTCAAGAGTTTTTTTAAAATAAAATTTAATAATTCAATCATACCATAAAAAAATCGCATCTCTAAGTTAGGCATTTTAAATTTTAGATAAATTAAATAACTCCTACATCGTCCGAAACATTGAAAACATTTTATTAACGTATAAGTGATGTCTACGGAACCCGTGTTTATATAATAAAAGGCCGATCCCGAATTATCCTAGGATTCAGTGCAATGTAGTTATACATCATATAGCAAACCTGTTCGTTTGTCATTATATTCTATATAAAAACGGGTCATTTGTATCGATTTCCGCCTTCTTTCATTGCTAAAGCTGATCTGGGATGTTTGATTCTCGCGTTATCGTATTAGCTAAACAGACACACGTTGCATCTCGGGGCCGATCGCTTCCTGGTTAACCTTGCCAAACACCGACCGCCGGCCGAACAGAATCAAGGGATGAAAGACTGTAGATATTGTAATTATATACAATTGTTTTATTGGACAAGAGTCACAAGATTCTTCGGATTCTAGGGTGAACGACTGTAGATTGTGCTCTGGGACACGACTTTTTAGGACCAAGGGTAAAAAGATATCGTATATACAATTGATGTCTTGGGCAACACTCTTCAAAACAAACTTTGAAAGGTAAAATACTCTGTAGATATCGTATATACAATTGTGTTCTTCAGAACCAAGGGTAACTACTTTGTATATATCGTATATATACAATGGTGTTCTTCAAAACAAAGGGTAACTACTCTGTATATATACTACTATTATTATATACAATTGTGCTCTTGGACAAGATTCTTCAGAACCAAGAGTAACTGCTTTGTAGATATATCGTTTATATACAATTGTGTTATTCAGAACCAAGGGTAACTACTCTCTATATATATATACTATTATTAGTATATAGAATTGTGTTCTTGGACAAGATTCTTCAGAACCAACTTTAAAGGGTAAAATACTCTGTAGATATCGTATATACAATTGTGTTCTTTAGAACCAACGGTAAATATATACTCTGTAGATACTGTATATGCAATTGTGTTCTTTGACAAGACATTAGAACGAATGGATGAAATGCTACAGGTGTTCTTGGATATTTTAGAACCAATGGGTGAAGGACTTTGTAGATATTGTGTATACAAATATTAAGTCTTAAAAAACACTCTTTTGAATATACACGTATAATAATAATGATAATATAAATATATATTTTTTATGCCCTGAGAGCTGAATAACATGAATGTACAAATAAATAAAATTGTCAGTCCACCCGCCAATGGGTTTGTTAAATTCCTTTTAATTTGAAAACATTTAAGCCAAGTCATCTTTCAGCATCTGATTGGTGTTTGATGGGTTTTCAGATTTGCAATAAGGTAAAGGCTATTTAAACGCCTGCCCTTGAATCCGATTGGATGACTACCAAGACAGTTTTAACTCCTCCTACAATTTTGCAACAAAAAAAATAAATATTTAATTACATGTACATGTAATTGAACTTCAGTTGCCTTGTAGGTGTGTACTTTGTCTGAAATTTTGGAGTTTTAGTTAAAACATACGCAATGTATTATGCGTATGCTTTGAAGAACCCTCTTTTAACTGTTTAACTTATATTGTACATATCCTACTTGTATTACAAAACATACGATTTAGCTTATTTTGTAAGAACAGAGTATCTTATGAAAGTAAGATTGAAATAAGCACTAAATAAACAGCATTTTGCAGGTTATATTTTTAAAAAAAAAAGGGGGGGGGGGGGGGGAAGAGGACACTATTTGATCATGCACACATTGCACTAGACTTTTTTATTTAATTCAAAATGATTTTTAGCATTACGATTATTGAGTACCTCAGATACATATCTATACTACATGTAACAATAGGTGTAAAAAAAAAAAAAAAGGAAAAAAAGATGTTTTCTATTAATTTTCGATATTATCGAAACTTGCGTGCACTCAATTGAATTAAACGGGGTTTTGGAGTTTACGAATATTCTTTCTACATGTTTTAAAAATTAAAAAAAAAAGAAGAAAAATCATTGCTTAATGCGACGTACAACTTCAGAATGGACAATTTAGGGGGTGTTATTCCCTTTTGTTCTGTGTATGAAGTGAAATATGTGCGACTAGAAGGGTTAATAGATTATAAGATGACGCGTTTCCGTTAACAAAAACATAAAAGTGCAACCTTTCAGAAACAATGAAAATTGTTTATGGTAATAAAAAAAATCCAAAAGCTATAGATTGTGTTACACAGATCGAGTCTGACGCAGAATTGCAAAATTACGACATGAAAATTGAGAGTCATTTGCAACAACCTAAAATAATCTGTGCAGTAACAGCCTATTTCGAATCGATATATCAGATTAGAAAACAAAACAAAAAGGAACACTGAAATTTCACCATAACAACTGCCATCGTTTAAGTTACATTATACTTAGGCTAGAACCCATTAAAGCCCCTCCTGTATTAAGAAAGCTCAATTTTTGTCGTTCCTGAATTGCATGAAAACACTAAAAGATAATCACAATTTGGAGAAGACTCATCAACTTGGGAGACTTATCTTCTTCCGAGTTTTACGATCGAGAAAATGGATTTGAGAATTACTGTAAACAAATGGAGCTATTGGAAAAATCTTAATGAATAAAGTTGACTCAAATTCTACAGGAATTCGCTTCTCGTGAACAAGTCTTTTGAAAAAACTACATGAAACATGTACTTTCGTTTACTTTGAAAACAGATTTGTTTGCAACTGAACACCCTTACTTCCCCCGAACACTTCCATCTCACAATCGCCCAGAGTTCCTCTTTGCCAACACAATGGACTTGTTTTTCAAAAAAGGGTCAACTGGTGGTACGGGCAAAATGAGATAGTTTTGTTAGTTCTATAAAATATTAGAGATCTGGTAATATGTTCGCAGGAGTATATGTTAATGAATTCAAACGAAAGTTGTCAAGCTCGACATTTGTGAGTTCTT
Source organism: Magallana nippona (assembly GCA_033439105.1). NCBI lineage: Eukaryota > Metazoa > Mollusca > Bivalvia > Ostreida > Ostreidae > Magallana > Magallana nippona. The sequence continues at coordinate 19,304,185 of CM065920.1, read as the reverse complement.
TTTCATATTTGGATATAAATTTATAGTTTATCAGAATTTACATGTTGTTCGCTCGGAATCAAGGATATTGCAGTCATAGAACAAATTTCTGTCTTATTTTAAAGAAAATGCGTTCCTTGAGAGGGGAGGGTTGTTTCGGTGTTGAATTTTTCTAAACTGTTTTGAAATTATTTGTCTCCAAAATTTTAATCAGCAGAATAGCATTTCATTCATTTCATTATTATTTCTAATTTTCCATATGTCGAAATAAACTTCATTCATTATAATTATATCTTGCTCCTCTGATGATATCAAAAAAGAAACTTAATAAGATATTATTCCACTCAACTGCAAAACACCGTTTTGAAAACTGCTTGAGGTCATGACAAATAAGGTCTGGATTAATCCATCTGAAGACATCTCAATGTCCATCATTAGCGGATAAACTAGGATCCAGCCATATTAGTGGTAAATTAATGAGTCTCGATGGAACACTTGAGAAGGCTTGAAGCTGTGATGAAAGACTAGAAAAAACCCTAAAAAGGAGACCCCTGAAACCTCTCCATCTCTCTCTTCCATAAGTCCTTTGGCCAACAGCTTTCCGTGATTGTTCAAATAAAAGAGGTTTTATCTTTCTCGGCGCGATTTCATGTCAAATTAATGAGAATGTTCTTCAAACAAATCCGGCTAGTGTTATATGGTTCGCGCAATCAATTCCTCTCTGGCGAGGAGTTGTATACTAAACACACGCCATGGTTTTGTATCCCCTCAAAGGGAATAATTAAGGGGAATCTAGAAAGTCTATAAACTTTGACATCCATTTGTAGGAAATTGAACACCATTTTCTACTGTTGAATTAGCGGGTCCGTACCCTGTACAAGTGTGCCATTCTTGTAAAAATCCATCTCCGATACATACTCTGTAATTAAATCATTTGTTCCAGGCATTCAAGCTATACCATAGTGAATATGAGGCATGTTTTGTCATGTACTATCTTAATGTGCATTCTTTCCAATGGGTTTACGAGAATTATTTGCAATTATTTTAAATATGCACATGTATTTAAATTGACTTAATTTATGACGCTTTTCCGCTAATAACAAAGTCATATATAAGAAAAAATAAAATTTCATGACATTTTTTTCAACCTATCAAATACGTGTATTTTGGTGTTTACGTTTTATTTTATGATACGTTTCTTATTTAGGTTTAAACACTAAATACTTTCAGATATCATGGATAACATGTTTTAATGAATGTGACAAATGTTGATGAAATGAAAAAATTGCAATAAACTATTTGAGAAAAACCTAGTGAAGATTTCATGAAAGTAGCCAAATATATAAATCCCCATTGCAATCAGGCCAAAGTTAAAAAAATGTATATGGTTATTCGACCCACTTTAAATTATCTTTTTACGGAAATTTTCTTATTTATCGATGTTTAAATTTTAGAATTTGCTATTCATCAGTACGATTTACCCACAAGTCATCCACATAAGCTGGTACTTCTTGTTCAAGTTGGTACTTGAACAAGGGGATAAGAAGAAAGCTTGAATGGCCTAGTAGCTAACGAATCTTAGGCGACCTGAAACAGGCATATATTTTTCTTTGGCCTTTTCCGCTGTTTGATATACAGCTGCTTTTCCTATAGTTTACCTCCACTAATGGGGGTCTAGTATTCAATATTTAGCTTTATCTTTAAACTAAAAGCAAAGGATGAATGGAAAATCGAAAATACTTCTGGGGAGTCGGTTTGTATCTGAATTCATTGGGGCTATTTAAAATCTGACTTCACAACACTTCCTCTGCAAGATGGGGTATAAAAAATCAATTTGTCGTCAATGAGACACGGATCGATGTTTACAAAAAGATTGAGCCGGAGAAAGAGTGCGTATTTAAGACAACGCATGCTCGCTAACTCACACACATTTGTCTTTGATCGAGCCTAAGCCAGTTATTTATTTGTTTGTTTGTTTGTTGACAGGCACATGACGAGTGATGATTGGATGGCTCGAATATTACAGCGTGATTGTTCTTCTCCTAGGTGAGTACAACGTCAAAACATTCGATCACGTGATGCAGGTAAATTCTGATATTTTTGAATTCTTTCTCGAACTAATCATTTTTTTTTCCTGAGCAAAGTCAATTTCATATCTCTTCTCTTGTGCTTGATTTTTTTTTTTTGTTCAAGTACTAGCTTAATTAAATAGGAAAGACATAAATGACATGCTAGCATCAGCAATTTGAAAATACAATCTTCCAGAGCGTTATAGCAATTCATGGGGTAATTAATTGTCATTGTACGACTCTCCTCAAATAATGAATATTAGTGGACAAAGAACTTGTAAAGTGGTTTGAATTATACATGTGTATGTTATGTAATAAGTATATCTATCTGATACTCGATGTTATGGGATTTTACGGAAACATCAATTTTGACGTTTCAATTTTGAAATATTAGACACGTGTATAATTATATTCAAACTAAAGCAATTTAATTAATTGTTAATCACCAGAATGACATGATATATCAACTTTCATTCACAAAAAAAAAGAAAAGAAATTCCGACGTATTTCAATACTTTAATAATAATATGATACTAATACTAGCTAGTATTTAAAAATAGTACATTTTTGTTATCAGCTGCAATTTATATGTACGTCAAATTTACGTCAAATACTTCACACGTGTACATTTTAAATTGATGTTGAATTTAATAGGATAAATTCTACAGTTATCACATCAAGTAATATTGGGATTGTTAATATTTCATGTGTTTTATCTCGGGTTCGTTTTCATGTTAAACATCTTTAAACTGTCTCTGAGGGCTTCTATTGTTATTTTTTTTTAAAATGTTTTATCCAACAAAAAATGAATCTTTATTAGTTCAAGCTTACAGTGTGTGGGAAATGAAAGTTTAGAAGTGGGTGTATTGAAATGAATATAATTATATAATTATAATTATTAATATTAGAACAGAGTTTTTAATGTTTTTTTTTTCTCTGTCGATAACCCGCTTTAAACGTTCTGTCTGATGGAAGGATTAACCAGAAAGAATTTAGAGATGTCAAGCAAGAACGGAGATTAAAACTTCAAAATTTACATCGGCATCGACATAACGTATTAATTTTAATTCTAATGTTTTCATTAAAAAATAGTCAGAAAATGGTGTCAATGGTTATTATAATACTTATATACTTATACTTAATACCGTATTATTGAAATACAGGTACTTATTACATTTATTTCGTTATTAACAAATAAGTAAGTTGAATGGCAATATAATCATTCTCCCAAGGCAAATAGATATGCATTATCATATCATTCAGATGAATATCCCCTTGTTAATTCTGATTATCTTTCCATCCATTTTCTTAGTTGACGTCACAGCGTCGGATTCCCTGGGGGACTGGGGTCAGTGGGGTCCCTGGAGCAGCTGTTCGGTGACCTGTGGATTCGGGTCAATCAAGCGTAACAAACAGTGGGAGTACTCGGATGGCCGGGTAGCGAACTACACCCTGACCAAAATAGTGGAGTGTTTCATCAACACGACCTGTCCTAGTAAGTTACCTCATATCATGACAGTCCAGTCCTTGATAAAATGGGCTATGTTGTAACGATTAACTTTGATGAAATTGGCTTTAGTTGTAAAAATGGTGGTAAAATCTTCCAATTGCATAAGAAAGTTTAATCAATAAAAGAAGTATTTTACTTATTATATATTATAAGGCATTATATTTACATTCTGTGTATATTTCCCCTTATGTTTGCATTGGAAATCTGCGACGTTCAATTTCCTGTGAAAAACACTTACCCTATTCACGGTAGAGGTTGTATGTTTGATGAAATTGTGAAAATCAAAAGCGGCATAAATCAACCATCATTAATTAATCGGGCTGGATGGTCATGGCAATTTTTAAACTGTTTTAATCTCCTTTAGAAGAAGAGTTCTTTATGAAGATTTAGGAAAATACTCAAAATTAAAAGCTAAAATGAATGGAATTTTTTCTTTACTAAATAATAATTTATTGCTTTACAAATCATATCTAGAAATTTAAGGTAGAGCTGATGGTTAATTTGTTGACCACCCAGCCTCCTTAAGCTGAAATATTTTCATGTGGAATCGGAATTAAAATATTGAAGTGTTGTATATAGGAAATGATGGAAAAATTAATAAAATATTGTTTTATGAAATGATATGATATAAAATCTCATAGAAATATCAAACTAAATAAAAACTAATTTAAGATAAATAGAATTAGTCTTTTAATAAATCATATTAATGATAAAACACAAAAAATTGTTTGAACTTATTATATTGTATTTTTTAAAACAATGGGAATGGGCACAACTCTAAAAGCTTTCATCTTGTTTGTAATTCTGAGACTTCTGAGGAATTGAGTTGTTGACCAGAAACTGCGTCTAAAACCATTAATTTATAAATGAGAGTATTACTGGAATTAAGTCTTTAAATGCCATTCCTTGAAAAATCTTAAAGTTTTCAAAGAGAAGTGCCAAAAGAGAATAATTGAAAAATAAAAAATCATGATCAGCGGAAGACTTTGAAAAAAATCTTTGCAACATAGAAGCGGTGTAGCATTATCTAATTAACTCTAGTGAGTTCGAATTCATTACGTACTAGGATTCTCGTTAAAAGAGCGTCTAGAATGTTTTTCATTTTTTCTCTCGTGTATGAGAATATTGTAATTAAAACAGTGTGTTATACACTATCTATTTACACGCGCCCCAGCCCAGCCTTGGGGGACATCTAGAATTAGCAGAACTGATACTTTTCGCGTTGGTCGATTTACATTTTATTTGTACTCTATTCAATTTTCGTCGGTTTCGGGGGTTTTGCCAATTGTTGTTAAGCCTTTAGAGCATTTGTATATAGGACAAGACGATATATGCTTTTCTTCGAAAATTGTTTCATATAATAATGGTAATAGAATAGGGGAATGCCCATATGAAGACTCAAAATCAAGAACCTTCAGTTTAAAAAAAACAAACCTACGTTCTACGTACTGAGCTAAAGGGTTAATCCACTAACTAGTGCTAACAGGAACGTGGCAGCACTGAGCCTACCATATACATGTATACACGCTATTACACTATATTTCAAATTACGTTATGTTTTACTAAATGTTTTTTACTTGTTAAAAATCAGCTCATGGAGGCTGGGGAATGTGGACCGGATGGACCAGGTGCCCGGTGATGTGCGGCGGCGCGAACGTAACCAGAACGAGGCTATGTAACGCTCCTAAACCCAATAATGGCGGGAGGTTTTGTAACGGGTCCTCAACGGATTCGATTATCTGCAACAATGACACATGTCCTGGTAATAAATCAGTCATTATTTTAAAAAAAAAAGAAAATATTTTTTTCCTTCTTTTTTGACGACATGCTCAAAGGATCCAAGGGAAATCAGCACTGCCTACGATGCAATTATTTTGTTCTTTAGAAATCCCGCCTGGATTCGAAACGATAAGCTGTTTCAACGCCTCCATGTTTGTGTGTGAGAGTGGGGAGCACTGCGTGCCTAAGTCTATGAGGTGTGACTTTGACTTGGATTGTCACGATGGTACGGACGAGAAGGATTGTATCATTTCCCTGGGGATGGGGATCAACTGTAAGTATACGACAGTTTTTAACAATTAATTTTACAACAGCCGCATTTAAGACTAGTCTTATCTTTCAGGGGTACGAACATTTTTAGAACTGAATTTAGGAAAATGTGAAAATTTAATCAAGAAAAAAAGAATTTATAGCTACCGGTATAAATGTGGAACTCATTTTATTTGGTCAGTTACCGGTGTGTTGCTGAGTTCATTTTAATTGGTCAATTACCGATGTGATGTATGTAACGACTTCAAAGATAGATGGTATAAAGAACTGTTTTAAACAGTTTTATCTAAATTACAGCAGAGACATAAATAACATGTTATATATGTCTCTGATTACAGTTATATCGAATACACAAGTACTATTACATAAAAAACATTTGTTTCAGTGAGTGTTTTTATGTATTCATGTACAACATGTACATATATATACATTTGCAAATATGCTTCCTTATATGAACCTACAGGCTAGCGAAAACGTTCAATTCTGTGTGAACATTTTCATGTCACAATGATAATCGCACGCGCTTATCGTTTGACGGTTGCAAACATTGTAAACATATAAACATCGTTATAATAATGATTCTGTACGATTTACCATTCTCAAACGTAAATATAAGTATTAAACAGCAATGTTAAAAAGTTCACCGGGATATGAAGTTGGTTGGTTCGTGATCAAATCTTCTGAGAAGCCCCTCGGGCTTCACAGGATTTGATCACGTGACCAACCAACTTCATATCCGGGTGGACTTTTTAAATTGCTGTTTATTTCTTAAGTATGATGTTCGCTTTAACATTACATTATTCATCCGTTTGTTTCTATAGTGGTTTTTAGTTTGTTTGTTTTGTTTTGGGGGGTTTTTTCTTTAATATTTCATGAAAAGTTAATCAAGATTCTTTTCAAAATTTATTTTCAGCCTCCATACAGAAATCAAAGTTTCTAGCTGTGATATTTACTTTGCTAACAATATGGGAGAAACTGTTCCTCACTTGATCTGAGAACCACGGTCATCCTCGTATGTGTATTTCATGATCATCAGCCCACTGACGTCATAGTTTTTACATATGTACATACGTCATCATATATTCGATGGACCCTTGTGTTTTGTTATAATATGGACCAAAACAAGGGACCATGACCTTTGACCTAACAAGATCTGCTGGCAGTACATCCCATCACGTGATTTGTCTAGTAGCAACTGTTTTACATATTATTCATAACATTGTGTCCATTTACATTGAGTGTTAATAAAGTGCATATGTATAATGTTACTGTTGATATACATTTTCGTCAATAAATGAGGAAAAGAGTTTTTCATTTGAAATGTGTTACATATTTTGATTGAATTAAAGTAAAGTGACATAATACATTGGAATGTTTTATTTTAACGAAGAAAAATTATCAATTATCGCTCATATTAGCATGAGAAAAAAAATTGTGGCAAAATCCGATTCTTGTGGCAAGTTGGTTTTGTTTAAATACGGAGTAAATACTATCCTGTTTATTAACATTTGTCAATAAGATAAAGCGTTCGTTTGACAAATACTGCCTCCCCTAATTGTGACATGATATTTGTTGAAAATCAGTTGAACAGATCTGGATATGAAAATCACCTGACATTGGAAAATACGTCATTGTCAGGATAATGATACGCCAAATTCAGACGAATACTAACTCCTCTAAAGGATTGATGATTCGCGCGTAAACTAACCTTATTCTTTCAAACTAAGATAACAGAAAATCGTAATGTTTGTTCCATGTGACACGAGAATCGATGGCGTTTATACTTGCACGGTTATTTGACGCTGAAGTATCTTTTTTTTTTTTTTTTGAGACACGATGATCATTTAATCTGTTTCTGTAATATAAGTTTAACTTCACACTAAAAAAATCATATATATATATATATATATATATATATATATATATATATATATATATATATATATATATAAATTGGTATCAACCAATAAATTGTTTATATATTCTCTTGTCAACTAGATTAAAAATGATATAATTATTGAAACGGATAAAGCACGAGAGGCAAAACGAGAATAAAATGAGCATTTCTGTAATATGAGAGAGAAAGAGAGTCTTAAAGACGAGAGAGTCTCTGAGACGATACACGTAGAATTTGAATCACAACTGAGTGTAGTTGTATTAAGGAGGCTCGGTGGTCAACAAATTAACCAATAGATCAACCTTAAATTTTAAGAAATGAGGTTTTAAGCTATATACTATAATTTTGTAAAGAAAAATTCTATATATATTACCATTAAAATTAGAGTATTTTCCCAAATCTTTATATAGAGATCTTCTTTTTAAGGAGATCAATATAGTCTTAAAATGGCCACGACCATCGAGCCCTCAGCATATTAATATCAAACACTCGCTGAGAAAATTGATTATGAGTCTGACCACCTCTCACTATAAAATCCTTTCCATAGGCGCCCCCCCCCCCCTTCCCATGTAAATAGATGTGCAAAAAAATGTTCATCCATTTATAGATAACTATAAGATAAATAAATAAAATGTTTAACTTTTTCATAGTATACATGTATATAAATGATTTGTTCATACACTGATTTAGATGGTGAGCGCCTTTGACCCTGACTTGAAATGATGTAGAGGGTCGTGTCTATTCGCTGTTCACGGTTTGGTATGTTACTAATTCAACCAATGAGAAATGCAACCAGCATGTCATCATAATTTCCTTTGATTAGTAAAAGGGTCCTTATAAAATAGTCATGTATATTTTATTTGTAAAAATAAATTATATTAGAAAGAGCAAAAGGAAGGGCTCTTAGCTAGAGAAAGTGAACAAAGAAAATATTTATGAATGTGTGTGTTTTTAATAAATTTGTTTTTAGTTTTATATAGTTATTTTATATAATACATGTAGTTTATCAATATTATTTTAATATAGTGTATATACATGTATATAATGTTGATTAAAAATTGTGTATCATTTACGCCCCATTTCTTCTAGAGGTATCTCTGTAACAGGGCTACCACCTATACAAGTATTTAGGCATCATTCACGTCAATTTTTCAATGTACACAACGACATACAAAGATTTAATTTTGTTTTATTTTTATTGAAATAACGAAACCCGTAGCGGTTTTCTTTAACCCATTGGTTACCTGTTTTGTCATTTAAAATACGTATTATATAGAATTATCAAAAAGTGATGAAAAAATATATAAATGTATACATATTACTGTTAATAAAGATACATATGTACATGTAAAATAATTATAGTTTCAAAGGATAAAATCAAGTAATAGGTCGTGCAAATAGAATATACTTATTACAATTCAATACGAACTAACCCGACGTTTTCATTGTCTAGGGTTATTCCTCTATAGAAGCACTCCATCCTCCGGAAAACAAGGTAAAGAGTAGAATTTTCGTCGGGGAAACATCCAAAAGTTGTTTGCTTCATTTGAAAAAATATGAAGTCCACACTTTACTTTACTTATTGAGAGAAACAAAACAATGTATGGATAATGGCGCACTGTAGTGCTTCCCTCGCCGCCAAGGAAAAACCACAGATAAATCATTATAGTGCTGAAGTACTGACGGGAGACGAGTTGATTTTATTGATTATTATTTATTTTAAAATATGTAATTTCGCATGGCAAGTAGTTTCTTAGCTGTATTTGAATAGTTGCGCACATTTTTTTCTACACAATATGAATTCTCGGGCTTTTCCTACAAGAATTCCGAGCTGTAGGCGGAAAATCCCATATGAATCATGTTGTGTAATATTTGAAGGTAAAATTCACGCCATCAAACTCAACGATGCATTATGTATCAGTAATCGAAATATTTCTGGAAAATTGTATCCAAGCAATTTTTAACAAACAAATAAGTCTAGTCTACGCCAGTACTGATTCTATCTTTAGATTGGATAGTCTGCCCTTGATTCAAAACGCATGGCGCTTTGGTAATCAATGACAGCGAACCAGTCTTTAGAACTATTGCGTAGGAATACATACGACTACAAAAATATCTAAACTGTTCGTACCATTTAAAATCTGACTAGTTTTCCATGTATTTATAAGTTTTCTTGAAAAACAATGCTTCTGAATATATTACATCGAATTTATCAATTATCTTCAAGTACTTATTAAGTGTTGTCAGCGGTGATGATTTGTGCTTAAGTCCAAACACTGTTTCACTGTCGATTAAACAAAAAAATCAAAGTACTGAAGTACTGACGGGAGTTGATTTTATCGATTATTATTTATTTTAAAAAAACGATAAGTTATTTTGCATGGCAAATAGTTTTTAATCTTTATTTGAATTAAGCACATTTTTTTTATTATAAAGTAGAAGTTATTGAAAATGTTAAAGAATTCAAATACCTGGGTATCGTATTGTCTAGAACCGGTCATCTACTAAAGCAAAAAAGCATCTGTGTGAAAAGGCCCAAAAAGACATGTATGGTGTTATAAGAAAAATTAGAAATGTTAGTTTACCAGAACTGAACTTCCGTTTCGCTATAGTAACTACATAGGAACGTTGATTACAATCAACTCACAAAACTGCACCGGAGAGTTGATTGCAATCAAAATCACAATGTTTTGTGTCTAAAAACTATGGAAACCTGCAAGTCCGCAGCAGTTGCGATGTAAACAAAACGCATGAATGGCGGACTCATCCTCAAAAGCTTATTTGTAAACGTGAAATTTTAAAGAAACATTAAAATATGCTATATTTGACTTGTTCGAGTAGAGCGTTCGCTAGAAAATTAACTTCGAAATCTAAGAATGCTACTCAAACCCGTCATTTCCATAAACTCTTATTTCATTGGCTATTACCATATGTATACAAACGTTTACTACTTACTATAGGAAACGAGACTTCCATCCCTTTCAGCGCACACAAATTGTTTACATGTCGTATACAGTTAGAACAACTATTTCTCACTTTGCTAACGTAACGCAAGAAATTAAAATTATCAGAACATTGTATATCCTTAAAATCATAGAAATATTACGGACGGACCATTTCATGTAAGTCCTACATGTGCTTGCGGGAATACAATTTTTTTTAATAAACTTGAAACTGACTTAAATTGTATCAATATTTATTTAGCGTTTCAAATCAAATATGAAATGTGTATTGGCTTTTAGTTTTCAAGAAGTTAAAAATGAATTATTAACGTTAACGCACGACGCACGCACGAACCCAAAAATTAAAAAAAATAATTAAAAAATAGGTCATCTGAGTAACTCGGGTGACTTTAAATAAAAATTGGAGATCCAATATGGTACAAAAGGAAAGGGTTATTTAGATTATTTCAGAATATTCATGGTGAATAAAATATAATAATTTCCCAGGTCTCCAGTTCACTCAACGCGGTTTTATCGGAATGCATATCGTTTTCGATTTATACTTTATTTTTTTAAGTCTTAGTCTTTGAAACGTTTAGTGGAACGTATGTTCTAACAATGCAATCAAGTGTAGTAAAAACTTGTGTCGCATGAATCGCTGGTGTTTCCTGGCAGTTGCCAAAAGCTAGTAAGACTTTTAAAGTGAAATATACATTTATATATACATATATATATATATATACAGGTGGACAACATTTGCCAAATTATTGTATAGACTAATAGAGTTTGGATTTTCCAATTCCTCTCGAGCTCTCCAGACTTTGTAAAAAGTGTATTTGCTTGATGCATATTGTAAAATAATAAACTTGATAAAGATATTTGATAATTATTGATTATAGTAGTAATTTGGACACTAATCCGATAATCATGTAACTTTAATGGTATCATTGTTTTGATAACGCTAAAGCACATAATTTTACAAAAAATCGAGAAAAAATCATGCACACAGTAAGCAGGTTGGGACCAATCGCCCAAATGGGATATAATAGCCCGTTTGGGATATAATAGCCCAAATGGGATATAAATTTAAAGTGCAAAAAATAAAAAATTCTGATTTTGAAATTTTTTATATAAATCCGCATTAGAATAGATGAAATGTAACAACATTTGGTAAGCAACTTTTTCTTTAACCGTACTATTACGGAGATTGATCCCTCAGTATATCCAAAACTTCTTGGGGATCAATCTTATAAACTATAGACATATAGAAAAACTTCTTAACCAAAAGTTGTTGCATTTGATACACATAAATGCAGGTTTATATAAAAAATTTCAAAATCAAAAAATTTTATTTTTTGCACTTTAAATTTATATCCCATTTGGGCGATTGGTCCCAACCTGGTAAAGGAAACTAAACATATCTTGGTATATTTTTTTATAGTATACCTTGTGCGTTCATAGAAACTGATACCTGCCATGTAGTGCCATTTCTACAGCATGCTGTCTGCAGAAATCAGAAATCGTCGAGCAGGAACATCAAAGGCCTCCATGACCCGTGTGCATTCTATTGTCTCAGATGCAACCTATAGACTGAAAAGGCTTCCTGTGAGGGCCAAGTGTTTTCTTATTTTTGCTGCAATACTGTCATTTTACTTGTATGGAAGTATATTTTTATCTCTTACCAAGAACCATTTGACAGAGGAATCATATTTACAAACAGACAAGTGTCCAGCATGTTTTGGACACAGTATCTGCATGGACCTGAAAGATGGCCTAGTGAAAATGAAGGGATGGTCAAGATTGAAATTTCTTGATTTTGTGAATTTAAAGAATGTACATCTTGGTCATCATGAGGGATTAGACAAACCTGTTATATTAAAAAAGCTTGCCCATAATGCTGAATGGGCGAACATTGACAACAAAATTTGCACAGATGCTAACAGACCTCTTGGTTGTGATGTGGCAAGGGTGCTTGATAAGATGAAAACTACTAACTCAATTCAGAGAGAAGGATTACAACCCAAACACCTCAAAGATTTAAACTACATGTTTTCCTGTCCTACCTTTAACCTGATTGACAGAATATACAGATATTATAAGGAGAAAGTTTACCCTGAACGCCGTGATGTGATGTTTAGAGATAAGTTACAGATATATGCCACTGCTATGGTTAATCCAGAGCCTCTCATACTTCAGGTACTATAAGTTACACAGAGCACTAAGATAAAGTATCATAGCACCTATACATGCACTTTTTAAAGAACTATAATGAAACAGAAAATGCATGTCACAAAAAAATCCACATTAGTAAGTAGTCATTATCTTGCAATACATGTACTTGATTATCTTTGACCGCACTAAAGTGACATACTAATTCCCTAAACTTCTTAAACACATGAAAAGATGGTTTATCTGGTTAAATCTGATCTAGTGTTTTTATACCTACCTGTATATTAACTGATGTATTAACCAAGTAAGTCGTAACAAAACTTTTTCTTTTTTAACAGACATTCCCCAAAAATGAAGGTTGGCCATTTCCAGAGTATTTTGGAGCTTGTGGAAGGTTTATTGTAGTGAGTAATGAAGGCGAACCTCTGAACAACTTCTACAATGCTCCTTGGCATAAAAGGGTAAGCTGCTATTATACATGGTCTGTTTTTGAAGGAATTCATAATTTTTGTTAATTAATTTTCAGCTTTCAGAAAAGAAAAAAAAATGTTTTTTTTGCTTTGATATTGTTTTAACTTAAGCTTTAATTTTTTCTCAGGCTGATTTGGCATACCAGATAATGAAGATTGCAGAAAGACTGACAAATCATGGCAAACCTTATGGTCTGTACTGGACAGATCTTAGTTATGAGAACTTGGTGGTAGATGATGCAGGGAGAGTAACAGTGGTGGATGTAGAAAATGTGGTGGTGGTAGATAGAACAGCCATTCGAAAAGGTTAGTTTTAAATAAAAGTGATCTTTTATCACATCAATCAGCACACATAATGAAACTTATTTATAATATCAACCAAGTTTCAGTCATGTTATGAAACCAATTTCTTATATTCACATTTGCAAATATGGTTCCTTATATGAACCTATAGAATAACGAAAATGTTCAATTCTGTATGAACTTTTTCATGACGTCACAATGATCATAGCACGTGCTTATCGCTTGTCGCTTGGATTATTGTAAACATAAAATCTCTGTAATTTTAACAGTTCTGAACGATTTGTCTTTCTCAAATGTAAAAATAAGTAATAAACAGCAATGTTAAAAAGTTCACCGGGACATGAAGTTGGTTGGTACATGATCAAATCTACTGTGAAGTCCTTTGGGCTTCACAGGATTTGATCACGTGACCCACCAACTTCATATCCCGGTAAACTTTTCAAATTGCTGTTTATTTCTTAAGAAAACACTAGATATATTTGAAGCCTAATTTTAATTTCAGTGAAACCAAAAGGTTACAATACTTTGTTGGAGTCAAATTTTGATGACTGTGGAGGGAAAAACTGCTTGGTCTTCTCCACCGAAGATCTGTGTTCTCATATAGAGTCTGATCACAACTACTTCGCTGCATGTCGTAATCTCCTCTCCAAATATGCCAACGAAGGCGATCTTGGTATGCCAGATGGGCTTCTTCATGATATGCCGAATTATGCACGGGATGACCATGATCTAGAGCACCTGCTGAATGAATGCGTACATCCCACTGTTGCTGAAGGAAGAATCAAAGCTAAACAAAAGATCATGGCAGCACTTGATGTGCTTCGTAATGTCAGGGACTCTAGAGATGTAGCAGAGGGGGAGAGAATCTAATCTTTGTGAAGTTTAGTTGTTTACCGGTACTAAGTATGAAGGTCAAAAGTTGCAAAGGAAAGCATATAGAACAAATTTTGATCTCAGAAAAGTTATACTTGTGATGCAGATGGGAGTTTTAATACACCTAATCTCAGGTTACCATACAAACAACCCCCTTTATTTTGTTAGTAAGCTATATAGCATTCAATGGTAGACACATTTACTAAAACAAGTATTAATTCATGCAGCAAAACTATTTATTTTTATATACTTTCTTCACAGTTTGATATCAGTAATATTCCTTTAGTAGTGATATTCAAAACAGATGTATTACATGTATATTTTGTGTTTGCTTGCTACATTGTGTTTCATTTCTTAGGTTTAAATTTTCATAATCAAATGTGAACTAGCTTTTCTTATAGATGTTGGTAAAACAATCATTTGATGGTATATTATATGGCTAATTTTTAAAATAATTTTCATCTGCTGATATGTAATTTTTTTAAAGGGTTGAAGGTATATTTATTTATGGTTTTCGGTGCTTAGTGCTTTTTGACTAGTTATTGTCAACACAGAAAAGTACACATGTGCACATATCTGTATTTCTACCGTGACACAATGAGGTAGACCTAAAGTGAAGTAGACCAAAGTTGCTTAGTAAAGTAGACCTATAGTGTAACACCGTGATTTAGACCTTTATGACAAAGAGAGGTTGACCTTTAGTGACAGTGAGGTAGACCTTACTGACTCAAAGTGGTTGACTTTATAGTAACCCAGACCTATATAAACACAGTGAGGCAGACCTTTAACTAACTAAAAGTGCTTGACCTATAGTGACAGTAAGGTAGACCTTACATACTCAAAGTGGTTGACCCTACTGGCTCAAAGTGATTATGAATAGTAACACAGTGAGGCAGACCCTACTGACTCAAAGTGGTTGACCTATAGTAACACAGTGAGGTAGACTTTACTGACTAGAAGCGGTTGGCCTATTGTAACATAGTGAGGTAGACCTTCCTGAATTAATGTGGGTAACCTTATAGTAACACAGTGAGGTAGACTTTACTGGCATAGTGAGTGAGCAGACAAACATGAAGTAAACCTTTAGTGACAGTGACTAAAGTAGACCTTATCTGTTCAGAAAAGTAGACCTTTAGTGACACCACGATAATGGAAGGCCATAATGAGGTAAACTTTTCTAACACTGGGATGTAGACCTAGTGTGAGGAGGCAGATACAGTAATTAACATATACCTATAGTGACTGTGAATTTAACCTTACTGGCACAGAGAAGGAGACCTTTAGTGACACAGTGAGGTAAACTTGTCTGACACAGTGTGGTAGACCTAGAGCCTGTAAAATGAGGTAGATCATAGATAGGATGACATATGGTTTTCACTGGTGAAACAATTCAATATTTGTGCAGTCATGCTCTGCTTGTTAAAAAAAAAGTTTGATGTATTTTATTTAACAGAGGCATCTGCTATATATGATGTTCATGTATTACACTGTGTAGAAAGGTAGAAAACTGTATTTGGATTGGTTCTTTCAAATATTTAGATTTGCATATTGATTTGATTGTTAAGCACATTGTTCATCTACACACAATCATATGCAAAGAGTGTAATGTTTGTTATTTATTCATTGAAAAAAATCATCTCTACAAAATACTTTTAGTTGAATTACTAAAGTATATGAATCATTGCTACCATTTTCCAATTTCTTTAGTTTCCATATTGGTAAACACATTGCTTAATGGCTATTTTGTTGGTTTTCCGGTATACATTTATTCATATATGTATATATATTGCACCTTTTTTGTTGTTACATATTGTATTCTCTTGGTTTTTTAAGAAGCAGAAATTTGTAATATTCTAGAGTATTGCTATCATACTAATTCCAGAATGACTTAAAATTACATATGTATATATGGATATTGAATTTTATCACGTTTATCTCAATATGCGGTGGATATCACTCATGGGATAAATTTTTGATATTCCACTGTGTGTTCTTACGCCACGTGACGTCATAATTAAACATTACATAGCTTCATGCGGATGATTGACGTAGAATGAAAAAGTAACAAAACAATTCACTTGAAAAGTGTAGAGTTCTAAATGTGAAGCATTTAATGCTGTTTTGATTTTTTTTTCATGAATTGATAAAAATATGCTCGAAAATGAAATGTTTGTTTGTTAATCTTTAAGGAACTCTTTTTCCGTGCGTAAAGTTGTTGACGTCTTGTAGTATATGTGTTGTGCGGTTCACATTTATAATTTTTATAGAAAAGATTGAGGTTTAACAAAATAAGTGGTAAACCATGTGATAAAAAGAATCTCTCATGATTTGCGATGGTATATGATTTTTATCCAACTCGTTGTGTGTTTTCTATCCCCTCGCCAAGGCTCGGGGATAGAAAACACACAACTCGTTGGATAAAAATCATATACCATCGCAAATCATGAGAGATCCTATATATCCTAATTATTCCCAACCAGATTCAAAACCAGAATAGAAAACAAGTCAACCATGAAAATGAAAAGATAAGTTTAAAGCTCACTTGGACAAAACTTGCAAATTTACTAAAACATTTTCAACATTTCCTTTATATTGCTACTCAGAAATCTTTAATGTTTCCAAACTAGCCACCACTTTCCAGTTTTACATATATGTACATGTACCGGTACATGTATATGTCATGCATAATTGTTGACGTGTTTTAATAAAACTTTTTACAAAATTATCTTTATGTACTTAATTGTTTTAATTACTAAAAGTAAATCAAATCTACATTCTTTCTGCAAAAGGTGTTTTTACTCGATATTAAATATGGACCTTTATTAAAGGTGGTGTGGGACACCTCCATATTGTGACATACTTCCTATCAAAATAAACAATAAAACCCCAAGTACAATTTTATAATTTTTTTCTTTCCCAAAATTGCTACCTATAATAAGAGTGTTGTGCAATGGGTTAGAGCATTAACCACGAATCTGTTAATCATGAGTTCAAATCCTGCTGGGGCTTTTATTATTTTTACCTTTCCAAATACCGGTAATTTAAAACATTTTTTGGTTAAATATTGTAAAATTAAAAAACGAAAGTATTTTGATTATAATGTACTTTTATCCACATTTATATCGACAGGTGTTCCATACCACCTTAAGCTCTTAATTGTTCAAAACTAAATAAGGGTAATTACTCTGGTGTGTGATTGACCCATGAGCCTTTGCTATGTACTACCCCTCCATCTTTGAAAATATACATGTATGGTTTCATTTAAATATTTGTGAGCATCAATTTTGTTGATTTAGTGAAAATAAGTTTCATAGGAACTCCATCATACAAACATTGACTGGGTTTGAGGGCAACATTGAATCATTGATGAAATTCACCCCACTTGGGACAAATACCGGTATATTGTCTGAAAACACAGTCAACATTTGTGTGATATGAAAACACAACCCAAAAATCAAGAAAAGTTTTGAAAACAAATTGCTGTAATTTTTTCAGCTCGACATAGAATTCACAAGAAAATTTTTGCGCTAATTCCATTTCCTAAAAATCTTTGATATCAAAAGGTCTCTGGTAATATAATGCCTACTTTAGGAATTAGGCTACATATGTTCTGCCAG
This sequence comes from Magallana nippona, assembly GCA_033439105.1. Taxonomy (NCBI): domain Eukaryota; kingdom Metazoa; phylum Mollusca; class Bivalvia; order Ostreida; family Ostreidae; genus Magallana; species Magallana nippona. Next base: position 19,286,307 of record CM065920.1, on the reverse strand, counting down.
TTTTTCTCCTCAATAATTCGCAAATCCACTGCCAGCTCTACAAACCATTTGTTCTACAAATCGATATTATTCCTTGCCAGTCGATTTCAAAAAAAATATTGACTAGTCATTATTTTTCCAACGAGCTAAAATTTCAATTATTGTCTATTTGTCTATAAAAAGTTATATAGTGAGAATATATATACTTCTGAATATAACAAAACATGTATTAGATACTGCACTTCAATGAACATTTGATTCTGTCGATCAAGTCAATAAAAAAAAAAAAAGCCCATAAAAATTACCAGTACTAGTACTGGTGAAAACACATTGATGAAAACGCAGTAGTCCTCTCATAATAAACAAAGACAAAAGTTTATTGGTAACATTAGGCTGAGACAGCAGAAAAATTTATTTTTACTCCATATTTCACATAAATAAATGGTTGTCTATGTTTGTGTAACATCAAGAGCTGGGTTTTGTGTTCTGGGTAAGATAGGCCTGGACTGCCCTCCACAGGGCCGTGATATTCCCGGCACCAAAGCCCTGGGCTCCAACTCTCTGAATCAGTTCCAAGAAAAATGTTCTTTTACTGAAAATTGGCTTGGTAAACTTTTGAAGTAAGTATCTGCAAAAGAAACAATATCAAATCTGAATACAAAGAATATAATGCTGATATCCATACAGTCTAAAATGAAAAATAGTACAAAAAGAATATATTGTTGATATCCCTACGGTCTGAAACTAGAAATACGTAAAGTACATTAATGCCACGGTCTGATGTAGCATTTGTATTGCATCATGAAAACAACAAAATGATATATTTAACGGTACATAGGTCTTTTTAATAAAAATAATATATAACAACTTATTTTAGACAGGTAAAATGCTAAAATGTAATAAAAAGGTCAAGGTTACTATGGAGGTCAAGGTCAAATTATAATGGCATGGTTAAATTGCTCTTTAAAAAACTTATAATTTTTTCTATTCTTCTAACATGTCTAATAAATTGTTCTACATAGGACTTGAGAGGTTCTTAATTCATGAGATACTCGTTATCTGGAACTACATGTACATGTATATGACATTCTTTTCTCAAGGTGATGGATGTACATTGAAGATGGATAATACTCTATGAAGATCTTTAATCTAGGTTGTACACCAAATTGAGGTTATCATTTTTATGTGATACATATGAAATTTTTTACTTTTTTATGAGGTATTAACTTGTCTCCATGTATTAAACTCCCTGCATGATATTTCTTACTCTTGTATTCTCGCTTTAATGTAAATCGAGGTTCTTTACCTATGGTTTTCACACTGGTTTTTGGAGTCCTCATCAACATCTGCTTCAGTGTCTAGTAATACTCCACAGGACATAAGTTCTTCTACATTAAATCCAACCTTCTTCATCTCTGAGAGTTTTTGTTCCTTTGAAAAAAGAATTTGGTAGCATGTGCAGTAAAAATGCTGTAGCTTTAATTTGGAAGTCTCCATTTATAAGTATTATAAAGAAATTATTTTTTCATTAGACTTCAGTCATCACTGAAAACAAAATACTAAACATCAACACTTTTATATGTATATGTAGCCATTTTAATTTTTCATCATAAAAAATGAATTATAAAAATTATTTCTTGATTTGTGCCAACAACTGATAAGTTCAATATTAGGACAGAAATGAGAGGGATTCATTATTTGAAAGAAAGGCCCTTCACATTTTCATCTGAATGATTTCATGTATATATCAAAATTAAATATTGTTCTTTTCACTGTAAACATATTTTATTAAGCTTTTCCAATATTGATTAAGAATAGTGTTTGCATATATTTGATTTAGAACATTTCTGAATGTACCCATTTACAAACAAATATGCATGGCATTTAACAGTGTACATGATTCAGCAGTGGACTTTGCTTTCTGCCAAAAAAAAACTAAAAAGAATACCAAGCAAATGTACATGATGATTGGAGTAAGTTTACAGCAATATGTATGCTTACATCTTCATAATATGCTTGTGGTGTTTCAACAAATTGGGCACCACATCGTTTGAAAGTGGCAACAGTTGACATAATATCTGGAGTATAGAGCCCCATATGCTGCACCCCGGGGCCACCATGGTCCTCCAGGAATATGTCCACTTGGTTGGCACCTAAAATAAAATTTGACTCCCATGTGAAAATTCTTTGAATGACATTAATATTTGAATGCATCTATTAATATGTCACACAATCACATGAACTTTATAGTCAAATTCAAATTTAATTCCAGTAAATATGCCAACAATTTATGGGATTCTTAAGAAATGCCACAAAAATAATTCCTTTTTTTTTAATTAAAGAAGTATTTAAGATTCCCACAGAGCATACTACACACTAATCTTACATGGATAAAAATTTTGAAAGTGTTCATCAGAATAAATATGTTTCAGTGACATTAGTAGTTAAAAGGTTCTAATGCATGCATGACATTACCTTGACCTTTTAGAGACTCAACAAGGACAAATCTAATGGATTCCTGACTATTCCCTGATGTAATTCCTGCCTCTGAACACTTCCAATACTCCATGGCTTTCATTCTCATTCCTATACCTGTATCACTAATCAAAAATCCATCATCTTCATCCTCATTGCTGGAAATAGAAAGCAGAATTAAGATTCATCTGAGATGATTTTCACTTTTAAGAAATACTTATAGCTATATACCAGCAGACTCAAGAGTGATTCTATCATGAATAAATCAGTTTCTTGTCTTTTGGGATATTTTCATCTACATTGCTTATTAGGAAGTTTTCTTAAAACTATCATTCAAATATACATTGCAAATGTAAGATATCTCATGCAAGTGAAAACTTTTAAAAGTACAGTAGATTTATTGTTTAAAATTGCAAAACTTTCTTGCCTGTTGATAAAAAACCTCTTCATGCGGAAGCACTTTTCATACCACTTCAGTACCTGAGGGGTGGATCCTTGATCACAGACAAAGGCGATATGATCTATGTGGGTCACTAGACCACAGTTTATGTTGGTTTCAATAACATTGTTTTCAGCAGTTGTGAATCCAGGCAGAAAATCGCCAGCATAACCATTGTAACTAAGCAGAGTATGATACACATTTCCGATACAAGATTTAACGACGGCTATGTCTACATGTCCATGCTGATCCTTAATACTGATGGGTGATGCAACTACCTCCCCTCCCCCTTCTATCACATTGTAAATAACTTTCTGCAAATCTGTCACCTTAAAAGCGATGTTAAACACAGAGTCTCCATCAAAGGGTTTGTTGCTACCAGAACTCCACCATTTATTAAACAGTGGGTCGTTGTGTGCGTCCTTATTCTCCTCATTCTTTTCAAGGTGACATTTTGGTTCTGTTACCAAAATCGTGGCTTTCCCGGCTTTTAGAACCCATTGCTTACAATAAGATCTCGATCGCTGCGCAATACATTGGAATCCATATTTTATTTTGAATAAATCCACAATAGCAGGTCCGTCCGTTCCTCCTATTTCGACATGATGTAACGACCCAGTCTCCATCACTGCATCAACAGCTGACAGTATGCAAAAAGCCGGTTTTGTTTTAAACGATGTTAAAAATTGTTTTTCAGGTTTATATTCGACGAAAATTTTCTACGAAGTCATTTTTCCTTTACTAACTATACATTTCCATTTATGAATTGCGTTATGCAAACATTTCGATGTTTCAAACATGACTTTGTGTTGACATCCACTACATGCTTCCGATCTTGATCACCGAAACTCTTCTTATGATAATGAAATATAAATGTCGAACCCGATTGTAACATTACGAAACCCGGATATAAATCTAGGGGCGATGGACCATTTTTCCGAGACCTTGAATGTAACTATTAGAACATAATTGCAAATTTTATCATTCTATCGGTTAAAATAATCAACAAGACTAATGAAAAATCCGGTTATATCTACAAAATAGTTTACTCTTACCTTAAAGGGGCACGGTCACGATTTTGGTCAAATTTTCTTTTTTCTTTTTTAATTGTTTACAATGCCTTAGAAATGCATTTCTTATGATCAACCGAAATTTGAGTGTCAGTCGTAGAGTTATTAGCAAGATACAGAGCTTACAATTCTTTGCCATGTAAACAAGGCTCGTGTCCTGTTTTTTGTTTACATTGGTTCAAAATACCTGTTAAAGTTCTTTTTTAAGCTGATTTTTCTCTTTTTTAAATTCGTTTTAAGCATAAATAAAAATAGTTCCTTGCGTTTATCATAATCATTTTAGGTCTAAAACTGGAATGTTCACTTCAATATACAAAACGTAAACAAAAACATGACATAAGCTTTGTTTACACGAAAAAGAATTGTGAGCTCTTTATTTCGCTTATACTGAAGCACTGTAAACAATAAAAACGGAAAAATAATTTTTGACCAAATTCTTGACAATATGCCCTTTTAATGTATGGACCAGAGACGAGAAATAAAGAAATTACAGAAGAAAAAAATGAAGTGAATAATTAAGGTATAATTAAGTATTATGGGACACCTGCTGATTTTAATGTGGATTACGTACAGAACATAATAATCAAATTACTTTCAACGTTTTAAAATTTTCAAATTTTACAATATTTGACCAAAAATATGTTTTTGGAAAGGTAAAAATCAGAAAAGCCTCAGGGGATTCAAACTCAGTCATGACTTACAGATTCGTAGTTAACGCTCTGACCCATTGCGCTTCGCTGTTGGGTAACAATTTTGGGAGAGAAAAAGTTTATAAAAATCTGCTTGATTTTATTGTTTATTTCGATCGGAAGTACGTCACAATATGGATGTGTCCCATACAACCTTAAGGGAACTTATGAAATATCAAACCGATATAGAAGCATGCAAGTTAGATTAGAAGAATGCAAGAACCCTCGGGGATCAAATAGTCACCACAATGGAATCAAGCATAAGATTTATATCCATTTTCATGGGGTTTTCTTTTTTCTAATATGTACATGGAAAATACTTATTTTTTAGAGTTAGTGGCATATTCAGGTATTTTGATACGTGAAAAGGACATTATTTGACCCAAATACTTAATTCATTAACGCACCAAAATTTATCCGCAGAATACGATTGCAAACTAATTGATTTTAGACTTGTATATCCACTCCGAGCTATGTACATGTACGATACGCCATGCAAATGCATGTATATATACATGTAGCGTAGAGGAGCGGATATATATATATATATACAAGTCTAATCTTTCACAAAAAATGATGATACGCTAATATTTTAATGTGCATACGCCGATATAGGGGGGGGGGGGGGGGGGGGGTCGTACCCATGCAATTCGTGTAATCATGAAACACATATAATTACAACTAAATATATCACTATTTTACTTGATAGAAATATTTCTGTTATATATCTATTATATCTAGATTTTAGGTAGTCATTAAAAAAGACTAAGAACTGATGTTTTACAGACACGGTGAAATTCCATCGAGATCGACAACCATTTAAAAATTATGAATCGGAATCGTAATTTCCTTTATTTACATACGGTATCGTCTGTTTATTTACAAAGACCGATGGCTGGAAATAATTCAACTTTCCGCGTAGATCTTCTATTACATAGTCTTAAAGAAATACAGCAAGGTTTGGGAAACGATTTCTTATCATAATTTGTTATTTTTATTTTTCAATATGTGTCCTTGTGTTAAACTTGCCATCGGATTAAGGATCGTCGGAGGCCGTTACGGTCCTAGAGTCGTGTCTCTTTTGTTTTCCTCGCGTATCTCACAAGATTTAGTCGGATGTTGATGAAAAAAAAATAATGAATATTTAATTTAAAGTCTTATTATAAAGTAGGAGTCATTTATAGGGCGTTATAATAAGTTTAGCGTTACAATTTTAACCAAGCGCTTAATGTGTCACACAATTTTATGGTAACGAATCATGGGCCTCGGAGGAGATATATCTTGAATACGATTTACAAATAGTTATTTACCAAGTTATGCTTACCTCGCCAGACCTTGATTTCGTGGGTTGGGGTTGGGGAGGAGATTAAAATTTACGATATTTTTTTCGATTTTCAAAATTAGAAAAAACTTCAATAGCTATATCAACATTTAAAATTGAAAATTGACACCTCATAAAATGTCGGAGAGTCATGTTGGCTTTAGAATTTATTTATTTTAAAGTCCATGTTAAGAACTCCCCTCCCCCAATGGGTGGTACGTCCCTATTAATAATATATTTTTATGTATAAGAATATTTATGATACAAAATGTATTTTTCAAATGAGAATAAAGCCGTTAAAAATTAATCACTTTAGAAAAAAATTGCCTGGAACATAAGCTGGCCGAGAGAAGAAGTCGGAGGAGAGAATTGGAGAATCTACTAGACATAGGTAAAAGGACCATAGTTACTGTAGACATGGTATATATTTAAAATCATCAAAATTTCATATACAAATGTATATAGTCAGTGACATTCAACAACATGGAAAAAGTGGTTTTCATACGCAAATATTTACATTCAGTGTATATTTCCCCTATGTTTGCATTGGAAATCTGCGACGTTCAATTTTCTATGAATACACTTTGCTAATTCATGCTCCATGAGCACAGAAATTAACGTCTTCACGTATTTTAAATTTATTTATTTTTGTAGGATTAAATGAAACGTTCAATCTTACATAATCAATTTGATATGTCTTTTTTAAAAATAATCATTAAATTATATCTACTCCTTAATAAAAAAGATTTTTCTGTACAAAGTTTCTGGCACTATATATTTAGTCGCGGAAGCGAACTAAATAACATGTTAATATGGCTGTTCCATGTATGTTTCATATCCCTGACTGAGAGCGTATATAATGGCTTTACACCGACAATACTCATATATTTCATACAAATAGACATCAGTATGAATATAAATATAAGCATTGAATGCTTATTTTTGGATGTCGTCGGTCCTGTAACACACCAAGCGGTACAGACAAATTATCATATCGCGCTAACCGCTTTACTTATATAATTCAAATGTAATTGAAATATCAGTTGTAACTTTGATCCTTGGGGAGAGGACTAAAATAGGCATAGCCTGATGTCCAATCCTATTATGTACTTATTTGCATAATAAAATATTTGTTAAATTAAAATTGAATGCTTAACTATTGGATTTATTTTGTACCGGTACATACAAATTTATACATATTTTTTGCATTTGAATATCAATCAGATATTAACGTACACATTTTAATTATAGAACATAGATCTATAGAGCTTTGTACATTTAATATGTTGAGACAAATAATCCTGATTATTAAGGACGAAAGACATGTACGGGTACTATTTATCTTGAATGGACTTATTTTAGCCTTTATTGTACAGGTACTGTACTTATGAACAACGCACAAATATAATACTATTTTGGACCAACCTTTAGTTTGAGTTTAATTCGTCATTTTTAATCATAATAAACCACATGTAGTGAATGAGATGCGTTACATTTTCAAGGAATAAGGAATCATTCTTTGAGTATTATGAGGTCATCAAACCTGATCATCGAACCTGATCAAATCCAACAAAGTCCGAAGGGCTTCATGACGGATTTTATCATGCGCGACAGTATTTGATCACATCAAAATATTCAAAGAAGGCATCCTTATTACTTATATTTATATAAATTTCATCAATTGTTTATTTAGATTACATGTATTGACATTTTAACGTTATTTTTCATTTGGAATAAACATGCAAGCCCCGCTTGCGCCCCAACAGTATGTCATTTGCGTCATTGATGAAATGTATTGAACTATATCATACAAATTTTATTCGTAATCTTATCACAGCCAAAGACATTGGAAAATGTAAATATTATGGTTTAAGATATAATAACTAATCAAATCACTTGAATTGCTGAATCTTTTCCAGAGAACAATAAATTCACTCAGATGAAGGAAGGTCATGAAAAACTACAAGGTACGTACGTGTATATGATACGATATATTTTATGACAAACCGGTGCAAGTATTATTTTCTAAAAAAAAAATGCCAACATATTTTATTTGGAGAAGTTGAGAAACTTATTGATCAGAGACAATAAAAATCTCATTTTTATTTTTAGAAACCATGAAAGTTGCTCAGCTAAAAGAGACACAGACACAGTCAATGGCAAATAGGTAATTAACAAAACGACGAAAATCATAAATTTCGCAAAATATGTATGTGTAGTAATTAAATACCTTCTAACATCTTGCAATTGGTAATCGATGATTTTAATTTCTAGACTAGAAGAATCCAATCAACAGAAGAGAAAGAACATTGATGAATTGAACAGAAAATTGTCCACAGAAAAAGAGAAACAGCTTCAGAATGTGTAAGGACATGAAAATGATTCGGGGGAGGGGAGGGGAGGTGGGTGTTAAACCGTCAGTCCCTTTTTGTTTTGTTTGTTTTGTTTTGGGTTTTTTTCAGCGTAGCTTTGCTGAAACTGCTCGACAGAATTTTATAAAACTTTGTTGTTAAAAAAAGCGAAATGAGTAGACAGGAGTTTACATAGTAAAATTACAAAAATTTTTGCCTCAGACCCCCCCTCCCGGCAACTTAAATATCAATCGGACCCCAACCCCACCCCCACCCCCGTAACATGAAAGCAGCATTTTATTTTTCCAGGGAATTTTGTCTCATTTGGACTTGCTAGTTTGGCTTTTATTGAATTTTTATGTGCAACAGAATTTCACGGAACTTTGTTGTTTATAAGGACCTATATATAAGCTGCATATTTACGGAAGATTCGATTCTTTTGGTGACTCTTGCCATTACTGAATATACTTCTAAAATAGTTTGTCAGCGCAACGTTAACTCTTCTAAAACCACTTAATATAATTTCATAAGACTTCAATATGCTGATTTAATATATATGCGGGAAATTCAAATTCCATTATTTTTCCTGGAAATTTGCACAATTTGAACTTAAGTTTGGCAATAGTAGAATATGTATACAACTTCGACAGTTTGTCATTAGCAACTCCTATGAAACCACTAAATAAAATTTTTGAGAAACTTTGTAATTAATACATATAGATAGCGTGGGTATGTGAACTTTTATGATTCTTGAATTTATAAAAAAAAAAACCAGCGTTATTTGTTGTAATATTGATGTCCTTAATGGCAGTGCTTGCAATATACTGATAAGTTAGATACGTGTAGAGTTATAAGTTTCAAGTTCCATGTAGTTTTTCCTTTGGATCTTACATAATTTTTGCTTTGATAATCTTGCGTGGAAAAAATATTTATACTAGCTCTTGTATAAAAAGTTTTGTTATGCTCTTTTAATAAAGACGTAAATTTTACATTATAGAGAACAATTCGAGAAGGAGTTGTCAGAAATTGCGAATCAGCTCATGGATGCTAGAACATATTATGTGAGTTTTCAAATACATGTACTCTGGAATCATTAGAATTCGCGGTGACTCAATTTTCGTGGTATTCGTGGGTAACTCTCACCCATGAATTTACATCCTCGACGAAAACTAATTATAAAAAAATATATATTTAAAAAATTTCCTACTGAAACTGGAAACCTACGCATCCACGAAATTGTTTTTTTTTTATTGTATGACATTTATGTATTTCATAGGTTAAGCCTAAGTCACAACTGGTCGTCCATGCTTCTACGGGTGTTGTAGGCCGATTTCGATAAAAATCTTGCGAGACACGCAAGCGCTTCCTGCGATTTTGGCAGGGCGAACGCTTCCCTTAGCACAACAATCACCACGGTTTCCTTGCGAGCTCTGAAAACGTAGGAAGCAGCTGCTAGCTGTATTTGACTTCGACGAAGGACGCTAGGAGATCTTACTTGTCATGTGCGTTAAACTTACGTTGACCGCAAGTTGCTTGTGCTCACCATCAACATAAAAATTGAAAGCACAGTGAACGCACAGTAAACGTAAGTCATATACTTACGTCATAAGTACACCAATTACTCGATATGCGTGCAAATCCCCCTTAAACTGATATATATTTTTTTTTTAAAAAACGATTTCGCAAAACAATCCCCATAAGATTAAGAGAATTGACAGTTTTGCCATTCATCAAATTGCCATCGAAAGAAACCTTTCTAGGAAATGCTTCTAGGAATCCTCTTCTAAAAACGAAATCCAAACACTTTTTTTAACAAAAAAGTGGAAGGCAAGGAAAAAATTACAGAAGGAGGAGAATTGGATATTAAAGTTGATTGTAGAGAAATTGACTTGCAAGCGCGCTAAAATAGAATCATCAACATTTTTTACGGATCCTTAGGAGTGAGGAGAAGTCGAAGCAGCAGTTACAGAATATCGGTCTTCTTTTTCTTCGAGCTCTTTTGACGTTTCAAAATTTACTTGCCTACAGCAGATTTATAATTTATTTCAGTGCATGTCTAGATATTAAAAAATATTCTCTATGACACGAGTAAACTAATAATTGTCCGTGAAACTGTCGTGAGGCAAAGAAAGACGTCGGTATGATTGACTTGCAAGTGACTCACGACGCGAATGTTATTACTGCTATTCGCAAGGCGAACATGCGTCTGTTGCACAACAATCGTTAGACGCAGGTACCGATCTGTCTTGTAAAGTTTGAATTCACTGGGTGGCATTGTCATGTTGTAAATTTTGTATTTACAACATAACAGTTCCAACGGGCATTTCACATTGCGAGTGCCAACCTGTCTGCAAAAAAAAAAAAACCGTACTGACATCGTTTGTCTTACGTTGCACTTGCAATCACTTCAGTGCTCTTTTAGCGCCCTACTATCAGTCACGGGAGCCAGGACTGGCAAAACCCGTAGCATACGCACGGTCAACGAACACGCACGACCAGTTGTGACCAAGACTTTAGTTAACTTAGTACTAGTTTTCTTTTTTATATTGTAATTTAATACAGCTGTACACGTTAGTTCAGATATATTGCCCAGATTAGATTGTGACTTTTATGTAGTGTTTGTGATGTACAGGAATTTTATGAAAACTAATTGTCAAAACAAGTTCGCATGTTTTTGGAAGGTTGTTTGATTTATTATAACTGAAAACATAAACTAAGTTTTGGATTTTGTCATTTAAACTACAAAGAGACAGTGGAAATTGTTTATTTAAAAAAAATGTGCATCGGACAATTAATGCACTGGTTTTCCTGTATTAAATAAACATGTACTGAACAACTGACATATCTGATGATTCAAAATTAATGCCATTGCAGGATGACTCCTCTCTGAACAAAGGAATTAGTGAGACAGAATTTTACAAATCTGAATTACAGAACAAAGGTACCCATATAGAGTCTATATGTTCAATTAATCTAAGTTGCTCATTGTTTGTAGCTTGCCAGTATAAAATGCTGTAAAAACCTTAATACATTGTCTGAAAAGAAAGATGGTATAATTATGTATAGTGTTTTGATAAATGCGTAATTTTTTAATTTTTTTTTTTGGGGGGGGGGGGGATGGGGGTAATATTCATAATGATCATTTTCACAAAAGACACATTATAACTTTTATGAATTTTTTCATTTTTAATTCATTCAGTGGAAAATTGTCAACAAGAACATATTGATCTCCAGCAAAGACTTCAGACCATGTCAATTAACAGCATAATTACAGATCTACCAGATATTCCAATGGAATTACGAAAAGAAATTTGGTATGTCCATTTCTTCTGTTCTTGTCACTAGTATCAATTGAATATAAGGAGAGAGATCCCCAAAACTAGTTAGCTGTATATATTTACTTTGGTAGAAGATTTGGTTTTGATATCTTGAATTTGATACTTTTTTCAGGGCTTTGTTTAAGGATGAAAATATTAAAGCTAAAGATCTCTTGAAAAGGAAAAGAGAATCACTACAACAAATCAGTCAAGAGTTGACAAGTTTGAAAGCATAACTTTTATCCTCTTTCCAGAGAATTAAGTTCAATACTATTGGATGTACAAAGTGACTGTTGTGATTCATTTGTACATATTTTTTAACCCCTCCATGGTTTAAGTCATCAATTTGTATCAATGCAGTCATCAAGTGTATTGAAGGCCTAATTGAATAACAAGTTAAAATACTTCATGATTACTCTTTTTATTCACTTTTAAAATGTATTCATATGTACAAAAACTTCATAAACACAGTTCTGTGCTTTTTTAATGTTATACTGTTAAAAAGTTTCTTTGGACGGATTTGTCATCCTTTTTCTCAACACAATAAATATCCAGAAAATTTTGTTTTCTGTTATGTTTATAAAAACTCCCTGTATTCAGGGCACAGTGATAATTACATATCATTTAACAGTCTTGTATCACAGTTAATTGAAAAAACTCCTAGCACTTTGTCTTTATGATGAAGACTTTCCCTTTCCAAAGCAATCATCTAGGAGATTCTGATAGTTAATCATGGACACACTTCCTTTTCCTTGTTGTGTACCGACCCAGTTGGGATCAGAGGTGGGTTCATATTGCATGGGGGGCACAGGGCAGTCCCTCCAGTTCATCTGACTGATGAGGTTCTTGTAAGCTACCTCACCTTTCTCTGTGGCAACAGACCTGAAGAAAGCATCAAACATTTTAGTGAATCAGATAGTTCAACTATGAATAAGCAACTCTTGCTACAATATTTTGCCATTATATTTTTCCTACATTGGTATTATACATGTAAGTTGTATTCTGATTTTATGGATAAAAGTTATTAGGTTTTAGCTTAACCTGCAATATTTTGAGAAATTGAATTAAAATTACACACTTTAAAGCTTTTTGCTTCATTAACATTTTGGTGCACAGAAAGGTTAATTGCTGTTCAGAGCCCCCCTCCCCCTTTAAAAAACATCCTATTTCAAATTTCTGTTAAATTGTAGCAATAAGATGACAAAGTTTTAGATATTTTTCTACCAAACCAATCACTGGTATTTTTACATGCATGATAACAATTTGTCTTAAGACTTTGAATGATGCAACGCCAGAATTTTATACATATAGAAAGATAGAAATCTGTGTACATGGGATAAAGAATAGCTTAATTTCATCTACAGTTCTCCCGTTGAGTTCTAAACATATGCAAATCATGTTATTAAAAGTGGATTGAGTTTCTTTTGATAAAGTATAATATTCTTTTTTTTAGAAAGACAAAGTCAGAAGGAAAAGATCTTTTTTCACTACAGGTATAGATGTACTGGCATGAATTGTGTACATGTACATCATCTTCTATAAAAGAGAACTGGTTAAACTAAATACAGATGTAATACCCATTGTAATACTCAAACTCCATTTCAAAAGAGATCAATGTTTCCGAATAATGGATAACCATATATGAAATCCTATAAAGAAATTAAGTGTCATGTGCAAAAACTATGAATATACAAGCATAAAGTTACAAGATAACAGATAAAAAGCAATGCTACTGGGTCTATCTATTACAAACAATTGTTGAACATCTGACTTTCAATGTAAAATTTTAACTTTTTATCATTTACTTATAACCATATAAATTTATGCCATTCATCTTTTATGAATTAAACATCATTAAGATGAAAATCTTCTATTTCTGTACGTTTTAACACAACACTCTGGTAAATAATGTACAGACCCAGTGACATTACTTTTTAGTTGAATTCAGTACATCAAGCCAGCAGTATTTATAGTGATATGTCAGGACTTACATTGACAATGCAGCTCTCAGGAGGTCATCAGGGAGGGGCACATTGTGGGCGCGGAAAATGGTCCTGACAATCTCTCCATCCAAAAGGCCTTGTCTGTAACAAGGAGGTTAATTACAAATTACATCCCCTACTTATCATTTTTAAGTAAACAATCTGTTTTTCACTGATATTTATTCAGACATACTTAAAACTTACTAAAAATATAGATTCTACAGTTTTGTAAACCAAAATGCAAAAAAAATGTAGGTTACTGAAAACCTCATCTTTGGGAATTTTTCTTCTTATGAGTCGAAATATTATGACTGGATCACTAAATTTGTCATGGCAAACCAGTTTTTCATTTTAAATAATCATAAAACAATTAAATTGTTGCGAATAAAAGATTATTTGCAGTATCATATTACAAAAGCGAAAAGACCAGTAAGAGTCCTCTAATGGTTTAAAAACAACCTACTTGTCTTTATCATTCTGCATGCAGTCCTCCAACAACTTGCCGAATCCCTCGTAGTTTCTCTTTCTGAGTTGCTCCTGTACAATGGCCACCAGTTTCTGGGAGTCAATGGCATCTTCCTGTGTCCTCTGACTGTAGTGGCGGGCCACGGTCATGATCTCTTGATCGCTGATGTTGGGCTCAACTTGACGGAGGAGGGACACCAGCTGGTCATAGCCTAGGCAACCAAGACCGTTAGGATCGTTCTTCATAAAGAAGGACCGGATCTCGTCTTGATTGCTGCCAACTGCACTGACTAACTTTTGCAAAATGGCATTGATATTGGCTTTGGAATACTGCAAACAGAAATAATAATTGTTTATGCATTATAATTTACACAGTAGTCAATACAATAGTCAGATAGTATAATCAAGAGTATCAGAGAGTAATGATTTATATATTGAGTGATTTTAGTTAAAAAACTATAAATAAATATTTATTTAAACTTGTCAGTTTTCAGAATTGCAGCACTTAATTTTACTGAGAAATGCTTACTTTTCATAAATGTTAATTATATTTTACACTTACGCCAGGATTCTGTTCCATATATCTAAAGGCATATTCATCAGCATCAATGAGGACAAAAATGTGGCTGTTAAAGTTGACACAAGCACCCACAAACAGGTCATTTGACAGATAGTACTGGGACATATCTGTGCTGTAAGGTTGCTGGTTGGGCTTCTTGATTCTTGACCTCTCCAAGAATTTGCCACCAATGATTCCTAAAGAAAGGGAAATAACTCTTTAGCATCCAGATAAATCACAAGTCAATTTTTAATTCTAATGAGTTAAAAATTTGCAAAAAAACACAATTTACAATGTAGTCCAAGTACTGGAATTTAATAATGCTGTTATTCTCTTTGTGATAAAAAATAATTTTTGCAAAAAAACCAAAACAAATTTTTGTAAATTGTTGGTTTCGGAAGGGGAAAATAAGAACATAAATATCAGATAGAATTGTACATACCTGAGTTTCTAACAGGTGGCTCGAAAACTGAGATGGTGTCATCAGACAGATAGTAAGAAATGATGAAGCGGCGCTCCTGGTCGATAGGTTTGGTGGTGTTCATGCGAGCCAAGAAACGCAGAACATTGCTGTCCAGTCCACGTCTGTCCTTCTCCATAAACTTGATGAAGTCCCTCTTGGGTGGTTTTGGGAGGAGACCCATGCAGGAGCAGAGCGAATCCTCTTCACTGCCCCATCCATTGTATGGTGGGAACTGGCGGGGTGGGTTTCCAGCTTGGTTCTTTTTGTATTGGACAGGTGAGAAATTCTCTGAAAAGTGTAATTTAACATTTGAAATATTCATAAATAAAATTTGCTCTCTCTCTCTTTTATGCCCATATCAATGACCAACATACAATGCGATAATGAAAACTGTCATAAAAATTTGGGTGATTTTACTTACCAATTCCATACTTTGTACAATAATATTCTTTTGTGAATTCATCAGCATCACAGATGAGCAGTTTTCTTCCCCAGACATTGATAACAGCCCCCAGTGTCAGATCACTGTCCCTGTAGAAATCTGTGTTCACGGCCCCAGTCTAAAAAGAAATTTGTATTTTTTTTAAAAGGTTCTTATTTTTTTGCAGTTGTAATATAATTATGTTAAACAAAATGCTTCTGTCACTATGCATGCAGCATTAATTTAGGAGAATAGTATAAAAACAAAAGCACAAGTACATATATTACATTTGTTACTTACCTTTAAGCTATCCAAGATGTATCGGCCTCCATGTCCTGTTGGACCAAACACATTAAGAACAGTTCTGTCTGTAATCTCTCCTGGCTGCCTGAGGGACTCAATGTTCTTTGGAAGCTTGCCTCGTCTCAGGAACATTGGTGCAGCATCTCTGCCAGAATTGGCAGGAATGACTTCTCGGATCTCAATTGTGTCATCAGCCAAGAAGTAATGAAGCACCATTTCACGAGGATCTCCGAACATATTGTCCGTGTCATCCCAGTAGCAGAAGAATCGCAGGACATGGCGATCATGATCCAAGAACTGCTTCAGGGTGTCATGTTTTTCGTATGGTCTGAGTGGTTGCATGCTCTCATCCATCTGAAAGATGTGTATATATATATTGTTAAATATTATGCAAAATGAATAAAACCTCATAAGCTATAGGAATTGATGGAAAACAATTCTGCTTTGATTTTAACTTTCTTTGATTCAGCATACATTTTCCTTATTTTACTTTTATTTGATGTATCAACCACAAAGAATCATTATATTCAAGCCCAGATTTAACTTACAGCTTTTCTGTATTTGGTGTAAGGATTCTCAGGTTTATTCTCAATATCATTGACCCGGACTCCCATTTTTCTAAGGAAGTTCTTTGTAAAGTCATCAGCATTGGTGAGCTTGAAACATTTGGAGTAGAGGTTAATTTCGCAGCCAATATTGAAGTCCTCTGCTGTGTAGTATTCATCGTCATGTGGAGCAGGTTTAGGGATTCTGTGTCTCCTGATCAGTGTACCTGTTGTATTCATACAAATATCATCATCGTTCAAAGATTTACCACTCTTCATTATAGAGTTAAATGCTTTCTTAAGCTTCAATGTCAAATGAGGCTGGATGGTACAAATCACTCCTCAGATCTACCTTAAGATTTTAAATATGATTTTTTTAAGTCATAATCTAATAATTTTGTTAGAAAAATTCCATATTTAAGCTTTGATATTTTAGTTATTTTTCCTATAACTTAATACAAAGCTTTTCTTCTAAAGGAAAATAATATATACCGGTAGTCTAAAAATGATTTCATATCAATCCAGCCCTCTTAAAAACAAATAAATGACTCTTGTTTATGTACTTACCTTGAGGTACTCCACTGTTCTTTTCTCTTGGTTCAATCACCTGAATAGAGTCATCTTCCAAATAGAAATAGACTTTTACGTTGCGGACCCTGTATTGTTCCTCACGCTTCTCGTGCACAGCTTCTTGAAAGTATGCATCAAAACACAAAACCTGTCTGTCAAAAGCCACCCAGGCAGGCAAGTTACTTCCCTCTCCCTTAGGGAAAACTGTGTTTTGTGGTCTAACTTTCTGTCCTCTGAGCAGTTCACCACCTATGCCTGGCTTATCATTGCCGACCAGCATAGAAACTTCATTTTTGTAGTCGAAGTGGTGTGATTTATGGTATTTTGTTTTACCAAGCTAAAAAGCAAATAAAACATCTATATACTTACAATAAATTAAATTCTATTACTGAAAAATTCAAACCAATTATATTTTATAACATCAAGTTGCTGTTACATTAATACTTCAGTGAACATTTTAAAAGTGTGTTGTTTGATCAATCTGATTGATAATATCAGTATCTCCATCTTCTGATTATAATAAATAAACATTTATTGTATGATGTAGGTCCAAACGTTCATCATATTTATGTTTATATTGAAGAGCATATGTATACCATACTGGACATGGACATAATGTTAGCCATTGCATTTGACATAACGTTGCTTATTTAGAAACATTTATCCACATAATTCTCAATTATCTGAAGAAATATAAGATAAAATGAAATACTTACGCTGTTGTTAAAAGAGTTTCCCGGGAGAAACGGCAATGCCATTATTATTTTGTATGTCTTTCCCCGGTTTGTACACTACCACCTCAACATTGACTGAAACCAACACAGTGTAGCGTTTATGTGGTTACCAAGGAACACGACCTAGCAATGCCCTTCCGCAGAAATGAATTAAAAACTAATTGTTTCCAAATAAAAATTTTAACAAAGCAGTAATGATTTTTTATCATATATTTAACTTTTAAAGAATATTTTTCTCAGAAAAAAATATTATTTAAATAAATAATGAAATTTAACATTCATGAGACAGACTAATCCGCGTACTACTTCTAAGAGGAGGAAACTCCATTTCTCGCTTCCGTTGAAAATAAGATTGCCACCAACATCATGAATATGCGGTATTCAGAACCCCAATGATCTTTTGTCCTGTAAAATTTGCTTGTGATAAAATGACACAATGCCTCTGAAATATTTATAAGTTACATACATTTATTTCCTCTGAAAACTTATGGTAAGTAATATGTTTGGAACATCGTAGAGGAAATTCGAAATGAAGATGTTTACATTTATCAATGCTTCTGCAAAGTTGTCACATTATCGTTTGCAAACTAATGTTGTTTTAAATGCATTTGTTTTTGCCGTTGTATATTATTGTTTAAAGAATGGACCTATTTCACTTATTTTAGTTGACATTAATTCATTGTATGTGATTTTTTTTTAATCACTTTCTTTGAATATCTGTCATTGAATTAAACAGTCGATAAATTTAAATAGTAAATTGCTTTGTCATTTGAAAAATTTATCAATGTCATATAAACACACTTAATGCCATTGACAGGGTTCTTCATAAACCTTTTTCCTGTGTACAAGTGTTACTTAAAATTTTATGCACCACATTAGTTAAACATTTAGCACCACACAAAAATCCTTTGCGCCACAGTAAAATTCACTGCACCTTATTTACATTTACCCTTATAACAAGGGTCTGCTCAGATTTCGGTAGTAATTATAATGGGAAAAATGAGTAAGAAGTATTCTATGAATTTAATTGTAAAATTATGTCTGCCATTTTTCAACAAAATTTCATGGATGAATTGCAGAAATCAATGTTCTCACATTTTGAACCCTAGTAAAATTTTAAATGATGGAGAACCCTGACTTTTTTGCTTCTAATTTTGCATCTCTCCTGTGTACAACACACAATATTGTATGAAGAGATGGATGCAAGTTATTCTCATGATATATAAATAAAATTCTCTGATTTATCTATCTTTCAAAGTGTAAAGACATTGTAGTGTGTAGCTTAGACTGAAAATTTTTTGACAAATATTTCAGGAAAAGATGAGTAGTCTGGATGATGCTCAGAGCACTCAGGATCCTGAGGGAATGCTTGATTCTCAGACTCAGTATGTTGAGTCACCAAATGATGACAAATTTATAGACAAACAGAGAGCTGTCAATCTCCTGCAGGGATTCTCTAAACTCTACAGAGAAAAAGAGTTTGTGGATGTCACCCTTTGTGTAGATGAAACAGAATTTCCATGTCACAAAAATGTTCTCGCCATATCAAGTCCCTTTTTCATGGCCATGTTTTCTACAAATATGGCAGAGAGTCATCAGGATAAGATTACTTTGAAGGAGTTAGATCCACAAACTATGGGTCTGGTGCTGGACTACATCTACACAGGAGAAGTTGTGCTTTCGGAGGAGACTGTTCAACATTTACTTTCGGCCGCCAACAGATTTCAGTTGCTTTCACTTAGAAGTGGATGCGCTGAATTCATGATGAACCACATCACTGTGTCAAACTGTATTGGAGTGTACTTTTTTGCTAAAGCTCATGAATGCACAGATTTAGCAACAAAAGCCAAAGAAATTGTGAACAGTAGATTTACTGATCTGTGCAAACATCAAGAGTTTTTATCCTTGCCCTCAGACAAATTGGTTGAAATCATTAGTGATGATGATATCAATGTAACTAATGAAGAAACTGTTTACGAAGCATGCATGGAATGGCTCATGTCAGACAAAGAAAACAGAATGGCCCATTTAATGGAAATAATGAATTGTGTTCGATTTGCCAATATCAGCTCTTACTATTTCTGTGATAGAATTGACAGGAATAAAATACTAAAAGATTGTGAATCCTTGAGAAAAGTTCTGGACACAGTTAGGTATTTTCATATGTTACGCAACAGACAACATGAAATGGACCTGAATCTCATGCCTCGCAAAGGAATGGCCCACGAAACTGGAGTGATGATCATTGCAAATCCTTATACAGAGGAACAAATGAAAAAGTTCAATAGTATGGAGATGCTATTACCAAAGACTGGGGAAGTTATCACCATATGTAAACTACCTCAAAGTTTATACACTCCTGGTTGGTACATTTACTACATTCCATAATATACAAAGTACATGTACTAATTTAGAACTGCAATTCTGCTGTTTTTTCAAATTGCAAGATTATAAAATATCGAGCACTGAACTATTGTTATAATTTCATATAGTTCACAACTGTTAAAAAAAAAAGCGAGATTTTAAAACCTGCAAGGAATGCTTCTCACTTAATCCTCACATTTGATTTGGAACCTTCAGTATATTTTAGGAAAATCTCGTAAATCATATTTTGTTGAATCTTTAACTGAAGTAGGCATTTTATTTACTAATAAATGATTTGTGTAACATTTATGTTCCAGGATGTGCCATAACTGGAGATAACCAGATTTATTTGGCAGGTGGATCCATACGTAAGCTGAATTATCGCGGGTCTGTGACGACAGAGGGTGTGTCCAACAGCTTCTACGTCTTTGACCAGATAGAGAAGAGCTGGACTTCTAAAGCAAAGATGAATATGTCCCGATCCCAGTTTTCTTTGGTCATTGTTGATGGGTAAGTTCATGATATTTTATTGGCTATTATGAATTACAAGCTTTTAGATAAATGTGTGTTTTATTAAGCCGATTCCTTTATGGATGAAAGGTATAAAGTAAATTTTCTACGTTTTCGGAACGGATCATCTAATGACTGTATACTTTTTATATAAAAGTGTTTCATAAATCAATAAAGTTTTGATTAAGTCAGATTTGCCTTTATTTGCCTTTTCATAATTCTACAATTGATTTATGTTGGAAAAAAAATTTGATACTGAATATTTGCAATTCAATTAGTAAATAGATACCAGCATTTAAATGTTGATGCTTTATTAAGTACTTTAGGTATTTTGAAGTAGATATTTAGCCAACAAACAATTCAATTGAAAGTATTGATCTGCAAAAAAGTACATGTAATTCTATTGAATTCAATTTCACAGGTATGCTTTTGCCATTGGAGGTCAGGATGGCTCAGAAATCCTCAGTACAGTGGAACGTTATGACCCACACACCAATGCATGGATATTAGTGGCTCCCTTAGCAATACCACTGCGATTTATGACTAGCATCAGTCACAGGGGAAAGCTGTATGTCTTTGGTGGAGAAACAAGTGAAAAAATCAGCAAAACAGCTTACAGGTACACAGTGCTTGTTATATTTTAATGGGGATGAATAGATAATTTGAAGTAAGAATTTCGAAAAGCAGGATACAAAAGAATATACATTTGTATTTAAATTATGGATGTATTCCATGTCAATATTTATTTTTTTAAAAATTAGATTATTTTTGCTTTTGTATGATAGGACATAGAAAAAATGAAGCTCAAACACAAAACTCGTCATTAATTATACAAGATTTATACAAGGTTATACAAGAATATACATTTGTATTTAAATTATGGATGTATTCCATGTCAATATTTATTTTTTTAAAAATTAGATTATTTTTGCTTTTGAATGATAGGACATAGAAAAAATGAAGCTCAAACACAAAACTCGTCAATAATTGCAAATGAATGAAAAATGATAAGGGTTACAAATGCCCATTTTCGTAAACAGATTTTACACCTACATCTAATTCCTGAATAGTAATGAAGTCACGGTTGTTCCAGTGTGATAAACATGGTAACATTTGTCAATCACAATTCCTAGGTATGATCCAGCTGATGATACTTGGGTGGAGTTACCTCCCATGTCTACATCCAGGGTGCTGGCAGGGTGTGTGATTCACAAGGACAAAATCTATGTCATTGGTAAGTCATCAAATCTTTAATGTGTGCACTTGTTTCATGTTGGAGAAAGAGAAGAAAAAGATGACATGTAGTTTGAGGAAAGTTAATACATTCATAGCAGTCAGTAACTGTAAAAAAAAAAAAGGTCATTATAGACATAACAAGTACTGGTATACCAAGAGAAATAACAACACGTACAGAAAAAAATTTATTCATTTTATTGTAGATTTTAATTACATGCCTTTATATTATTTAGGAGGTAATTCTGAATTGAGTGACAAGTGGAAGAAGGAGTTTCTGCCGGAGCATTGTGTGAGTTCCGTGGAGGTGTTTGATCCAGCCACCGATACATGGAGTGAGGGCCCAGAGCTCCCCAATGCCCTCTGTGGAGCAGGTCAGAAAAACAAGGGGGCTCTGTCAATGTCATGTTAAAGTTTTCAAAAATTTCATGAAGAATTGATAACGCATTATCTCCCTTGACCCATATAAATTTTAAATATTCAACAGATTTGATTTTAAACTTATTTTATGAATTTTGGAGAGGAAAAAAAAGTAAATTAATGATGATTATTATGGAGTTCCTAGAAAATATTGAAATTTAAATATATATTTATTCCAGGGATAGTGAAATACAGCAATACGATTTTGATCGTGGGGGGTGAAGATGACAAGAGTTGGATGGCCGGCCTCTGCTGGCTGAAGGAGGAGAACGGTAGACAGACATGGGTGGAGGGACAGGAATTACCCACAGTGATGAGCACTTTCGGCTGTGTTGTGGCCAATATTCAGCATGATGTTTACAAATAGCAAGGACCTGATTGGGATTTTTTTCTCATATTACATATAAACACAAGGTTGATCTGACTTTTATACTCAATTTATTGCTCTGTACCAATGCACAATAGGCGATCCAGTTAATTCATAAAAAGAGAAGATTTTATGTAAAATTCTGTATACAGGGAAATATTTTTTATTTTCAACCCTTTTGCCCTCGCTGTCAGCTGGCAAATTTAAGACTGGGCGAATTCCAGTGTCTCAAATTATATATCTTTAAACACAACTGTATCTGGGCGATTTCAAGACGGAGCAAAACTGTTTATAAGTGTAGAAGAGCAAAATTTACACGGGCGAAAATAACCCTGTATACAGTACACATATTTATGCAGTGTGTGTTCGCTATTGTCTTGATTTAAACCAACTTTTATTTTGGCCAACATTATTTCTAGATAAACCAGTGATAAATTGGTTCCTAGCTTCGAATTTCCTTGAGGACACCATGTAGATAATCTCACAAAAATATGAGAGTCACAAGTTTGTGCCAAAAAATATTTCTGAGTTTCCACGAACTTTTAAAATTTTTCTGACATGCGAAGAAAAGTTCGTTTACAGTGTTTTATTTATTTTTATAACATAATACATAATGATTTGTTTGACCAGATTAAATCTTCATTCAACCATTCAAGATTGACAAAAACAAATTTTTTTACATTTAGCAACATAAGCTCCTTCATTGTTCTGTAATGGATATTTTATGCTCTAATTTTATAAATTTGATAAGCATATATTCTCTGTCTCTCTCTCTCTCTCTCTCTCTCTCTCTCTCTAACAAACACACTTTTAAACATAACACATCAATTTTAGCTTCATTTTTCTCTCAACGAATATACTTTTAGCATTTATCCTGGAATGTTACATAGTTCTTTCTACACTTGCTTATTCAAACCTCATATTTATGTTGTTGTTTTTAGGGTTTTCTAGTCACAAAAGATCATGGAGTTGCTAGCTCTGTAAGATCTCATTTACCGGTATTTTGGATAAATTTTGTTTTTTCTGTGGGTTATCATCTTTAAATACTGCCACTAACTTTTCATTATATACATGTAGATGTTGTGAACATTACATACTGTTTCAAACATGTGTACTTATCATAAAGGTTGTTAAACTTTGAGGTTTCACAGAAATGATTGGAGAAAGTTCCAAGTTCAATGCAATGTAAATAAATTAAACTCAAGCTGATTCAAATGTACAAGATTTTATATTTTGGTTTATATGTTTTGCAGAATGATGAAAATACAGTGTACATTTCAAGTATATATACATTGAAGTGTAAAGTTAAGATCTGTAGTGAGATTTTTAAGAAAGTAATATGTGCATATAAAGTTCTTAAATTGATCACTATAGAAAAGTATTATGGTAGGGTACTTTTTGTTTTCTTGCATTATGATGCTATGTTGAACAATGAATAATGGGCTTCCTGTAATTTGTATTGCTCTCGTAGAGTGTGAGAGTTGTTCTATCACATTTTTTATACACTGTATTATATGGACTAGGTTCACTATGGAGTGACATCTAGAAATAAAGACAGATATAAAGTTGCTTTTCATGTGTTTTTGATGCATGCGCGGATCTTGGAGGGGGGGGGGGGGGGGGGGGTTCCACCCCCACCCGTTTGAAATTTCAAACTTATTCAATTTACTGAAAATAAGCGTCGGACTCCCACCCACCCCTACCCCCTCCCCTTGCAAACACAATTATCTCCCGGAAAGTTTTTCTGGATCCGCGCACGTGAGGTATTGTCCCAATGATACATTTATCATTTATTTTATTGTATTGGTGGATCGGAATTTAATAAGCAACAATAGAAGATACCAAGTTTCTCAATCGCCGTCCATTTGTTTTGTACTTTGAATCCACAAAGTGGTTTTGATGTCCAACCCTTATCTTGAGGAGACAATCTCATCACTTTAAAAGAAAAGATAACGAAGTCATCATGCATCAGTGCATGTTAAATCAATAGAGATTCATTGTAGTTGAAGACATAGCACCATCTCCAATTATAACTAATGAACTTGAGAGCGTTTTAAAACTGGACATACTATAACATCTGTGGAGATATTGCATCTGTCTGTAATTGCTAATAAAGTGGACTTTCCGGCAAACCTTTGACATAGAGGGACATTTCACAATCTCTGCACGGATTGACCGCCATTACCTCACCTATCCTCGTATCCCCGGTTGTTCCCTGATTTCTCCTTAATCTCGCCAACGCTTCAATTTTCACTTCACTTGGTCTCCGTATATATACTAATATTTATCTACATCGACGCTACCTATTATCAGCTCATAATATTGACACTTTACATAGATGGAAAAGTGAAATTTATTTACTGAAAAAGATACTATAGGAAGTGGAAAAAATGGCCATTTGTAAGTCATTTTCTGTTATTAAAATGACTTACGCTTGCAATGAAGAGAAGCAAATTCAGAAATCGTCAAGGGTTCCAAAAGCGACCACGGTTCTCTCTGTGATTTGTTTTGGGATCTGCGCTTGTATTCTTATTTTATATGTTCAGACGACATATCAGGTACATAACTTGATGGAGCAAGTCAGCAATCTCAGCATACGGCTACAGAATGCCGAAAAGTATCAGTGGAACAACACGGTATGGCCAATTCTTTGAAATTTTAGACTGTTGTCTTTGCCTGTAGTCGACTAACTTCATTTCATTGTATGTATATGTTGCAGGACGCTTTACTTTATTTTGAAAGAATGCTGAATGAAACAAAGGGCGATGGGGTCATTGAATACCCCAGACATGCACAAATTAACAGAGGTATAACTTGAACAACGCTATTTTTCAAGAAATATTTTATAATTTGTTATATAGAAACTAATAATCAAAGAAATAAATAATGAAATTAATGTAATTATTTTTATAATGTGTATTGCTCAATTATACTAATGTGTGTTTATTATTTCAATTCAGAGGGACAAGGTTTAAAGAGGTTCTTGACGGGATTTTCAAGTAAGAAATTTACAAGCATTAATCGATTTTTGTTCTGATATGAAACAAAATCTGCATGCCTGTCATTGATTATGACAACTTTTCAAAGCACGCTCTATTTAACTATTTTAGATATGGAACTTTTGAATAAAAACGTAAGTATTCTTTTTAATTTACTAAAGTTAGAAAGTCACAATAATTAGGCTTACCCGGTATGTATGTTTCATATTCCAATAATAAAAGTTTAATAAATGTGTTTTAATACAACGTGTTCAGAAATTACAGCTTTTTATTTATGTTCTAAAATGTTCGGTCAATGTCATAGCACACTGCTTTATGTTTATAAACCAAAGGTTTGATTGTCGACATGAATATACATATGCATGTATGTACTTTTTACAGTTTGATTCTGGAGTGACCGCTGTTCATTACATTCCACACGAGTACAAAGACATCTCCCGAAATAGAAGCATCAAATGCTCAGGTGATAACGAGAATTATATGTTAGATGTTGAATGTGTGTGTACATGTACTTATTTCTTTAGATGATATCAACAGGCCCCGAGGCCAAGAAACTAAGACGAACTACTCACCTTGGAGCTCAATCTCACTTTTTCTACTGTAAATATATACATTTTGTCACATAAGTGAGACTGAGATCAAAAGTGACCTTGTCTAAATTTTATGGCCACGGGACCTAGTATAAGCAATATAAGGCAGCATCAGCTTCAAAAAAGAGGAGAAGAAAACAATCGTGTATGCATACATGGGATTCCACTTTTCTGTCAGAAATTTAGATATATTGACTTCATGAATGAGATTGCGTTGCTATGATTATGATTTGCAATACTGCTTTTTTTTATTTGTAAAGGTTCTTGTTGTCATGTCTGGTCTGGTATCTTCTGTGCAAACCAAACATTTTTGCTGAATGGTACGTCAAGTCGTCTGATTCTGTTTTTTGAAGTATCGTTCGTGATTTCCCCCTCCCACTTTTCACCACTCTTAACCCGTCAGTGTTAAGCCACCATTTTTCTGTGCATTGTAGATCCTTTGCACGGTGTCCAGTTCTTCACTCCGTCGCCATGGATGAAGTCAGAGCACATTGAGGAAGTCAAGCCTTTGGTGCAGAGTCAGACTGATACAAGCTCATTCTCTGTCACCAAGTCAGGTCTCCATCTCCTATATCTGAACGTAAGATAACGATATTCCTTCTTGTATATATTTGCAACTCCCACCCCACCCCTCATTTTTAATGCAGCTTGCAAGCAACTAAGTAATTTTGTGAATTCATATTGTTGTCCGTTAGTTTGTTTTTCTCTAAGAACAAATTAGAAAGGTTTTGCAAAATATTCCTCATTACGCGCGGCAAGTCTTATAAATTAAGAAATCCAATCGCCTTAAATTTTCTTACTATACATCTATATATTCTATGCTTGCGTTTTGAATATATTTCGAAAGTATCATTCAAGTATCAAACAGTTTATGTCAGCTTCAAAAAGTATACGATTATCTCATTTATCTTATATTACTGATACGATTAAGTAAATATTTGATTGTTATTTATTGTGATAAATATTTTGACGCTTCTATCTGTCACATTCGTAGAAAGTTGCACTCGTGAAGATAATGAAAATTGATATACATATATCTAGTATCCTAAGGTCAATAAACATGTATCATATTTGAAAGGTCAGTGTTTTGTTGTACATGCCAAATCGCCTTGTTTAGTGAAACTCTCAAAGTTTCATATTTTTTCGTACGTCTTGCCCTCCTTGCGAATTCCTGGGGAAAACGAAAGAAAAGAGACATCAACTGTATTTCACAGCATACTGCAACCGGCCTCTACACAACACCCTGTTCTCTTCACAGTCATGCACGGTCCCATTGTGTCCCAGTATTAAATCAAAGCGCTGTTCTTTCCATTGCTTATATAATAGTCATGGCCCACAGGAGTTATATTCTGTTGTCAAATTAACAAAGGATAATTCCTAAAGAGAGCTCGTATTACAACTATGAACGTTTTGCTAACAGTATTGCAGTCCTTTTCTCTCCTGATATTCGTGCACGTTTCGCTCGAAAGTAATCGTGCAATACTCTCCCTTTGACAAAAATGCACGTATTGCACTTGGTTTGACACCATCTTGTATCCGTTCAGATTCTGGTACAAGCCACAAAGTCCTCACACGACATTGCCATCTATATCGACGGAGTCAGAAAGCTGGACTGTCGTGAGAGCTTGGATTATGTTCGGTCGGACCTCTCCAACCCTTACATGTTTTCCAAAGGCAAAACTTGCAGTGTATCTGCGGTGTTCTTTCTACAACAGCGCAGTGATCTCTCCATCCGAGTCCTCACATCTCAGACTGCAGTTATTCTGAAACCTGAAAATACAAACTTTGGTGCAATATTACTTAAAACATGAAAAAAAACTTCTGTATATGAAATAAACTTGAAAATGTTTATTGTTGGTTTTTTTTTTCTGAAGTACCTGGTATAATATGCATGTTGATATCATTGTGAATTAGAATTTAGCAGCAGATTCCTGAAATACTTAACAAATATAATTCGAACTCTTTCAGCACGGTGTATATACAAGTTTTATTTGAATACTACAAAATAAAAAAAATGAGTAATACACATATATCTAAACGCTTAAATATGCACATCTTTACAAATTCAATGTTTACTATTTCATATCTTTAAAACTTTACCTGTACAGGTATATAACTCTTGTATGTTTATATATCGGTGTAGGTATATTTAAAATTCACGGGGTCGCAACGATGCGTACGCTTGTAGTAAATGTTTATCAAAAATGTAAATATTGTTATCATAACTAGACTCCAATTACTCCAAGGCCATTCAATTAATTAGGAATAACTTTAAACGAGTTAATAAGAACTGTACACTTGTGACCTAGTTTGTATAGATGTATTTTTACCATTCGTAATTGACTATACGACACTGAGCAGGGTCATATGGTTGACCGGAATTCTGCGAATCGGGGACTTGGTTCCCGTTACGGCACAGGAAGTACTCCCTATCTTCCCGGGAAAAATATCCGGCTACAGTAAAAAGAAATATGTGAAAAAGAATAAATTTCAATGGATTATAATTCTGGACACATTTGCTTTTTACTCGGCCGCTTCAAAATGTGCAGTTAGTGACATTTTTGAAAATGTCTGACACGAAAAAGAAAGTTGAACATTTTTACGTTGGTTTCTATGTATCAAACGTCGCAAAATGCGCGCTTATTACCTTTGGTTTTGTGTACTTTGTCTGGTCTGCTTACGAAATATCAACGTTAAAGAGCGAAGTGAAGGATCTTTCGAAAGTTGTAGCATCTATTTCACCAGGAGGCAAGACAGTTTCAAAATCTGTAAGTAAACAAACAATGAAAAGTACAGCAAAAACTCTCAAATGTTTTTTCTGTTATCTTAAAATTCTTTACTTCATTCTTTTGTACTTTGAAGGTCTTTATTTCTGTTTCAGAGTTATCCTAGTTCCTTTGTTTCATTCAGTCATACTGTCCAGGTTACTGAGGAGTTAAAAAAGATTCGACTTAAAAGAGGCATCGAGAAACGTGAGTTTTAATGTAGAAGCAGGTAATCAAAACATGCATATCATATGCATAAAATATGCAAATTCTTAAATATATTTCAAAACCTTTAATCATTATTATTTTCGGTGTTGTTACATAGTTTAAAAATCGATTAGCAAAACTGGAGGATAAAATTAAAATGCAAGTGAAAATAACTCCGAGCAAAATTTAAAAAGAGGATCCGAGCACCGGGAACCTTTTCTAATGCTGACTGGTAAAGGGGGACATTTGTTTTTATTTAAAGAAAAGAAAAAGAGAAGGAAACAAAAAGGAAAAAGGAGGAGAAGATGTAAATGTCCTCCAGGGCCTGCTGGTCCTCGGGGTTCTCGTGGAGAGAAGGGGGATGCTGGTAAGCCTACCTCCCTCTGTCTGTTAATAGAAAGTTTGAACAAATGTTCAAAAAGTCTCACCTTTAAGATAAACATCATAGTTGTAACAATTTATTTAGCCATAATATCTGTAAATGTTAGGATTAAGCATAAGAATATGCATGCTGGGCGTTTTCTTGTCCACATGTGCTTCTTATATACCCCGATTTTTTTTGTATGTTTCAGTCTAATTTTTACATGCAATTGTCTAATGATTCTGCTAGATTGAATAGGTTGTATTTTATTTAGACGGTCTGGGAAATAAATGCTTAATCAGCAATAGTGAATTGTTATTGTTTTCTTATATTGTAGGTGTACCCGGTGCAGCTGTAAGTAAAATACATTAATTTTTTTTTATTTTACCCAGTGGCTGTAGCTCCTGACTTCTACTAAATGTATTGCTTTCTTAATTCACCGTTTTTAAAACAACTTCCAAAAATGTAATCAATTATTACTAAAATCTATTAATGCGGCGTTTCTTCCAATTTTAGTGCTCTGTCAGAGCTGCCCATTTTGTGACTACTCCTCCTAAAGCGAAAGGCAAGTATTCTTTTATTATGAAAACATTTCGATTAAAAGATTTTGACATTTATTCAGGAATCATGTGGTGGGCTACAACTGTCAATATGTTTCCTACTTTAAACACTTATTGCAGATTGTATCTTAGAGGAATTTAAAGTTTATTGTCCCGGGAACAGAACATTCTGGAGCGCAAGTGAGTGCAATAATTCAATGCAGGTGTCTTCCAAATATAATTATACAATTAGTTTTAATTGCACTTATAAACAAATTAACAGATGTATTAATATATGAAACAGATATGGTTTTAAATTCTCCACCTATAATAATTTGAAGATGGGGAAGAATAGTTCAAAGTTAATATATCCATATGTTATATAACTTATATATCATATATTTTTCTTTAGAAAAAAGCAATATGACAAGTAATTGTAAAGAACACAATCTTAATCCAACAGTACATATTTTTTAATGAAAGACTACTTTCATTATTTGATTATGAAAAAGCGAAAATTTTACTTGCAGACAAGTCCGAACCTATACCATACTTCCAAGAAGCTGAGTGGATGAAAAATAAGATGAACAATTCAACACTGAAAATAAGATCTGGCAAAGGCAACTCTTTTGAAGTCCTTCAGTCGGGACTTTATCTAATGTATGCCCAGGTAATGCAAATTCCAAAAGAAACACCAATGAATGCATGTTTCTAATTGTAGGAATAAATTCATAATTGATTATAAATGTATTGAATTCATTGAATGTATATGCATTAAAGCATTGTTAAAATATAATGATTACAGATAGAGAAATTCTCAAAGGATCCCCGCGAGTTCTTCGGACTATTTGTCACGGACAAAACTGATTCGAATGAAAAACGAGTGTTTCACTGTGCTGATAGCATAGACAGTTATGAACATAATGCCATTTCCGATTTCTTCAATGCAAAGGAAAAGACGTGCAATATGATGGGTTTGCAATATTTGGAAAAAGGTGACATTCTGCGAATTAAAGCAATCACACCGAACACGGCTATAACCATCAGCCAGGATAAGACCTTCTTTGGCGCAGTTTTGTTTTCATGACTTGATTTAGTTTTAAACCCCAAGTTTGAAGGAACTGAGAAGGAAAATATTGTTTCCAATTCTGACAACGGACAAACAACAACATATCACCGGATATATTTTTCTTTTTTTATTTCAAAACTATCTCGATTGGGGTAGAAGTCGTGTAAATAATAACTTTGCTTGATCTCATGTACATATATGCTGTGATAAAAAAAAAGAGTGAAGGAAGAAATGTTTGATACGGGTTCTAGTGAAATGATATATTTTACTTGGCCAAGAATTATGCATGTTTTTCCTTAATTATAATCTTCTACTATGAATTTCGTATGAATACACGTGTGTTATTTTTCTATTTAATGAAAAATAATAGATGTGTTTTATTGTTAGCTTGAACTGACATTTAGTGACTGAATATTCAACACTCAGTTTTCCCTCCAAACTACCCTTTAGACAGTTTTAGATGACACTTAATTTTTGTCTCTATCTTTTTATACTTTTATTGTGAATTTGTTGACTCGGGTGATATTGAGGTGCATGGAGTTTCACAGATATCCTCAAATGATATTTAATTTTAATTGCGATTTATTCAGTTTAAAGAAAATCGAAGCTATACATAAACTTATACGAATTTCCCAAAATTGATAGCAGTGCATGTTGGATGAATGCCAATTTGGCAAAATTCCAATTATCATAGACGTTAATATAGTACGCAATTGGAACGATGCATTGAAAATTTGCACATTACACCTTATATTGACAGATAAAATACACTGCAATTGGTGTAAAGCTGCATATTATCTATCCAAATGCAGCACGTGGACTGTTAAACATCAAAATTTAAAAAATGGGGGATAAGTTTTATCAAAAACTTATTCGATTTTATACAACACATACCAAAATTTTGTTTCTATAATGTTGTAATTTTAAAACTTAAATTACTGTTATACAATAATTTAAGAACGTGATGCTTCATATCAAAATTAAAAGGATTTCTATCAATTTACTCATACGATTGTAGTAACCTCCATTTTAACTCCAAGTTACTGCTAGTCAGAGTTGAAACGAGAGTGGTCACTTGTACTGCTTAACATCCTTTCCAGACTATTGTAAAGAGTGAATGTTCCTGTTGGTCATAAAGACTAATCCATAAAATGTCTTTTATTCTTATTCACAAGGACCAGTCCTTTTCATCGCGCTTTTAACGAATTCCAAATTGATTTTTTGTGAAAT
This sequence comes from Magallana nippona, assembly GCA_033439105.1. NCBI lineage: Eukaryota > Metazoa > Mollusca > Bivalvia > Ostreida > Ostreidae > Magallana > Magallana nippona. The sequence goes on along the minus strand of CM065920.1, from coordinate 19,253,970 downwards.
ATATGATAATAAATTAGTTCTCTACAAATCTTTTTTGAAAAGTGTAATCTTAGATAACTTTTCTTGGTATAGTAAATTATTACCCTTGGAGAAAACAGTTATGTGATGCAATATCAATACTTGTATCGATGAAGACTTGTATTGTATCGGCTCATTGAAACGGGTCCTATTCTTTGTTCGTAAGTTTCATTACTACAGTTTTTTTATATAGGTATATGTATATGTTTTATAAAGAAACGTTATATCTCTATAAAAACATGACATGACGCAGGAAAATATTCCATTTTAAAAAAAAATGAAAATATATAATTCTTATAGTATTCTACCTCGCTACGGAAAGATTCCTATTATCTACAATTTACTTGCGATACTTTTTCATTAATAAATAGCATAGGGTCACGGATACCTATCGAATACAAATTAGATTAAAGCTCACGTCAAGGTGAGAAAAACTTACTTCACTATTTTTTTATTCACTTCACAACAATGAGGTATCCGATTTCAAGATGTGATTTTGCGGCTATATCGAACACAGTTCAGTGATACTGTTTTACAGTATATGTAATTCCATTCATAAATAAAATGAAACATTTGTGATTTGCACCTTACCTTATTTCCTTTAATCACAGGAAGAATATTCTTGTTCATAACCATCACACACATTTAAGAATTTTTTTGTGCCCATTAAACGATTTCGAAGAAAACCACAATTCCAGTTTTCGTCGAACTGCTTATGACTGAGAATGTGGCAATATATATATATGGAATTGACCCCACAGCTGAAGTATACTCGAGTTATTTATAAAATTCAAAATTTCCAAATTATGTGGGTAAGATGTGTTTATAAAAATAGTACATTGGATTTTTCCAAATGCCTATAAATAGCTGGGGTTTACCCTATTGCTGTCCAGTTTATCTACAAATAAATTCCAAAGACAGGGAGATTTTTCCTCATTTGATCTGACGAATTCTGACTGAGTGGATTTTAAGTATGTAGCCAGTAAGTAATGGATTTTTTATGCATTGATTAAAGTAATAGTTTTAAAGGTTTAAAGAAAAAAGTGAACAATAAGTACATACCACCAACAAAATAAATGGAATTAATGTTTTTTAGAACTTGTATTGACCTAGTTTATTATCCTATCAAAATTTGCATATATACTTTTCAAACTTTGTTTTTCTTTCAACAATTACTTTGTAACGAATCGGTTTTAAAAGTTATGTTTAAACAGTTATTTACGTATTAATAGTAAAGACACCTGTATTAGGGTAATTAGGTTAGTAGTACACGGTCTTGTTTGGGAGGAGCTCGGCCCTGCCATTATAAGCTGCAAGGTACTACATGGTGTTATTCATAAAAAGGAGATATTTTCTTTAGCAGAATGTCTTTCTGGCATTCAAATTTGTTTGGATTGAAGCCGTTTTCTGCAAATCAAAAATTGCATGAAATTACTAATGACCAAATCTAATGGATCAAAACTGGTAAGAAAAAAGAAAAATTCATATAATCCTCAAATATGTAATTTACTAATAATTTAATTATCTACAAGAATGCAACTCAATCCCTTTTTTTATTTTGCTTAATTCGATTTGATTTAACTAGAATGAATGAATTAGAACGAAAATGTGTTTTTCAACAAATTTTCACTGACAAAATATGAAACAAAAAATTGAGCATCGTGTCGTTCAAATTTTTGTGTAAAACTAAAATAATATAGAAATATAATTAGTCTATTAATTATTATATGAAATAGTTCGATTAAAGTTTAGAATATAATGTTCGTATTTTTTACATTTCTAAGGAATAAATATAGCATTTCTTTTCTTTTTCTTCAGAGTGGCCATTTTGAATAAAGAATGCTGGAAGAGAAAAAAGGTGACATTTTTTTAAAAAAGTAACAAAACTTATATATATTATTGCAAAATTATTATGTTATAATTGTATAATCTGTAAAATAACAATTTAATGGAATAAAAACAAATTAATGAAATGGTGAATATTTGACTTAAAAATTAGAATGAATTTATAGCATTGGTACTAAAGAATATTCTTTACTTTGTAGATAAATGACGCTTCCTGTGTGCTCCTTTCTTCAGTAAACACCAAATGTATGTATCTGAAACACATAGATTCAAAGACATGTATTTTTTAATATATTACATGGACATTTATAAATACGTTATATGCTTTTTGAAAAATCTGTTCAACTCCAAGGAAGGACAACTCTAGCTGTGTTAGGCAAATGTTTCTCTGCTTTCTGAGATCTATTAATTTTTCGAATCTCCAGTCTATTGAAGATGATCACATTAACTGCGGAGTACATATACTTGAGCTTTTCTAAACTTACAAAAATCATATGCATGATTTGTCTTTTTAATTATAAGGAAGGATAACTCTAGCTGTGTTGGCAATTGTCTGCTAGCTTTCAAAGATATATCTTCAGTGTGTTGTGGTTGATCACCTTACACCTGCGTGATATACCTGACCCCGTTGTGTGAACATTTCTAAACTAATTATAAGGACATTGTATATCTGTGTATGTGTCTTAACTACCCAGGTAGACAACTGGGTCCCCAGGCCATTGCTAATGACCCTAACAAAAACTAGGACCAACACAGAGTTCCTGGAATTCACCCAGTTCGTGGAAACTACCAGCCGACATCTGTCAATCTGCTTTGATTGATTTTTTCAGCCCCCACCCTTCGGAGGCAACCTTTGAGGGCATTATTTGTGGAAAAATGCTCTACCATCACTGTCCATATTTTAGAGAGAAATGCAAACGTATTTGATTTTAAAGAAACAAAATTGGACCATTCTTTAAGATCTTAAGAGTATATGCAATTTATCACAATATTATATAGCATTTTTAGTTTCCTTTAGTATACCTCACAAGATCATTGACAGACAGGAGGTCTACATAATGTGCATATATGCGTTTTTCTGAAAATGGATGACCTATAATAACACTATTTTTTAATCTAATTGCGTCTATGCAAATCCAAATTTAGATATTTTGAAACATAACCCCAAGGCCGATATCGAAATCGGTCGCCCTTGCATACATTGTAAGAAATTTCCAGTGACATGCCGGCGAAAAAAAAATTATATATAGCTCTCTGTCTAACAAAATGGCGCTAAATATTGCGTGTCCGTATAGCGACTGAATTCTATGACTGACAGTTCTTATTTAGTGCAAGTTTGGAGTTCATTTGTAGTTTTTAGTTTCACTCGCTTTTCCTCTGCAAAATGGATCACGAGTGTCAGAGTTTAAAACCACCAGTTGTGAGTGACAACCATATTCGGGAAAACTGTCCCAAGTGTGTCCACCTGCAGAGAAGATACTGTGTTTCTTTATGTGCAGTGTGTGCAATATTTGCATTTATTAATATGGTCGTCCTAATTTATATCCTAGGACAACACAACGCAAATGTTGAGTCGGACATTTTGAACCAATTGCATGTTTTGCAGGCACGTATCGAGAACCTTGAAGCTATCAACAACCGAGCGTTGTCGGTGGCGACCGATTTGCACTATGATGTAAGTTACTATTAAAAGCATATCTGTTACCTTCCGTCGCAATCTTGTCAATAAAGAACATAGGCGTCAGAACCGGGTGGGGGGCGGCTTAGCCCCCCACTTTCAATTTGCTTCTGACGCCACTGAAGAATATATGAAACATGAAGATATTTTAATTAACCATAACTTGTCAATTGATATGTTTATTTTTATTTATTAGATAGGATGGCTCCCATAAAAATATGACATGCAAATTTTATTAAATATATATTATACTATGTTTTTACTGGATACAGCTGGAGGACATTGTTTTCTTTTTTAATACATGAGTTGTGTTGTAAGTTGAAAGTTATAGAAAATTTATCATGACTATAAAATAACATTTTTTCTCAACGCACACTAAGGCATAGCTCAAAATGAATATTATGCTTATCACTTTAACTTGATATACAGGTACATACTAGTACATCACCACCAAGAGGAGTTTCTGGTTAATTATGCTTATTTATAATATTTCTTAAATTACAAAACTTTAAAACTAAAAAGATCTTTAATTTTCTTATTACAATTGACCAGTCTCAGGCTTCTTCTCCGACTTTAATCTCAGTAATTTTCTTCTATACAAAAGTACATTTAATCTTTTCAGTCAGTGGATTTGCCAGCAAAGGAAGGCAATGCTTTTCCCTTGCCTGTATTTTTTAAAGATAGAAGAGTAAAACGAAGGGCCAAGAAAGGTCCTAAAGGAAAAAGAAGACACAAACCAAAGGTATTATCTTTTCTGTGTGGTGTGGAGACAAATATATTTTTTTTTCAAAATGAACAAAAAATTACTTACTGATCTTCAGATGATCAAGATTGCTCAAGTATCATGTCTTCTAATTATAGTCTGTAATCTTTTGAAAATCAGTATCCCGACGAAATATTATATTCTATATGATAATGCATTCTGTAAAAAATAGAGAGGCATTTCGAAATTAAATTGATAACAAAATAAATTAGCTTGACAAATATTGATTAAAAGTTACCATCAAGGCATTATTTTTGCGATACATCTTATTTCAATTTCTGGTTTATCTTTATCGCGAATATGCACAAGGAATAAAATACTGGCTTCCGACACACCGTCTGTATAGCAACAAAGTGTGATCTGTTCAATTTTGACCAATAGAAATAACCTAGGAATTATCAAAACAACAAAACCAAGAATTGATTAATTTTGTTTGTTGAAGTAAGAAATCGTAAAAATAGATAAAACAAAATGGCCACTATTTGTCTTTTATCTGGTGATATTAATATATTCTTTTAAGATAAGTTTTTGCGATACATTGAATGTATATCAATCTAAAAGTTTTTATCAAACCTAGAATATTCAACAATTTTCTGTTGATATTTACATTAAATTTAATTGGTTGGAAATTTCAACCAATTGAAATAAACTTCCTGGTTTAGTTTAGCCTACTATATAAGCAGGAGAATATATTTAAATTTAACCCAAGAGTGTTACATGGGACTATGGGGTCATACCCATTTGTCTACCACCGTGTCGTATTGACTCTATCAAGGTCAGCTACCCTATTGACCGTTGAAAAATTTAGGTCAACAATTTGGGCCGGGTTTATTGTTGTTTGCCTTGACGCTTTGCCTTTGAGACCAAATAATAGTTGGATGCTCGTCTCTCTTAAGTTATTCATGACAGTAACTTTTATCTTGAATTAGGTTCTACAATTGTATGAAGTATTTCAGGCTTAAAATGATTTGTCATTTTGGCAACTACAAATGTAATCTGCGTACAGGTGCATTTGACCGTGACTTTTTTTTTTTTTATGTAAAAACCATTAAACGATTTGAAAAGTATATGAACATAGTTTGGTTCATATGATATAACACATTTTTATTCCTTTAAGTGACCATTAAAATCTTTGCACTTGTGTTAAATAAAGAAATCTTTAAAACTTTAAAAGATTGTACACAAGTTCACTATTTTATTTATTCAAACTGTCATGATATACAGTAATAGGGAGTTAATAAAACAAATATATGTACACTGTGATATTTTCACCATTTGTATATAAACAAATACATATGTATTTTGGAATAAAACAAATATGTAATTTCATAGTAATTTTATTTTTGTAAAATAAGACGAAATGACGTTAGAAAGCGCAAGTCTATAAGGAAAGAAGCTTTATTTTATAATTTATGTAATAGAACTTACTCAATGGAGTTATGTTTAAATAATTCAGATTTCTGGGGGTTTTTTTTGGATAATATTGACATAATATACTAAAATCAATTGCCCATGTCTGCAAGGAAGCATTGTAATTTTTAATAAAGGAAGATTAAAAAAAATGTTTGAAACATTAACTTAATTTGCTCTTCGAAATTGCGCTATGATGTTTGATAGTTTGCAATATGGAAACGGTTTCTACACGTGCCAGCATTTGCCGGAATTCTCGTCCTAGTTTATCCTTTCTCTGTTATTATGCCTAAACCTTTTGTTTTCGTGAACACCGTCCTCCGCTCCGAGGTTGTTTCCAGATCTCAAATTACAACATAAATTAAAATGACTTCCTTTGGCAAGGGAATGATGTATATTTTATTTTTGAATAGAGATCTCCGATATTTATTTTGACTGAATTTGTGAAAAATGTATTTTATTTAATAGATGTATATGTGCTTTAGACGACAATTCTTAATAGCAATTAAAATAGAACTGGATGAAAAATAATAAAGTACTCGTCTTTGCAGTTGATTTTTAACAGTAATTTCATTAATTGAAAAACAACAGCAATAAGGTTTTTGCAATATTTTCATGATCAAAAAAATATTGTGACCCTACCCGTCACAAAACTGACGACGGTATGCAGAGGACACGTTATCTTTTTCCACTGTAACGTTTCTATCAGTATAAAACTCAAATTAGTTTTCAGCTGTGAAATTAATTTGAAGAAAAATTTATGTAATCTGTTTGATATATTCTCATTATTTTCAAGATCGATGCGGTACATATTGAAGGTACAGGGGGCGAAAGTTATCCCGAATTTCCCAGGGGTAAATATGCATCTTTTGTTATAAGATGTTAAATGTTCTCTTTCATTTTGATTTATTGTTTACAAGGATGCTGATACTTTGAGCAATCATGATCTCTGTACCTGTTTAAGTATATTTTGACTACCAAGCCATACTCTTGGAATAAATGCTTTATGTCATCAAAGTTTGTCAACTAACACAAACTATGTTTGTGTAAAATAAGCTAAATTTTAATTTTAGTAAGTATTACATTGATGTCAATGATATTAATTGTTTTGTATTTCAAAATAAGTGTCTCGGTATAAAAAATGTGTACAGAAGTAACTTTATAATCAATATTTATAGGTATATCTGATGGCTACTTTGTTGACCACCCAGCTTCCTTAAGGCGTAAAAATGATAACAAATGATTTAAAAATGATGCTATTCACGCTGTTCTTGTATGTATGGTTATATTCGCATTTTATTTCTAAGTAGGGCGAGCTTGCACGGAGACATTTTTTTTTGTTTTTTTTTTAACATTATTTTAATTTCTTTATATCTTGAAGGAAAAAAGATATGATAATTCAAGACTTTAAGAAGACATGTTGACTGTTTTAAAAATATTCAGATAAAAAGCTAATTTTAATAAATGAAACCGGCGATACAGAGAAAAGATGATTAACATTACATAATGGACTTTACTAGAATAACTAATCCTTAATATTAGTTTGGGTGTTTACACATCGATTCGGAAAAACTTCCCTTTGCGATATCGCAGATAGTAATTTTATTAATATCCGGTAAGCCTAAAATGTATTAATGATTTGAGATATTTAAAAAAAACAATAATGATAATGATGTTCAAAAATAGAAATGAAAACAAATATTTATTTTTTACTTTTCTCAAATAACTTCAAAAACGAGTATCGCAAAAAAAAGAAATATGGTAATACAGGTAATACAGCGTTTTAAACAGATAACAAAATGGCATTTAAATTTATAACAGCGAAAATAAGTTTACACTATTAACGTTACAAAGTCTTTAAACGTGGAAAAGTTAGCTAAAATATTTTAAGCATTTGTTTGGTATTATTTCATGACTTCCTATAAATGCTGCAGTGCATTGGAATTGTCCAAATGACCCTTTCCCGTTAATCTTGTGAGGCGCATACATCCAACAGGTAAAATAAAAAAAAAACCATTGGTTTCACAGATGAAAATAAGAAATGAACAGAGAAAAGCTGTCAAATTCTTGCCACCAAGACGAAATGTATTCTAACAGTATCCACTTGTTTGGGATAATCTAGGAGGGCTGCAAACTTAAGTGAAATCCTTCTTATTGTAGACTCTAGAAGCTATCCAGATTGAAGGAGAAATAGACAATGATCCGATAGCAAATGAACACTGGGCTTACGGTAAATGTAGTCCTATTTCCTTTTGTAGTTTACTGGGCTGCAGGTGGTGGGGTATCAGGAGGAACATAGACCAAATGGTAATTCCACCCTTATCGTTGGTTACCTGTGGTTTCACAAGTAATTCGTTTTTAGCAATGCATGGCTATTGGTTGGGAATGCAGCAGCCTTGTGTGTTAACTTTATTTAGGAATGATTTGGTAGAGATAAAGTGACAGTTAGTCACCATTATTTTTCTAGACTGCTGTGTTGCCCGTTTTGCATTTGTCTGGGAGAGGTGGTTACCATGGAAACGGTAAATTTTGCTTTCATTGTAGCCATTTTCCTTTTTTCAATATTAGCTCTAGCATATTTTTCATTTTTTGACACTTTTAAGCTGCAAGTCCCTCAAATTATATTTGCATGAACTTATGTGCATTTTTAAAACTAAATTTAATAAACAATTTTTTTGTATCTTGTTGCTTTGTCTGGTTGTGGGGAAATCAATGTCATCACTTTCAAAGTTTATTCATATTTCAAGCATTGCATATTCAAAGTTTTATATTGTGGTTAATTATTCTCTGACAGATAAATAGAAAGAAATGTAACTTCTTTAAGCTTTGAAAACGGCCATGAAGAGTGACATGTGACAGGAAATCACTCTTGGTTTGTATTGGGTCGTCAAAATTTAACAACTAATCCTAAAATATTCACAAGTTGCCACTCTCAAGTTTGTTGTTATTGTTTCTCTTGATATTAAAAGATATTAAAATCTAAATTTAATGCAGTGTCATGATTTCTCAAAGTATTATGCTGTTTGTTAATCGTTTGATAAAATACATTGATAGATATAGTATAGCATTTAAAACAACAATCTTCATTTACAGAAACTCTTTCAGGAACATTTCACAAATGGGAGTACGCAGACTGGTTTTATAATCTCAATAAGAAAGAAAAGGATAAACAGTTTGAACTGTTTTTCGGGAATGGTACACTACAGGTGAAACAACCAGGGCTGTATCTTGTGTATTCTCAGGTCAGTATTACTGCCCAGACAGTGACATACTATTTCAGCAAATATTGTAGAATATTAATTTTTAACTCATCTAAGCTGAGAGCTGAAATGAACTATTCTGATCACTGTATTCGACTATCCATCTGTCTGTCTCTGTAAACGTTTCATATTTTTGATTTCTCCAAAACTACTTGGCCAATTTAAAGTCCTAATATAATTGGGAGATAATTTCAAGAGGAGATAATTTAGAATTATTCAATTTTGTTAAAAATCTTCTACTCAAAACCATTTGGCAAGAGAAGTTGAAACTTGTGTGGAAGAATCCCAGGAAGTGTAGAGTCAAGTTTGATAAAATCACGATCCCCGGGGGTAGGGTGGGGCTACAATGGAGGATTGAGTTTTTATATATGATAAAATAGAGAAAAGTTTTAAAATGTTCATCTCAACAACTGAAACAAAAGTGGCAGATTGTTCAACATTAGAATGAGTGGAGAACAATTTTTAAACAAGATCTACTCTTCTAAATTGTCAATATAATTTGTGTTTTATTAATTTGATAACATAAAGCTAATTTGATCGCAAAATCGCAAAACAAAAATTATCAAATGTAAACAGGGATGTGATTTTTTAAATTTATTTATTCATTTTTTGCCTTCGTTATTTCGCTTGTGTATTGTTTTTTATTAATATCAGTAAAATTCTTTTGAGGACGTATGTATTTGTTTTATTCCTGAATTGAATTTAGTAAATTTGGTTTCTGAGAACAATTAATAGCATAAACATGCTGTGACAAATGCATTTTAACCTTTTCATTTGTAGATAACCTTAAAAGGAAATGGAACCCAAGGATACCACGTTATGAGGAATGACAAGAATCCGATCTTAGCGTGCTATTCGAACAACATGATGCTGCATGAGGAGGATAAGACTTCTTGTTTTACAATGGGCATGTTTAAACTCGAAAAAAACGACATCATTTCTGTCAAACACATTTCTACATCGGGGGTTCGAGCCGTTTTTACTTCCAATGCTTCCTTTTTTGGTCTTGTGAAGCTAGGAAAGTTCAATAAAAGAGGTGTCGTCCTGACTGTTTAACGTAGAAAATAATGAACATTTATATTTTGATTGCAAAATATAGTTATTGCAAATGATACGCAACTGCAAATGTTGGCATAGCCTTTGTAAGTTGCCTTTTAAACATTTCATTTTTATTGTGAAACTGCTTTTAAAGCTGTCAATCTACCTCAGTCATGCAATTGTAAATAAGTTACTTAATATTTTGTTTCATATTAAGATTGTAAATAGTGTTATATATCAAATGTTTGTTATTGTTTTTACTTTAGTATGTAATAAAATACCAATTTAAAAATATGTTGTAATGACTTTTACCAAAATAATATAATGGAAAGCTGTTGACATTGACTAACAAAAGATTGACATTTGAACTCTTTCCCTGTCTTTGACTATTATAATGGTATTGTCTTGAAAGAGCATGAGGAAGAGATGCTGTTCGATGATATCGAAATAAATATCAAATAATAACAAAAAACGATATAGTGTTTTGTTTGTGTGGTTATAATCTGACTCTGGAGTAGATTAAAAATGTGTATGTACGGAAGTTTTTTTTATCTCAAGAATGGTTACTATACTCTGTCCCAAGTTTCTGCTTCTGCCACTTTTTGCGTAATATCTTGATAATCATGAATACCTTAATGCCCAAACTACATACATTCACTAGAATGAAAAAAGTCCAGATTACCGTATCTGTTCCGAAAAGCCCCCTCTAATGCTTCAGGTTTCAATACACAATCAAAAATAGAAAGTCTACGGGGATTTTGCATTGCAAACAATATTAGATACCCCGGATGATAACGTTAAAAAAATTGTGCGAGGTGTTCCGAGTACTTCCAAATGGAGAAAAAATGTAAACATTTCCAATTTTGAATCTCCGTATGATGTTTGATTTAGTGCATGTGAAATGATCATTATCAGACGATGTATCAATGAAGAAGTCTTGGATTTTTCTTTTTTATCGATTTGAATTGTACTTCATGGACAGTTATGTTTATTTTCAAAAATCATCAAAAAGTGACGGAGGCAATAACTTGGGATATACTATAGCTTACAAACGAAAAAAAAACGTCCTGGTTTGGTGTAATCAATTATTGAACTAAATTAAAGAATATGAAAAAGTGCTTGTTAATGATAGTTAAAATTAAAATGGATTTCAATAAATATATGATAAACATGAAAGTAAGCCATTCTCCTTAAACTTATGTTTGGGTGTGTATCTTTTCGTCCTACTTCAAACCCGCAGTGTACTAAAATCATTAGTGCACTCAGATTTTGTGTGCTATATATATATATATATATATATATATATATATATATATATATATATATATATGCTTGAAACTGATGATATGTGTTAAGGAGAGAAAAGTTATACATGTACTTGCAGTTTGGTTACAGAGTAATGACCTTTTAAGTGCTGTAGAATTTCGTTTGCTTTTAATTTGATAACTACGAAAGCCCATTGAGCTCATTTTCGAAGGTAAAAATTTTTTTTTTTTGCAAATGAACGCGTTACTTTTGCAATATAACGCGAAACTTTCGCGAATAAACGCGTAATATTCGCGAATATATGCGAAATTTTCGCGAATTAACGCGTAAAATTTGCGTTAAATGGCGAAACTTTTGTATTTTGTATACAGTAGGGATTATATTGAGCGAATTTCCAATCAATATCAGTTCAACTTTTATTTTATATTAGGTTATAGATTAAAAGTTTTAGGGTTGCTTGTTCAATTCTCTTTATGTTCAGTATACTTCCTGTAACAGTTAATAATAGATTGACAATTAAACTATTAACATTTTGTCAGCATATAAGTAGTAATATAAATTCCACAGTGATTATATCTAAATATTTACACGTGGATCCAAAATAAAAAAAGGTCCGATAACAATGTGTATGAAATATGTAGTTGTGATGAATACATGTATATAGAAAGAAATTTTTATATTTATTCACAAAAATATCAACTTACAAAGGTGATCTAAAATCAATGTCACAAAATTATGCATCGCGCTTTTCATGAATACTGTATTATAGAAATGATCAACTTTGTATAATCACAAGATATAAAGATTATTATTTGTCGATTTATAGGATATAATTGTTCAAAACATTATATATATGTGATATCGCCGCGACATGAATAAGGTCTAGTGTGACGTTTTTATTTTAGAGAAATATGACAAATTAAGAATTTGAAATAAGTTTCAATCCACACATTTTTTCTAGGTATTGTTTATATTTAGAGAACGTAGTTTTGTCCTCTAAATGTATCAAATATAAGTGGAATATAAAAAGTAACAACGGTTTGAAGATTTCCGATGCTTGAATTATATATAATAATTAAACTACAAATAGAAAGTGCTACATCTAATTCATAAAGTTTTTGATGGCTCTTGATTGCAATAACAATATTTATATTTATGTTTCGCGTTTATTCCCGAAAGTTTCGCGTTATATCGCGAAAGTTACGAGTTTATTCGCCAACGTTTTTCGTTTATTCGCGAAAGTTTCGCATTATATGGCGAAAATTTCGCGTTATATCGCGAAGGTTTCGCGTTTATTCGCGAAAGTTTCGTAATATAACGCGAAAGTTTCGCGAATAAACTCGTAACTTTCGCGTTATATGGCGAAAATTTCGCGTTATATCGCGAAACTTTCGCGTTATATCGCGAAACTTTCGCGTTAATTCGCGAAGGTTACACGTTTATTCGCGAAAGTTTCGCGTTTATTTGCAAAAGTTTTGCGTTTATTTGCAAAAGTTTTGCGTTTATTCACGAAAAAAATATTTTAATTAAGAAAATGAGCTCAATGGGCTTTCGTAGATAACACACTTCAATGTTTTTTTTTCTTTTTCTGTTCTTAGATACAAGAGTCCGACTTCCTTACAAACGTCGATTTAATTATGTGTTCTTTAAATGAATCATTCACATTTTATCTTCTTATTTTGGATTATTTAAAAGTGAAGAGTTCAAGTATTGTAAAACAAATAAGTTTAGAAAACAAGAATCTAGATAGAAACGAGGTTCATAATACCTGAGAATAGATAAGTTTTAACTTGGAGATAAACTTCTTATATCTTTGTTGTTTCGAAGGCCATTAAAAAACAAAGTATTCGATAAGGAAAGTAATATGAGTTAAATTATCAAATTTGTAATCAATTAATGACCTTTTTTCAAAAAACAATGAAATTTTAGGAGTTGATAGAAAAATATTGCTTTTGCTAAAGCTATTGGGTCTAATTAACCTTTTGTAATTCAGAGCAGTTTGTTACTGAAGAGAGTCAAATGGGTATATAACGCTTGCTTTTTTTGCAATGTCATGTTGATGGCTATTTTTGTGAAAATCATTTGACAACTATGTCACTTAAGAAGAGGGCGGAGAGAAGGGCGGTCTTTAATATCTCGATATTGGCAAACTTTCTCCAAATTATACAGTCATTGTGGACACTTGAAATGTGAAAAAATTCAGGAGTTGTCCATAAGACCCAGATATGGAGTGCATGTTCTCACAAAGAAAGACAAGTTCTTGTGATCAAGCATGTAGCCATGTGGGTTTGAGGAATGGCCTGGTATTACTGTCCTTTGCAATTTGCATACTTTTCATGTGGAATATTTGTTTGCAGCTTAAGATTTATTCCAATTCCGTCTCAATAAATGGATGTATCAGTATGAATGAGGCAAAGAAAACTGCATTTAAAAATTCTGTACCCAAGAATTTAGAGGTATATATTTTCATAATTCAAACTAAGAATTCTTAGTAGATTTTATGTTATTAGTATTCAGGAAATGTGTTATAAATTAGGTTGATAGCTGCTAAACGATGTTGTGGTAAAATGATATTTCTGGGGAAAATAAATTTGTTATTTTTAACTTTTAAAATTTTTAACAACTGTTTTTAAGGATCGGTTCATGCAAAATCTATCCAGAGAGCGCCGCAGTAGAAGACGTAAGTAGTACATAAATATCATATAACCTTGGATACCGTACATAATGCACCAAACCAAAACGGCATAATTTTCCCCATGTATCCTATACCCTTTTCTGTCTCCATTTCCGTGTACAGCTTTAAATTAAAATCGTTAACTTTTAAATTAAAATCGTTTCCTCAAAGTGCAGGATATTTATAAAACAACTTTGTGCATACTAGTTGAATTAATGGACTTGAGAATCTGAAAAATTCACATCTTGAGTATTATGTTTGTTGTTGCCTGGCAAATTTCCAGCTGCAGCAGTAACTGAATTTGTTTATTTTCTTAAGTTTTATTTCTATTTTAAGATATTTGTACATTAAAGGATTCAACAATCATACATTTAAATGTACTATTTATTCCTTTTGTTATCAAAACAATTTTGTGAAAAACAGTATAAAAGAAAACTCCACGTTTCAGTAATTTTTATATTGAATACAAAAAATTTCACAACCAAAAAAAATGACTTTATTCTTTCCTTTTGTTTGAAAAAAACAACAACCCACAGAAGTACGGAATCGAGTCGCGGATCTTGAGGTAAAAGTAAGATCCCTGGAAGGTAATTTTCACACACTTCTGTAATATTTTTATTAATTTAGATAAACCTTAATTAATTATGAAGATAAGTCATGTGAAAACTAATTTTTATTGTACACAGCTGCTGTGATGAAGAAAATTGTACATTTAAGAATGGATCAAGGAATGAACGACACGGTTTTGTACAGTAGAGTTGATAACATTGGTAAGAACAGTCGCAAATGCATGGGTTTTTAGGGTGAGGGGATTACTCCACTATTACCCTTAACTTCAACACCTTTATAAAACATTAGATTTTCCCACTCGATAAGTTTTTCTTTTGACAAGCAAAAGTTTCTGCCTAATTTTTTTTTCCAGATCGAAAATCTTAATCTTTAAATGGGGAGGACGGGTAGGGGACGGAATGACAGGAGAAAGGAATTTGTCTTTCCAATATATCTCATACGCACTTATACAGTACATGTAGTCATACGAGTTTTTTAATGAGAACCGGGTTATTCCGGAAGGGGTATACAATAGTTTGTCTCCTTAACTAATTCTGATGATTAAATAACTTGGAAAATTCAAAGAAGGAGACTCCAAACCTTATCCTTTTATATCCGTACATTGGCAAGAACATTTTAACTGTTGTAAATAGACAAGATATAGTGGAAATATCCGCCATATCTATCATTGTAAGATAGAATACGTCCGTTTTCTCATTCATTTCAAGGACATTGCCCAGTAAATACACCGTGCATGAGATGGGACACTCCTAACGCAGAATTCCAGTATATGTTCGATTACGTCAAAGATGGTTACAATAAGCCAGTAGCCATCAAAGTTCTGTCTCCCGGACTATACACCGTGTATGCACAGCTTGCAATCAGTGGACCCGATACAAGGTATATTGTGGATTGGTTTTTTTAGTGATTCATAAATAATTAAGAATCCTCAATTTGGTATTTACTTATTAATGCAATCGTCTCTGCATGGTTTTTTGGGGGAAATGCATGAAAGTAGAAATTATATTATTTTGTAATGATATATTATAATTTAAGCAATATACCGTATTATTCTCGCGGCTCACTCTAACTATACGACGATGTACAGAATAATGCATAGGGCATCATTTCACGTGCAGTACATACATGGTTAGAAGGCCAAGTAGTTCAAATAATATTATAAAACAAAAAAGGATAAACATTTCTGCATTCTCTTTCCACGACCACTTTGTATTTGTCAATTGATCAAAGTGTATGGTGTATAACAGAGCTAAAAATTAGAAATACGGTATCGGAAAAGTAGACCAGCTGAGAATGCGGGGGGTGGGGGGGGGCACTATATATTTGTCACCTCTTTCTTATTTTCAAATATTTCATACTCGAAAAATAAGATAAAAAGATATTTCATTCCCTTTCTGTGCCTTTTTAGCTTACTGTACGATCCTATCGTCGGTTTTGAAATAATTCTCATCAGAGGACAACAAAAACTCACTTTGACTAAAGGACTTGCTACCCAAGATCAAAGGTAAATTTCCTTTACTTTGGTGGTCTATACATTATATACTTCGATAGTATTAGGAAAGAATTCATTTCATTAAACATCAATTCTGTTTGATAGAGGTCGGCGCTATCATAACACAATTAACAGACAAGTGGACACCGTTTCGGTAATGGGAACCTTCAAGTTCTTCTGCGATGACATGATATATGTAAGTCTGCTTGGTTCTACAAGTGTATTGTACAAAACCGATACTTCCTATTTTGGAATGATCCAGGGCAACCCAAGAAGTGCTCTTCTTGAAGAGAACAATGCATGTGACCCATGATTGGGACATGTTTTTTGGCAGTGATTCTTGCCCATTTGGTTATTTTTGCTGATGGCAGAGTCGATAGGATTATTGCCAGTCACATTTTCGTCAAATAAATTTTGAAATGTATGTTTATGCTACATGTAGATAAAGAAAGAGATTTTAGAATGATGCACGAGAATGCTGTAGGGTATAGTTTTACGGATGGTGTGTTTCCTTTATACATTGATGTTTATATTGTATATATCAAAGGCCAGTTAAAAATATCATTTTGTGTTTAGATTTGACTTTATTTTTTTTATATCTAGAGTTTTATCGTTTTATTACGTAAATCAAACTATTCTTATCACAATAGCTTAAGACTGAAAATGGCAAAACATAACATTTTTATTTGTTGACCACTTGTGTGTGGGATTTCATATTGGTATAGTTTATGATTTGTTTTTAGGATTTGTCAAGTACAGATTTTTGGAAATGGCAAAACATTACATTTTTATTTGTTGACCACTTGTGTGTGGGATTTCATATTGGTATAGTTTATGATTTGTTTTTAGGATTTGTCAAGTACAAATTTTTAAGATGCTTTTGGATTTAAGTATTTAATTTAAAATTGAAAATGAATTAAGTGTGACATCCAAATGGCAATGCATGCAGCTAAAACCCTGAATCGTTTTTATCTGTTTGTTTGTATATTCAACATTCGAGTTTTACCATTTTTTATATTTATGTCTTTGATTGTTTGTTTTTAAATATATAATTTTTGAATTGAGCAATATTTGAAAAATTCATTTATTAGTTTTGAAACATATCTTATTTCCATCATTGCAATGCTATGTATACAAATAACATGACTTTCAAAGAATGTTTTAATCATTTTAGGATTACCGGTATATTTATTTTACTATGAAACTTTTATGCTAAATTATCAGATGTGAAAATAATTTACTATATTATTAGATTTTTTTTGAATTTTTTATCTACATGATGCAAAAAAAAAAGAAATAAGATTTCTGAATGAATTGGAAAATATCTAGCAAAAAACCCATCGTCTCAAGCCATGGTCCGGAGTTTGCATAGCTCTATCCTGGGTGGGAGGAGATCGTAAATATTGGCCGTGGTTAAAAAAAGCCAATCTGTTTTAAGAGAACAATATCACAAATCATGGGAAATTGTTATGATTTCAAGTCATTGTATTTCTATATATAAGAACTCCATTAATGATCTTTTATTTTAATAACTTATTTTAAATCTTGTGGGTTTTTTTCTCATTTGTTTGTAGAAATTAATTTTTATAAATTAATTGTGATAATTGTCTAATTCCTGATGATTAACATGTCATTTGTATATCAAATTTTGTTGAATAAAAGTTTGTAAATACTGTAAACAAATATTCCTATATAAATATACGTCTATAAACTCGTCGTCAAATGGTACAATCTGTAAACTCGCTTCCATGGTTCACGATACAGAAATATAGTTTTACATAAAAACATATTATTTAAATATTAAATTTAATATTAAATATCAAATTAACATATTGATAAAAGAAATTCAAATTGTTTTCACACAATAGGAATACAAGGTTTATCTAAACATTTATAAAACAACATGCCCCATACATAGTTACCTTGTTCTTTTTATAGAGTGTATGTTTAAATCCACTCGAAATACTCGACATAATAGCTATCTTATTTAAATAGAAGGCGGACCCGAAGGGCGGGCTTAAGAAAATTTACCCGCACTATTCCAAATGTAGTTAATTTTGCAAAGCATCTAACATGCAGCAAAACTTGTACTTTGATTTGGGGAAATCGTCGGGAAAATCCCGGTTATAAATGGAGTGCAATTATTTACCGAAATCGGAAACCACGTGCATGTGCCTGCCGATTAGAGAAAGGTCAAACTGCGGTGATAATTCTAGCCATGGACCACTTATCAAAATACTGGTATTTGTTGTCATAATTTTATCATTAGCTGTCACCTATTTGTTCATTCAAATTCATCAACTACATGATGTGCTGCACAAGCTGCAAGTTCATGATGCATCGGTGCAAAATGGTCAACATCATAATGTTCAAGTTCAGGAACTCATTAAATCTTTGGAGCAAATCGCACCCGACATTTACGTAAGTAAAATATAAAGTTACAAACTTAATTTTATTTTGTATTTTTATTACGTCATTGGACATTAAAAATAACGTTGAAATTGTTATTGTATTTACAGATAGACTTTGAACAGAAAAGAGAGAAAAGAAACGGTAATTTTCTTGTGTCAGTAATTCAGCATTTTCATCCTCTCTGCATGCTGACATTTCTTTTCTGAGACATATGCATCCTTTTTTAAGGTCGATGGAAAATCCAGGTCAGGCAAGAAATCGTGGAAATGAAAAAACATATTAGTAAGAAGTATATTATTTTGTTGGAGGTGAAAATATTTGTCAAAAATTCAAGAAAGCACTTTCTAATTTCTAATACAAATATTTTTTACGTTTTAGGCAACATAGTTAACATCACCATTCCAAATTTGGAAGGTACTTGGTTATTTCCTTTCTTTGCTAGCATTGTTTTTTTCTGTTTGCAACATGTTTACGACCAAGAAACATGTTTGCAAGAATATATATTACCTATACTTGTATTTAAGCTGGAATAATGAAGAAAGTGGTTCATTTGGGAATGTCTAGGAATATGACACAAGATATACTGCATGCTGCAGTTGATAATATAGGTATGATATATGCATGCTTTTAATAAACATAATTTATTTATGATATTATTTATTTTACAAATAAATCATATTTGTTGTTGGTTGCATATGAAATGTAACGAAATTTGGATGAATCTTAAATTAGTGTTTATTCTATTGGTTGGGGCTATTGATTCTGTTATTTTTGTCAATAATACACCTCTGATTCAACTTCTGTATAGTGTCATTTGTTAACCAATGTGTAAAAGGTTTTTTTTTTTCTTCAAAGACGCCTGTCGTAACGGCAAACACTGTCTTCGATGGAGTAATCCGGAATCCACTTATTCACGTACGTTTGATTACCCAAAGGACAATGCGTATGACATGCCCGTTGCTATTAAAGTCCGCAGTCCTGGGATCTATTTTGTTTATGCACAAGTCGCCGTCAATGGACCACGACAAGGGTACATATAAATACCGTATACATTTAAAAATTATATTTTTTGTTAAGAGGAATTCGGAGACTAAAAACAAAAATTAGGGATGTGGATCGAAACATGAAATTTACAAGTATCCATAGGTTGAAAGTAAACATAGAAATATTATTTTCACGTTTTAATTCATTATGACCAAATAACCTAAATTCTCAATGTCACTTCTATTATGAACCAGATTCGAACCATCAGTTGGCTTTGAGGCAGTTCTGGTCCGTGGTACTGTACACAAGACCTTGACAAAGAGTTACATTACACAGGATAATAGGTTTGTATAATTATGCGACTATAACTATTAGAATATGTTATAATATATCAATCCAGCAGGCTGACTATGACGATTTCAAAACTCATATCAATACAAGTGCTTGATTTTTGGCGGGATTTCACAAACACATTAATTTGCCTTTTTCCAGGGGAGAAGTGTATTATGGTCCAGGTCACGGGGAGAATCCTTTTGATACAATAAATTTGATGGGGACATTCAAGCTTTTGTGTGACGACTACATAGTAATCAGGCCACTCGGGGACCCGAAATTGGTGTACACAAACACCGAGGCCTCCTATTTTGGTATCGTCCAGATAAATCCAGCGGTCGCGTTGTTGCATGGGGACCGTAGCTGTAACCCCCAAGAATGATAACTCTTGCAAGTACTGCAAACTATATTCAGACAGATATCAGTTGTTTCCCTTTATCGTTGGGATTATAAGTTATAAAAAAAAAAAACAAACGTACGTTTGCTCTATATTTATATAGATATGTCGACTAAAGATAACTTGTAATTTCCTTGATTCATATCTTGTTGACATTTTGTAAATAGATTTTAGATAATCGTATTCTTATTGGTACTGGCAAATCAATGCGTAAAGATTATGTAAACAACCGTTATACGTATATAGATGTATGATAAAGCTGGTATAGCCTGTAACAGGTGTCACCAAGACCTAATATGTTTTTCTCTGAATTTTATGCGATGTAATTCTGAATTATCGAGTTTGATGTTGTGGAAATGGATATTGGTCGATTTGAGGTACGTAATTTACAAATCTCTGATTAGATTTTTTTTTATATCAAAATGTAAATGTGTAACTTTAATTGTGGTTACGTAAATACAGATATATTTTTATCAGTGTGTCTTTATATATCTAATATCAATAATTGTGCACATTATTGCATGAAAATTAATGATGACTTTTATGGAAACGGGTTAGATATTGCATATTCACAAAATATCACTCTCTTGTGTATTATAATTATTACAAGTATGGCATCCTTTTTCATGGGTATAAGTTACAAAACATAATGCATATATTACTGTTAATAATTTTGTTGCCTTTCATATATTATCTGTTGAGTTTTCTGTTGAATAAACATTGTTTCTATGTTTTGTGTCGTTTTTGCATGATGGAGGAGGGGTACAATAATAATGATTTTAACACAAACGAAAAATAACGCATCATATAAGATTGTTTGTTTGATATCTTAGCTAGTTTTTTTTCAGAATTTGAAAGATTGGTACAATTATTAGTGAAGAAACTGAGTATCTGCCTTTTGTTTATCTGTGTTTTCATCAGTTCATTTTTTTTATCCTGTCTTAAATAAAATCTGAATACCTGAAGGGTCTGATTTCACTTGGATCCTTCCGCATTTTACAGTCGGTGCTTTCCTGGCTCGCCCCCCCCCCCCCCCTTCTCATCTTTTTCTTGCTTTTCTGTCATTGACTATAACTTGTCCATTTTCTTCTTCCTTTTGTTCATAACCAAATAAAACATTTCTTATTTTTTCTATCTATCAAACAACAGAATGTAAAGTTACAAAATTTAAAAACAATTTTATTTGAAGTGAGTCATGTAATATAAACAATTTATTTACTTACATGCAATAACTTTACATTGGGTACAATACTTTGATTATCAAACTTCTTGTCAAATAAAAAAGAAACAAACTTAAAAGATAAATATTTTAGAAAAATCTTTTTTTCTTCTTAAAATTTAAAGATTTTGCAAACAAATCAAACACAAATGGAATCCACGTTTTGTTTTAAACCCTTGAAAATTAATATTTTCAATGCGTTTACGGTCTGCATTACCTTCAGGTGTGTTGCTCCCGCTTTAAAAAAAATCCTCAGATGGACGACATGGGAGCTACAGTTCCTTAGAGTTGTAATTTACGGCGCACACAAGCAAATTGCACTAGTTTTTGAGTGATTGGTACATTCTATACAAATATTCGATTCCGAAAAATTCTTTGGATATTTTACTGTAGAGATATATCTTCACCTTTCTTACTTCTGATATTCTTTTAAACACCGTCACCAGTGAAGTGAAGTAAACTAGTTTAGTTTATTTACATGTAAAATTGGCGACTCTTGATCTGCACGTAAATTCATACTTCATTTTCCGAGGTCGGTTAGGGTGTTAAAGAGAAGGTATGAGGCAAGTAAAGCACCAGTATTAAATTGTCTGAAAAATTTAATGAATTAATTTAATCTAATCATTTCCACAGAATTTGTATAGAAATAAAGGTTAATCATTCCAAAACTAGCGCAAATTTGTGCCGTTAATTGCAATTTTTTTAAAAACACGTAAGGAACTGTAGCTCCCAGGTCGTCCATCAATTGAATTTTTGGGGTCTGCATCGTACATTTTTTTTTCTTAGGAAAAAATATGCAATACCAGTTAAATTTGTCTTCCGAAATCCTTGCAGTTCACCTTCCAGCATAGATATCTAGTTGTATACATTGACGTTCTTCTGTAGATCTTGAGTGGACATTGGGGTGGTGTTTCCCTTTTTAAAATAGTACACTTTGAGAAGGGAATTCTTGGAGTGTTGATCTGCAGTAGTGCTGGCTAAGGACGATCGATTTAGAGTTTGTCTACAACGTTCTACATTGGTGTAATGAAAAATGCCCTTTATAATGATGAATAAACTTGCGTTAAGCGTTTTATATTTCGTTTTTTTTTCTCCTTTATGGCTCTAGATTTTGTCTTTTACAACTAGCTTACATCGTGGCTTTGCCATGATCATCCATCAAATTGGTGCTTATGTAACCCATCTAATCCTTTGAGCTATTAATTTCACTATTATCACAGTGAAAAATTCCCTGTTCATTATTAACTTTATTTTGGACTTTGCTTTTTAAATTCAACATATGTTTTATAATATTTTATCACAGTTTAATTCTAATAAAATTACTTAAATTATTAGCTCACCTGAGCTAAAAGCTCAGGTGAGCTTTTCTGATCACTTTTTTCAGGCGTCCGTCCGTCTGTCCGTCTGTCTGTCAGTAAACTTTTTACATTTTCTACTTCTTCTCCAGAACCACTGGACCGATTTCAACCAAAGTTGGCACAAAGCATCCTTAGGTGAAGGGGATTCAGGTTTGTTAAAATGAAGGGCCATGCCCTCTTTCAAGTGGAGATAATTAAAACATCATTGAAAATTTGTTATTATTTTCAAAAATCTTCTTCTCAAAAACCATTAGGCCAGAAAAGCTGAAACTTGTGTTAAAGCATCCTCAGGTAGTGTAAATTCAAGTTTGTTCATATCATGATCCCCAGGGGTAGGGTGGGGCCACAATGGGGGATCAAATTTTTAGAAAGGAATATATAGAGTAAATCTTTGAAAATCTTCTTCTCTGAAACTGATAAACCAAAAAAAGCTGTAACTTATGTGGAAGCATCCTCAGGTAGTGTCGATTCAAGTTTGTTCAAATCATGATCCCCGGGGGTAGGGTGGGGCCACAATGGGGGGGGGTTGAATTTTTACATGGGAATATATAGAGAAAAATCTTTCAAATATTCTTCTCTGAGACCGATCGGCCAGAAAAACTGAAACTTATATGAAAGCATCCTCGGTTAGGGTAGAGTCAAGTTTGATAAAATCATGATCTCCAGGGGTAGGGTGGGGCGACAATGGGGGGGGGAGGGTTCAAACCTATACATAGGAATATATAGATAAATATCTTTAAAAATCTTTTTCTCAGAAACCGATTTGGCAGAAAAGCTGCAGCTTGTGTGGAAGCGTCCTCAGGTATGGAAGATTCAAGTTTGTTCAAATCATGATACTGGGGGTAGGGTGGTGCGACAATGGGGGGGGGGGGGGGGTCTAACTTTTACATAGGCATATATAGGGAAATATTTTTAAAAATCATTTACCTAGAAAAGTCAGTTCAGATAGTGTAGATTAAAATTTGTCAAAATCATAATATTCAGGACTAGGGTTGGGCCACATGAAGGGGGGGGGGGGTGGTTTCCAATTTTACTAACTTAGGGAAACATTTAAATTATCCACAAAAACTCAAATGTGATTATATATGGTTTTACTTATATGCAAGCATTTTGAATTATTGTTGATTCTTTAAAATTTAAAATCATCCTTTTACAAAAGGGGTCAATGATTAACATAAGAATATGCATGGGAATTTTTTTATATACAGGATCTATTATACGACATTGTTCAGATATTTTGTATATGACTCCATAAAGCTGATTTTATTATGTCTATCATTGCTCAGGTGAGCGATGTGGCCCATGTTCAATTAGTGATTGACACTTTTTGGACTCTATGAGTGCAATTTCAAAGAGATAGAGTATTATGTCTCAAGAACTGCTAATCTGTTAAAACAACATTGTGCATTTATGTTTTTCATTGTAAGTCGTTGCAACAAGAACGCATTCAATGTTTATCAAATACACATATCAAAATAAAAAATGCTATTAATTTTAAATTTATAACGTAAACACTGTTCTTTGAGGAAATTATTTGCTTTTAGTAGAAAAATAAATAAAAAATGCTCCCACGATTAGAACCCCCAAACTAGAACCCCCATACTTCACATTTGTATTAACGAGTTAGAGTTGATCTTGTACATGTTTTATTTTCTTTCTCTCTATTGCGCAAGCGATGTTTATTAGTAAGAAATATCATATATTGTATCATTAAAATCTTTGTGGACCATTGTACAATGGTGTTGAGATTGAAATAAATGAATGAATGTTACGGACATCAAAGATTCATTGAATTTGTTAAATTATTCGAAACTTTAACTCATCTTACTTAATGTCATCACCTGTCAATTTTCACTTATTCTTTAGATCCTTATATATATATATAGTCACGTACAATTGTCAATCTGGAGTCTGGAATACGGCGGCCAGCCTCAGCCTCGTCCGGCTCACCCAGGAGTCAGAGTCCAGAGGCCACTACCGGCCATATCCGACTCGTTTGTATGTCTGTCTGTTGAATCATTGTAATGTAAGTTGCCATCGTTGAATCTCGTCCAATAAATTCGGAATCCTCCATCAATTGGGTTCTATTTCTCTGGAATTGTATATTGGTGGACCTTCGGGAATACGGCACACCTGCTCTTTGTTTTTACCTTATGGCTCACAGCACGCCTCTACCTTATACCTCGTACCTTCTAGACCAGCATTCCTTCACCTGCAGTTCCAGACGAATTACCAAGTACCGTACAAATCTTCGCGGTCACACTATAAAAATAGTTTCAAAATGTCAACGAAAACAAATATGGACCCTCGTCCATTAGTTTTCATTGAGACAGTATATTTTGTTCACAAGTATATTGCATTTTTTGTCACAGTTGGTTATCATCACTATTTTTTTCTAGAAAATAAATCTAATCACTACAGATGGATTTCACACTTTTTTTTTCAATTTAATTTGAAATCAAATTTAGACATCTAGCTAACGTTTTCTTTTTCGTCTCACAACATCCTTAAGAACTTACGTATAATTATAAACTATAAATATTTTAGACCTTCAAAAATCTTTGGACAGTTTATATGACTTTATATATAATTTATTGTATTGTTTATTTGCCAAAATTCATATGAATTATAAACAATGGTAAATAAGATATGTACATAATTATAAACATATTACACTGCACTCTCTCTCTCTCTAAGTACAAGCACACAAGTCACTAATATTAACGTTATACAATATTCTAAGAAATTATTCGTGCTTAGGAGGAAAGACCCTATAAAACAATAAATCGAATGGTAATTTAAATAATAATATTTACATTTTCCTGTGTCTCTGTCTGTGATAACACTACGAATCGATTTTGTACTATACAGCCCAATAAATTCAAAAGACGTATTGTTGGGGACGCAAGCGGGTTTGCAGAATTGATATTATAATATTTAATCGTTCAACTGCTGAAAATTATATAAATATAAGTAATAAGGAATCATTCTTTGAATATCACGAGGTGATAATTTCGGTCGGGGCGTGATCAAATCTGGATTTGATCACGCCCCGACCGAAACTATCACCTCATAATATCCAAAGAATGATTCCTTATTCCTTAAATAATGATAATGATAATACATTAATTGGATGTAGTCTGACATTCCCGTTTTTTACCTGTCTCACGCAGATGCATTGCCAGATGGCACAATTGTTCGCGATTATGAATAGAAAGGAGTTGAGCTGACTTAAACATTGAAGGAAGAGTCCAGTAATATTACTTTAAATGCAATACACAAAGGACAGAAAAGTAGAAAATGGAATTCATCCTCAACTTCACCTTAATTACAATATTTGTAGATACGCACCGATCTGGCAGTTCCATTGTAACGGCCTTGCTCTACCAAAACATATGCGATGGCAGTCTATATTTTGTTAAAAGGACAACAAGATTTTCCGGAATATTTTTACGCAAATAAAATTGTAAGGAAAAAGTGTCAGGCAGATACTTGTACAATAAACATTTAGAGGATGACTCGAAAAATGCGTCTCTTTCCTGTATAAAAGAATCAGACAACCTCTGCTTTACAGTTATTAAGAAAATATTAGTATTAGCCACATTCTTTGAAAGCCAGACTTCATGCATACCCAGAGATACTAACAATTCTCTGACATTAAAACACCATGTATTTGGTATCAACTGTGAGACCATATCTTCATATATATTGCGTAATATACAATTTTCTGTTTTAATCAATTTCAACCAATACTTAATGATGCGCAATTTACGTATAATACTCATAGGTAGACGACCTAGCTCTGAATAAACCATGAAGTTTGACGTGCATTTCTTAACTTTCAAAATTCTTTTACAAAGGTTTGTGGGATGAAAATATGTAATTTGTTATTATCGCTCCTAACTTCATTAAACTTGCTTGGATATGATGGTACATTAGGGTAAACACATGGAATTATAAAAATTTTATGCTGAATCTGATCCATATTTTCAGATGTTTCTTTTGATGGCCACATCTGAGTTATTACTGGTCTTATTTTAACCAAACTTGGATGTATGGTGTATATGGTAAAACTAATGCGCTTGACAGATTTTTGTGTTAAAGAGTCAACGGTTTTGGATGCTGGAGGAGGTTTAATTTTATTGAAGCAAGTTAAAGTTTTGGAGCACACGCCATTTGATGGCCATATTTAACTTCTATATATTACTTGTTCATACTTCACCAGACTTGGACGGAAGATGCATCTTGTGGTACCGATGAAACTGACAGGCTTGGATACTGAATATGGGCCATACATATGATAGATTGTGATTGCTGGAGGATGTTTGAATATTTCGGGAAGGTTAAAATTAATAGAGCACTTCATATAAGGGAGTAACTTCTAAATACAAGGGTTGTCCCAAAATTGCGTAGCCAAGTAACGTAGTTCAGTTAAAGGTAGGTGTGCCACAGAGGGTTCAACTTATTCGAATGCGGACCTGCATCATTGATGCTACTTTTTTATATAAAGTAAAATGACAGCACCAGATGCGGAGGTTGGTCTCTATGAGTTTTGTGAATTGCCTTGGCTCTAATATATTATTATTGATGTCACTTGTACCAATTTTTTTTAGGAAGTGTACCATTGAGGAGAGATTTAAAAGAGGGTAGGCCTTGCTAGTCCAGAAGATCTTGCTGAAGGGCTGATATATAGCTAGGAAAAGATGAAGAGGAAATATAGTGATGATGCATCATCTGAAAATCATCAAAGACTTGAGTCAGTTATTTTCCAAGACAACACTGACATTGTAGAAGAAATTGTCATTGATGACAGTAAATCTGGTTATGTAACATGTGATGAAAAAGAAAAGAATATTGAATCAAATGGTGAAACTTGCACTCCTTTGTTACATTCAACAAGTGTTACCAATTTTGAGACAGAGAAATTTACAGAACAAATTGACTGTGATAGCAAAGCAACTGAAAATGTCATGGCTGATGGGAAAGAGCGGAAAATATGTTTTGATGTTGCCACTCAAACTCTTCCATTGCCGATAATGAGTATTGACAGTTTTGAGAATGACGATGACGGAATTAACTTTTATACTGGATTTGAAACATTTTCCAAATTTTTCCTTGTGTTGCAAACTCTAGGTCCAGCTGCATATTGTTTGAACTATGTATATGGTGATGTTACAGATATCAGTATTCCAGACCAGTAATTTCTTGTTCTGATGAAGCTACGGAGACACACAGTTAACTTTGAATTGTCATTGTTTTTCAATATCTCGCAAAAAACAGTAAAAAACGTATTCCAAACGTGGATTCTTTTCATGTCGTACCAATGGAGGGAGATTGATGTTTGGCCATCTAAAGACACTGTGAAATATTTTTCTCCCTCTGATTTCAAGTTGAAATTTCCAAACACCAGAGTGATAGTCGATATCGTAGAATGTCCCATCAGAAAACCTGAGCTCAAGAAGTCTCAACAAGCCATGTTTTCTGCCTCTGAAAATAAAACACTGTCAAGACATTGGTTGGGATAACTCCTAGTGGTGTTTTGTCTTAATATGTTTCTCAAGCTTTCAATGGATCAACGAGTGATAGCGAAATCATAGAAGAAAGTACTGACAGTTTGTTGAACTTGTGCGATCCCGGAGATTCTATCGTGATAGTTGCAGGAAAAGGTTCGGATGTTCAGGATGTGTTTGTACATAAAAACATTAAGGTGGATCAGCCGGATCCGACCGATATCTCCAGTTGTTTTGGGAAGACAAACGAAACGTCTCATGCAGCTGTAGGCCAAGATGAAAAAAAATCCAGTGGAAGAGTTCATATCAAGCCTATCATCAGACAGGCAAAGA
Organism: Magallana nippona; assembly: GCA_033439105.1. Classification (NCBI taxonomy): domain Eukaryota; kingdom Metazoa; phylum Mollusca; class Bivalvia; order Ostreida; family Ostreidae; genus Magallana; species Magallana nippona. Next base: position 19,225,410 of record CM065920.1, on the reverse strand, counting down.
CTTTTAAGATTTTAACTGAACGTATGAATAGTTCTGAAACCAAACTAGCTTCACACATCACATTTGTTTGCTTTATGTTATGTAATTTCAAAACAAGCATTGTTCCTTACCGTGCATAGATTACCGGTACGGGTAATTGTTAATTTAAGGTCAAGATCTAGTAAATGGAAGGTGCCTACAGGTTTATGAAATTCAGAATATAAATTCTTTCAATGATGTATCACAACAATAGCTTTGTTTGATAAAGTGTTCCGGGGCTTAAATTTGTGGTAAACAAAACGTCATGTTAATTTCTATGTAATATGAATGAAATAAGTAACAAATCTCGGAGCTTTGTCCAATTTTGACCAATGAAATATATCTAGAATGCCTACAGTCTCTCCAAAAGCGACATTAAACAAGCTCTTGACCTCCTCTTTAAAATGATGTCAAATTTAATATAGGTATCGGGATTACTTTTTCCATGATTTGTTAAGAATGTGAAGAAACAGTTTCATTTTCTATACATAATTCCATTAAAGCAGTACAGTACGGGAAAAAATTTCATCAAATCAATTATGACGTCATAATGGTTCTAGCACCAAAAAGACACTCTGGAATCATTTTCTAGATCTTGACCTTAAATTGTACTTTTCATGCAATGGATGGAGTACAACTTTCTCACCCATGGAGGAGTCAAACCTAACCAGCAGGATAGCAACTTTTGTCTTGTTTTTTTTTTTAAAGTAGACCAGCATGCTCAACTCACTATCTGTGAAACTCACCACTCTTGCAATTCAAGGTTTTTATAAATTTTGTCACAGTAATAGCTGGTTTCCAAATAAATAGATGTTTGTCATAAAATAAAAAAATGTTTTTGAAAATGTTACTTTTTTTAATACCAGGAATGTGTATTTAAGGTAGTTGCTTTTGGTTAACTTTCTACAGCATAGTAAGTGCAGTGTATTTACACTTTGCAATAAATTTTTATATCTTGTATTAAAACTAATACATGAACAATACAAGGGGGAAAAAAAGAATTCAATTTTAATACTTTTTTTTTAGAAATCCTTATCTGTTTCATATTGTGTAGTACTTCATATAAATATGAAAAATTTGGCTAATATTGAGATGCCCCATTCTGAAAATCAAACGATAAAATTTACAATACATGTACTTTTGTACTCGGCACAAAACACATTTTAAGCATAATGTTGATTTTAGTAGTTTTAAAAATTTGCTTTTCGGTGCCCCATAATGTAATGCCTACATAATCCGATAGTTGGTGTGTATTTCGAGACGGCCCATAAAAACACCTACATATAGAAGATAGATCTCCATGAAACTTTGCAATACAGCCAGGTGACACGTGGTAAAAACTACCTTTTCTATTGTAGTTATTATCCAGAGTTGTCGTTTCCAATATGCTCCCATCTACAAAATCAATCTCTCACCAGAGGGCGCGTTTCGCAAGCTTCATTGACACTGTGTTGGAGCAAAGCGTAATACGTCGTCTGGTGAGAGCTCTCTGGGAATCCCCAATGCATATTTGCAAAGGTTCAGACAATGTATAACATCGCATACAATAGTCCAAATGTTCCACCTTTGTAATTTTAGCCAATAGCAGTTGATATACATATTATCATGATTATGCCATTCTGAAATCTGTGTAATAATTGAGAACTTTAGAGGCCCGGTGACATACGATATTTTGATATTACAACATCCACAAAAAGGGATGAATTTTGTGTAATGTCGAAATGTCGTATTTTACAGGGCCATACAATTGAGAAGTGATTCATGTTTTCTCGGACCATATTCATATCAGAATAAAAAAGATTTCCTGGGCTCATGCAAAATATTCTCTAATCTTGCTGTAGTACACAAAGCAGATGATACATTAAGTGGTATTTTTTAACTTATGATAGATAAAACATTTAAGGAAAGCTTAATGTGTTTTTAAGAGGACATGTAACTAGTATGATTACTCGATCTAGCTGACAAAAAAAAAGATTAATTATCAAAGCAAAATGAAAATATGAATTAACAACATCTGGTAATTAAACATATTAAAGTAGAATATTGATATTTTATATTTTTGTATCTACAAATAGAAGCTGCCAACAAACACAAATTTGAATATCTGGTAAAAAAAAATAAAATAAAAAATTAAAATAGAAAATAATAAAATTATATCAAAAAAAATCTGAAAAAAGTTTGCTTACTTTGCATATTGAAACAATGTTTTGAGGAGCGTCTTTGAAGTACATGTATTTGATAAAAAATAATTCAAAATTTTGATGTTCCGGTTGTTTAAACAAAGACAAACGGCACCAGAACAAGATTGATTTCAGAAGTGCGTTCATGTTTTGCCTGTTCTGTCGCATAAAGACTTTCATTGGCATTCAGTGTTGTCTCATTTAATGCCAAAGATTCTCAAGGGGACGTGAAACTACACAATAGAACAAACCATAGCCTTGATTCACATAGATCTTGAGATAAATAAGAAAAGGTTTGAGGGGGGTGATGTAATATTTTTTAAAGATCTGAAGATTTTGTTTTCAGACGAAAACGTGTGTCCTCCGACAGTCAACAAAAACACCACCCTCCTCAGGTCAAGGTTTTGTGTACATAGTGTAGGAAGACGTCAGTGCTTGGATTATGAGGTCCGTCAGTATCTCCATTGTCCACTAGAGTACACAAGTTTACGAGTTCGCGCAGAAGTTATGCCAATATGTAAGAACATGCAAATATTTACATGAAAAAATATTGACATGCGCTGCGTACTTCCCATCATCATGTATATCGCTACAAAACCAATCTATAAGCAAGATCGATCAATTTAATCAATAACGATTTGAAAAACAACTTTAAGTGTGTGAAGAACAGGCCGAATCACTAACGGGTAAAATAAATTTCCGCCATGCACTAAGACCTTTCTTTAAAGATATGATTTCTTAAATGTTTATTGTTTAATTGAATCTTCAAATACATGTATACAAATGCACAGTAAATGGTGATATTGTTGAATTTTCCTTTCTTTTCTGCCTTTTATTAATAAGTCAATTTTCTAATCAGATTGAATATAGGATGGCTCGATATTGATATAGTTTTCGCAAGATATCATTCAATACTGGGCACCCCATAAGTATACCGGCATGTATCAATTTTTACAGTCAGACTTCGGTATCCCGAATGCCGATATCGCGAATACTTTGAATGTTTCCATTCGCTCGAGTTGCTTGCAAATTCGCTATTACATCTTACTTCATATATTTGTATTATACTTTGGGTTTTCCATTTGTGGCGGGAAAGATCATACCAATCGGATCGTATAAATAGAGCTTAATTAGATTTATAATAATCTAATATATGTCCTTTATTCGTATCAAAAAGAATTCTTAAAGAACAATTAGAAAACTGAGAGATAAACTACATGTGGGTAAAATCGTACTCTGTGCTCTGTTACGAAAACAAATACCAATCTATCTCTGTGTAGTTCTGCGTAGCCAGTAATTCAAAAAGGAAAAAAAAGATAAATAAAGACAATATCTCAAAAGATTATATGATAAAATTAAAATTCAATCTAATATGGGTACAAAATATCAATTTTTCACGGTGATAGCTGTCACAAGAGTTTTAAAAAACTTGAAGTTTTCCAACCCTGTCTGTGGGTTATGACATGACATTTTATGTCACTTTGGTCCCTTTTTCGTGAACACTAAATAAATGTTTGCTTGATATACGTTTATCATTTTTTTTTCAAGTACAATCGATCATCAAATCACAGACATTCAATAAAATTATTTTTTTTTATCAAAACTGCGATGACAGTGTAAATTTAACATTACATGTTCGTATTACATAATGTTTTCATAACAATTTAACTCCGCAAAGTTATTGCAAGGAATGTAATGTCTATGTACTTAGTACTTGTCTAGTTACACACGGTGATGCCATAAAAAGGAATTTTTATCCCCAAAGTTTTGACTGGGATAAAGTCAACAATTCACAAATGAGAAGAGAATGTAAATTTACACAATCTCTTAGGATTAGTTTAATGCCGATTGTACCATAGCAAAGTTGGACAACTCTGAAGGTCAATCTGGAACACCTACTAGACCAAATAAAGAAATTGTTTGCCCTCTCCCAACTTTGCAAAAAATAAGTTATCTACCCATCGTCCCAAATTTTTTAAATTAGGTCGGGGTAGGGCAAGCAAAATTTTTTTTTAAAGATGGTTCTGTATTACTATACCAGTATTCTTGTTCAAGCTTATCTAGACATCCAATAAAGATCTTTGCATATTGTATGGTATGCAATATTCCGAGATGGACATAAATTTTTACAGTTCATTTTTTATGTTTTACAAAAAATAAGTATATATAGCTTTGAATTTTGCCGTTTCATATTACTAGTGTGTCTCATTTTACAAAAATTGATTCAAAATGTTGCAAATTCAATAAGATTTCCTCTAGCTCTTTATTATCAATCTAAAGTTGCACAAGTATAACAATCTTAAAATTTTAATCATTTTTAAATTATAATTTATTGTAAATTCAAATGATGTGAACATATAATTTTAGATTATCAATGAAACCTCTGTATTTTATGACGAAAACCAAACTTTTACTCCTTAAGAGAATACAATGTAGTTTGATGGTTTCATTTGTTAAGGAAACTAGCTTTAGTAGGTTATCGCAACACAAGTAACTTTACAACATTTCATTTTCATCGTCATTGAATGAATACACAATAACTTCAGTTGCCTTCAATTTCCCCTGGGTAACAAACAATCGCATATCGCTAGATAATGCCACCCCCTGTGGGTGAAAAAGTCCGTCCTCCGTACTAACAATGTTTCTTAAGAATTCTCCATTCTTCGAGAACAAAGCAATGCGATCGTTGTAATGGTCTGCTACAATGATATTCCCCTCCCCGTCTGACGTCACGCCGTAAGGGACTTTGAATGCTCCCTCTTGTCGGCCATATTGTCCAAAAGTAAACTTGAAATTGCCATGTTCGTTGAAGACTTTAATGCAATGGTTTCCAGAGTCACACACAATGATGTCACCGAACGCACTGACGTGGACGTAGCGGGGACAGCAGAACTGTTGGACGGGTGAAAGCGGGTCGCCAAAGTTAAACAACCATTTGCCCTCAGGGGTAAACATTGATACTTCATTCGACAAAATATCCGTAACTATAAAACGGCCGTTTTTGTCCACGGCAATACCACAAGGACACTGAAAGAATCGGCTACCAAACGAGAAGAGTATGTCTCCATGCATTGAAATGATGGAGACATTTTTGTCTTTTCTAGACGTGATCGCGATTTTGTTTTCGGAGACGACGGCCGTAGCCCATGGCTCCCTCAGCGCCCAACTGCATCTTATGACTTTGGTGCGACCATTTCTGCTGAAGGTCGAAATACGACCGTTGATCATATCTGTCACAATGCACTTCCCTTTGTCCACACATTGCACATCGGTCGCGTCCTTGAAGCATCCTTTTTGCCTACCTTCACATCCGTATATCTGCATTAAATTGGCCCGAGGATAAGAATCGTTATCAAATGTGAACACAGCATTGATGTGGCCGACTCGGGGTTCTGCCCCGCGATGGTCCTCCTCTTCTTCGCTGGAGCTGTCAGACGACAATTCCAGCTCGAGCTCGCACGGGGAGATGCTGAGAGCGTCGACATTGCTCTCAAGCGACGAGCACGACTGGGAACTGTTTGGTCTGGAGCTTATTGCCAACTTCTTTTTCATCCGACCAATGATTCCAATTTTCCTCTGTGATGGCGATGTCTCTTCATTGATGATTTCTTCCGTTGAGGCACTTTTCATCAACGCGTTCATTTTCTCTCTTAATTCAAACAAATTGTGTTCTGAAAAAAAAAGGAATAACAATAGCTTATTCTAAGGATAAAGTTATTAACTGTATCCTACGTTAAGTACTAAATACGTTTTGACTCAATTCCAAATGAATTAATTAAATAATTGCGTCTTATTTGGTCCATATATTCATCTCGTGACAACCTTCAAAAGTGCGTCAACTTGTGTATATACGTTGTAAAGCGCACTACATATAACAGCATCCGCTATGATGCGACTTACCACCTTAACTCTTACTGTGTCCGTCTCATTATATACTACACACCGTAACAGAAACACGTTGTGTTATTATTATTTTCGACTTAATTAACATTCTCTCTGCAATATTTCTTCTCACTGATAAAAACGACAAACTCTAAAAATATATATCCCTACCCTTGCCAAAATTCTATTTCAGACTACTGTCTTTTCCGTGGGTTCTTTTTTTTTCTCCCCCGCTTATCTTGCGATAACCGCTATGTCTAGAATCACAACAAGTCCTTTCACCCTTCCTTCCACAAATAATCCCCTCAACAATTCCCATCGCTTTGACCTAATCATTACATGGCACCGCCTTAGTGTTTGCAAACAAAAGGAGAGCGTAAACAGACATCCCATGGATTGAACCAAACTCAAGCAGTGCTTGTACTTCAAAACTTTTCCTTTAAATTGTTGATTCTTTAGCTTGGCTTCTCTAAAAGCGTACTCTCAACATGCAAATGCACATGACTTACCACGCTCGCTGAACAGTTGCATGGGTTACATCGCAATCTTTGCAAGATGGCGTTTAAAATTTAAAGATCTGATATTACATGTAAGTTTATAATCTTTTTAATTCTACAAACCGAATACTCTCAAGATCTGTACGAGGTGAAATACCATGGAAATTTAGTGTAGTACTGAACAGTGTTTACCTCTGTCATATCACCCCTACCCACGGGGGGTTGAGCCGTTTGAATGTCAATTGTATTATCATTAGGAATTTAGATTCCAACCTTAACCAGTTTAACAAACAAGTTATGTGTCAATCTCACAGCAATGGGTTAATAACAGGGCTAATTAAATTATGCTCATTTTTGAATGAAAGTAAAATAAGCTTTAAGTCTTTTTTGTCCACCTGAGATAATTAGATTTCGCGAGGTTTTAAGAGGGTGGAGTGGTTTTGATCATATTTAGACTACATGTATATTGATATAGGAAAATATTCGAATTTTATATCTAAAATATTTGGAATTTTCTTTACTACAAAATATTTATGGCCGACAATATCATATTTAAATTTTAAGGTAGATATCTTGTGGGTAAATTGTAAATTGACCATGCATCCAGCGTTCATATCTACATATCTATCTACACATTGTATCAACCAAAAAAAAGGAATTCTTTAAAGATAAATGCTACCTACCTTTTTCGGTCATACAGGATAATCTTCTGTGTTGGAGTTCCATTTTTAACACCTTAAATATTAATTCTGCAAAAACACAATGCTTCGATTATTGAACGTGAACTCTTGTTACCATTGTCTTTCTCTTTCTCGCATTTACCAAAGCTTTAAGAAAAGACAATAGCTGTGGGCAATCGTTATGAGCTATGTTTGCTTTTTGAAGAGTTCAATCCCTTAAATTATAGATTATAACCAAAATCAGCTAGAAATTATTTCAAAAGCACGTTCGAAAATGTTAAACATCATTGGCAAATAAAATTATCTTTTCGAACAATACCATCAGTTTTTACCAATTTCGTTTCTCACCTCAGCAAAATAGTACTTTGTAACTGTACAGGGTTTCAAATACTCTGATATCGACAATTGTTAATCCGTTCTTCTAACGACGTTTTTAGTCCGTTCTTCAAAAAATTCAGTTTAAATGTGACAGCGTACACGTATTAACTGCTGCCACAGCTTCTATAGGAGTTTTCTAGAACCGGAATCCTCAAGCCTAATCTCACCCGACCACATGCTATAAATAACATGTAATATGACATACGAATACACGCCGACCATGAATACAAATGTAATGCACCCGGGAATGAGAAAGAGAAAAAAAGGAACAGCTCGGCTTTAAATTTACCCTCGCATGTAACCTAATACAGTTGTTTACCTGAAGAAGAGAGTCATCATTTCACTAATTTATGACAGTGTGACCCAAACCAATAAGTCCTATTTTTTTTTTTTTTTTTGCTAGGCTATTGACACTGAACTGAACAAATAATGAAAACAATTTGAGGAATCAGTATTGTGACCCAAAACGAGTGGTCATATTCTTTGAGCTGGGCTATTGAAGTCTTGTACGTGATTCATAATCTGCAACAAAATGTATAATTGTAGAGGACTCAGCATTTTAGAGATATCACAATTCAGTTGTCTCAAACCTTTTTACGTATTATTTTTACCCTATGACTACCGCTATTGTTTGAGGCCATGGGTTAGGTGGTATATAGTAGAATGAAAATTGCAAACTACCCTAAACCAGCTAAAACTTACGATGCAATGTTAGACAAGTAGGTCAACTTGTGTACGTAAATGCACTTGTATAAATCGTCTTTATCAGTATCCAGTCTCTTAACCTTAACCAAACTGTATCCCAGTGATAGGGCACGATTTCCCTCTATAAAATATTCAGAAGTTGAAAAATATGTTGTTTTTACTTCTGTTTTTCCTTTCTCTCTATACATCAATTTAAAACCTCGCCCACCCAAAGACTCAGCTACGTGCTTGTACTGTAGATCGAGTTGGGTAATCATGAAGTCAAAGTTTAACATTTTCCCTTGACTCTGGGGTCAACATTTTTCTTACTGTGACACGCTCAGGTTTAATCCAATGCCACGCAATAAATATTACTTGTAGAATTGCACTGGCTTTGAAATAAATCATTTTTTAAAATAAAAGTTAAAAAAAAATAAAAAAAAAAATTGAAGGTTATTTTTTGATTTTTTTTTTTGGGCAGGAAATACTCGCATCCTACAGAATGTAATATTCTTACAGGATTTTCTGAATATCCAATAGCTTTATTTCTTCTATAGGAATCCTTATTTTTTCAGGAGGGTGTTGTTTCATAGAACACTTGGGGCAAATTACACTGTAAAGTAATGCATTACAATTACCAATATTTTGTGAAAAGTCAATAATAAGTTTTAAAAAAGTAATTTAAAAGCTAGATAAAGAGTTTTTGCAAATGTTTCATATATAAAACACACTTTAACACATTTACAGGTTCATGTTCACTATCAGGTTCAAATTCAATGACTTATATACAAGATTGCTGTTGCACTTACAGATCACCAAAGTTTCAAAAGTTTCATCTTTTAACTCGTCCTGTCGGGTTTGAAAATCTAAGATTATAAGTGTTCACGCAATAATAGAAAAAAATACATGAATCTTGTATTTTCTATCAGTCCAAACTATTGTACTGATATACAACACAGATATTGAGAGAGAGAGAGAGAGAGAGAGAGAGAGAGAGAGAGAGAGAGAGAGAGAGAGTAATTATTTCAAATGGGTTATAATACTGGATCCAGAGATCATGGTTGGACAGTGCATTCTTTTTTGCTTTTAAAGGGACTTAGACACGATTTTGGATCAAAATTCAATTTTTTGATTTTTATGTATAAAATGATTTTTAAACGCATTTTGAATGATTGACCAAAATTTGATTGTTAGAAGTCAAGTTATAAGAGAGAAGCAGGGGTAGGAATTCATTATCATGTAAACAAAGCCCGAGTCTTATATTTGTTTACAAATAATGTAAAATATGGAATTACCATGTCTTTGACAAAATGACTCGTGGCAAACAAGGTAAACTGATTCAATGTGTTCATAAATAATATTATCAACAGAAGAAAGCACAATTTAATTGAAACTTATACCAATACAACACATATCTAAACAATAACAAGACTCGAGCTTTGTTTACAAAACAAAGAATGTCAAACTCTGTATCTTGCTTATAACTCAATATTTGACTTTCAGATTTTGACAAAGCATTAAAATTACCCATATTAACCATTCCAAACATCAAAAATGGAAAAATAAAATTTAAATTTTGAGCTCAAATCGTGTCTTAAGTCCCTTTAAGGGTGTATGTCTGTATTAACGTTCTCTATTCTAATGGAACACAGCCAAGAGAAGGGAGGGGATTGGGGTGTTTAGCACCTCTCAAAACAATAGATTGTTTTGATACTTAGATTATTCTGGGGGCATTGTGTGTTTTTGACACATTCTTCAACGAAAAGAATTCTTGGAATGCACAACTAATTGGAGTAAATTTTTCAAATGATTAAAAATTCTTAATAACAACACTATTAAAAATGTTATGACATTGTGTTGTCATAGCTAGTTATATTGACAATTTAAAAATGGATTTTTTTTTAATCATACAAGTAAAATATTTTTATCTCAAGAATTATTTCGTTCTTCGTTAAAACAATTTTTAATCAAATACAATTTCAGTTATTCAGCCCATCACTATTTTAAAAATGAACATGCATAGAAAAGCATAGTAATGCCAGCATTACACTAGATTTGGGAAAGTAATGTTTTACATTACCATTACTTGTAATGCTAAATTTGTGGCATTACGCTTTACTAACATTAATTTATAAATGTAATGCATTGCAATGCATTACCATTACATTTAGCATTACCCCAAGCCTGTTTCATAGCATATATATCTCTCCTCTCCTATGAGACACATCGAAAAAGTGGTTCTATACCCCAAACTTTCCAGTGGATGGTTTATCATCATATGACTTCATATACATGTATGATTATTTTTTAAGAAACTGCACCTTAGACAATTGAAATAGGCTGACCCCAGACTTTCAAGTAATTATGTAGGCATTGTAACCCTAACTTACATATGTATAAGAAATTGAGCTGTTCCTTCTGTATAACGTACTGTCCTTTACAAAAATTAAGACATGTAATTATTTTAACTCACTTTCAACGGTTTTTAGCGTAACTTCGCGAATAAATGCGAAACTTTCGCTAAACATTTCAAGAATAAATTTTATTTATTCAATTTTTTTTACTTACGAAAATGCTCTCAGTGGATAATCCATACAATGGGCTTTCGTATTTACATTTTTTTGCTATATGTGCATTAGTACAAGTATATAAAAAAATGAATGGTTGTGTACACAGGCTGTGTTTTATTCTTCGTGCAATGCATGCTACCTTCATAATTAACGTTTTAACTGTTTACATTTACATCTATCTCTTCAACGATAAAGTGTAAGATAGATATTACTCTATTCGGAAGTAAATTGTGCTTTTTATAAAATTTGGTAAAATTTAATAAAATATTGAACATTATTTGATGTCTGGTATTTGTAAAAATGCTGTTGTGTAGGCCGGGCCTTATGCTGTGTTCGCTATATACCTCCTCCAAAAAGTTTATTTCTTCAAAAAGTAACATACTTCAAAAAGTATAAATAAGTTTTGAACCACAATAAACACATAGACTTTAAAATAATGAACTTCATACTCATAAGGTTTTTAGTGCGTTCGAGCCAGTAATTTTTGCAAAGATGAAAAATGAAATTTTAACAGATGAATCTAACAGGGTACATGCATACTATCCATGAAGTACAAGGTAAATGTACCTAGGGAGTACTGATACATATAATTATGCATGTAGTGCATAATCATTATACATTTATGAATGTAACATTTTAAGCTCTAGATTCGGGTAAAATCATTTACAAATCAACCATAGTTTGGTTTGAATCTCAAATATCAAATTTTTTTTTTTTTTTTTGTTTCTTTGAGGTTTTTACCAGGGGCTTTCCCCCTCCAATCTGATTAATACAGCTGTTCTGATACGCTATTGCTCTCAATCCCACTATTTCTTGCAGCACACATTTTGCTGAAATTTACATGTAGAAAAGATCTAATTTAAATATTTTTTAAGGAGCTGGCTCTGCCCCCCCCCCCCCCCTCTACTTTTTAGAGAGCATACAAAAAATTGTAGTGATGATTCAAATGAATATCAAAAAAGTAATTGCAGATATAACGCTAGCCCCCACCCCCACCCCCTTGGATTAGGAATTTGAAGATTTTGTGAATTATTGTTTTTTTTGTTTTAATTATTTGTTTGTTTGATTTTGCTTGTCAGGATTTCGGATAGGTCTGCCCCCCCCCCCCCCCCCCCCCATCCTTTCGAAAACGATGCTACGTGTTTGAAGTTCTGCCTTTTATCTCGTCATTATAATTTTATAACCCTTTTAACGACTTTTACGTTACTGCGACTTTTTATCCCGTAATTTAACGATTTTATATGATCTCACCAGTTTTTCATACATTCACGGTCTGAAAAACATTGACTTGACGATATACAATATAATTGAATTTTTGCAGTCGGATTTTTTAATGGGGTATGGAATAAGGACAGGTCCCCCCTCCCTCCGAAAAAATCCTGGATCAGCGCATGTAGGCATATTGCATTAGATATCCGTAGATAACATGGTGGGGCATGGCAACTATTCCGGACTCATTAATTATTACCAGCTTGGTTCTAACTTGTATGCACTTCCGATCAATAAATGAATGTGTCTGCAAGTTGGAAAAGTAAATTTTAGATGGAGTCTTACGCAGATGTGATAGCTAACCAGCCTGTTGTGATAGACAATGTAAGCAAACGGTACACTGCAGTCCATATGTAAGCTTAGCTTCATAGTCCTTCTCTCAGAAGTGTGGCAAATGTCAACAATGACTCATTCTGGTCTGACCGAGTTTTCTCTGTATGCTGAAATCTGAAGTATTTCTCCCGTTTTTCATTGTAAATAGCAAGCATTGGTCTTTATGACACTGTGATTGAATGTGTTCAAGTTTTTTAGTTTTGCAATTATTATACGCTTTGGCAGACATTGACTGACTGCAACATATTAAAGATTCCCTCCCTTTTGGCTTTGTGCACTACAGATGTGGTAATGTATTCCCTTATAAATGCGTGACAACATTTAGTATCCATGTACAGGATATCAACTGAATTGGCAAATATGACCAAAAGTTTAGTTGTGTTTTTATGAAAGCCCTTTGTTGTCTGGATATTGGAAATCAAATGGAGTGGGTGTGGCAGATGGTCATCTCTTGAACAGGGAAATTGTTCTTGTAAAGAATGACAGGATGACAATGGGACATGAATTATGTTCCAGTAAGAGAGTTTAAAATTGAGAGTTTAAAATGTTTTGAGAGTTGTAACAGCTTTAACTATGATTGTTAACTGAGCAAGTATCCACTAAAGTTTTTCTATTTTAACATTCAAAACAAATTCACCAAATTTGTCTGTTTGGTATATCATGGTATCTGCCGGATATTGTTCCTCTTTTATGGAAGGCAGGCCTAATTCATTTGTACAATGTTGACAATAGTGATTTTATTGAAAATCTTATACAAGTTGGAAATCTTACTAATGATAAATCAAAATTACGGTAGTCCAAAAAATACATTAGAATTAAACTGAATATTTAATAAGGATCATTTCCTTTCCATTTCCATTTCAAGATTGGATTGAATAAATTTCATTAATTCCTTTAAATTCTTGGAAAATAATGAGAAATAGCTTCCGAGGGGAAGAACCTATATTAAAACATTTTAAAATAACTGAGCAGCTAGAAGGAGTTTACCAAGCATATACATAAGGGTTGCCATATACAACGCTTGCCTGTCATTAGCTTCACTTTGAGGTTCTTCTCGTTTGGTATTTATAAACAAAATGTACATGTTCTAGTTAGATTGAAGTCATTTGTCATCTGAATCATTTGTACCAGTTAGAATTATTTAATAATGTTAGCTTGCATTTTCTGAATCTGAATAAGTTTTCTGCTCTCTGACTGTTTCAGGGTTCTGGAGTTATCAAGGCAGGTTTTGCAGGTGACCAAGTACCTAAATACCATTTTCCAAACTTGTAAGTATCAATAAATAAGCTATTTTATTGTACTTGTACTTTATTTTTTGGAAAGATTTTTCAATGAAACAATTGTACCAGGTATCATGAAAAATTGAAACATGATTTCTGTAAATATAAAGATTGAAAGTTATAATGATAAGTTGACAACAAATAGGATTATTTAAGTGAAATATATTATGGTATAATACATCTGTAATTATACATGGTTATATAATGAATTCATAACTACAGAATAATCAGCTTTATTTCTCTTACAATTTTTGAAAATGTTATAATCTTGTTGAATTTAAAAAACAAATGCTGCACATGAACTTATATAAAATTGTTATAAATTAATGTACATGTATGTCACATATACAAATACAAGCTGTAACTATTTGTTAATGCTGTATGTTTTAGTGTTGGAAGACCAAAACATGTGAGGGTTATGGCAGGAGCTCTAGAAGGGGATGTCTTCCTGGGTCCAGAGGCAGAGGTGATATATTTATATATTAACTAATATATATTGATTTAAATAACTGTTTGGATATACACTCTAAGAATTCTTAAAATGGTGAATTTTTATGTAATTTCACTAGGAGCACAGAGGGCTTTTGACTATAAGATACCCAATGGAGCATGGAATTGTTAAGGACTGGAATGACATGGAGAGAATCTGGCAGTACATTTATTCCAAAGACCAACTACAAACCTTTTCAGAAGAGGTATTGTTGAATCATATTGATTTACATATTTTGCTCACCTATACCAAAGGCACAATTGAACTTTTCTAACTAAAAATTTGAAGGCATCTTCGTCGTTGTTAACTTTTCACATTTTCACCTTCTCCAGAACCCCTGAGCCAATTTCAAAGTAAACTTAACTTGACACATACCCTTGGTAATAGTTTAGGCGAAGACCTTTTAGTTTATTCAAATGGAGTGCCAGACTTCTTCCTCAGGAATATAACTGGGAAATCATAAATATGGAGTGGGATGTTTATGAAATGATTTTTAGAACCAGATAGCCAGTAATATCAAAAATGTTTACCGGTACATTAAGCTTCTTTTAATGACTTTTATATAGTGGATTCAAATATGTTGAAACTATGTCCCCAGGGGTCAGAAAGTTGCCTTGATTGGGGTAAATTTTCATCATAGAAATTGATTTAAAATTTTCTTATAACATGGAAGTTACAACTCATCTAATAATTGAGGAAATGTGACAATAATTTTGGAAATTATCATAGAAGTAAACTAAAATTTGTCATAAGTACAAAATACCATTGATCTTCTAAAACCTTGTTTACACTTAATTATTTTATTTAAAGTGATAGAGAACCCTGTTTGTGTAACTCTAGTCATAGTTAATTCATTTTTTATATAGGTTAAAATGTATTTCTCTCTTCATATTTTGTTGATATAATGCCTATACATGTATTTTATGTTTGTTTTTCAGCATCCTGTGCTGCTTACAGAAGCTCCACTGAATCCAAGAAGGAACCGAGAAAAAGCAGCCGAAATCTTTTTTGAGACTTTTAATGTACCAGCATTATATATGTCAATGCAAGCTGTGCTTAGTTTGTAAGTTATTTGTGTTCCAAATGTGAAAATATGCACTTCTAAGGGTTTGATGGAGAGTCTTAAATGTTTTATAATATCAAGCACATAGTTTTGGGTTTATTGCAGTCATAAATTGATGACACATTACTACATTATCTACATGTATGTGAGATAGATCCATTTCACTTCGAAATGATATGCAATTTAGTCAAATTGCTGACGAAAATTTACACTTATGCATTTCTTTTGTGTAGTAAGTGTTAAAAAGCTGGGATAAGAAATCTTCACACTTTACAGTTATATACAGTACAAGTAATTCCAATTGTATACCAATTGTATACCGGAAGATTTCACTATCCATGTTTACTTTTGATTGCAGATATGCCACAGGGAAAACCACTGGGGTGGTCCTTGATTCGGGGGATGGTGTGACACATGCTGTACCAATATATGAGGGCTTTGCCATGCCACATAGCATAATGAGGTCGGACGTAGCAGGACGAGATGTCACTCGATACCTGCGACTTCTTCTAAGAAAAGAGGGTTACAATTTCCATACCTCTGCTGAACTAGAAATTGTGAGGACCATCAAAGAGGTAAGAATCATCATCAGTGTGCTAAAAACCTTGAATTTTTCCTTGATTTATATTGTATATTATTTTTATTCAAATTGCAACTCCCTTCACAAAAAACCAACAAACATATACAGGTGACACTCGATGGCTCGAACTTCGATCTCTCCAAGTTCTTGATCTCTCGAAGTGAAATCACGGTCCCAATTTTTTTCCCTATATAACTAAGCAAATTTACTCTTGATCACTCGAACTCCGATCTCTCGAAGTTCTTGATCTCTCGAAATAAAACCTGGGTCCCGTTATACATATTTCATTGTTTTTGACTCTTGATAACTCGAAGTGGTGGCTGTGTACACACGCGACCGATCAAGCGTATAATTAGCTCCGCGTGGACCTTACCTGGATGATCGAGTGAACCCCTGGGGCTAGCGTAGTAGTGTTAATTGGTTAATTACGGAAGTGACACTACCCCTTGCTTCCTTCAAAGGGTAGATATTTAATTTGTAACTGATCTATTAATTTCAACAACTTGTGAAATTAACGGTAAATTAAACCGGTCTTTATTTAAACTATTCTGTGATCAAGAAAACATAAAATACTTTTAAAAAAATTATAAGTTAACAAAACAATAAATAAACACAAAACTAATTTCTGTATTGTTGAATCTGATGTAAAGTAGCAGAAAATACAAATGAAACCATGTTAGACTATCAATCCATGTTATGAATATAAACTTCCGTCTACTATAATTTTAGAACCAACATGACGGGAACAAAAATTTCCGGATTTATTTAAACTTTCGATCTCTCGAACTCTTGATCTCTCGAAGTTTAATCATGGTCCCCTGAAGTTCGAGTTATCGAGATTCACCTGTATCTCTGATATAATTAATTTGTTTGATATTACAGTATTAAAAACAAACCTATAGCAGTGCCAGAGACAAACAATTTGGACTTGTTATATCTGTAATTTATTATATCCGATGAGTTTATTTTACAGTACCTCTTCGCTGTGATTGTGAATTCATAAGCTTTTCCCCCTATTACTAGGTTTTACTGTACTGTTAATCACTCATTTTTGTGCTATTAATGTATTTAATTGCAGAGGGCCTGTTATTTATCTGATAACCCCTTGAAAGAGGAGACAGTGGAGGGAGAAAAATCACAGTACACCCTGCCTGATGGCAGTGTTATAGAGGTAAAGATTTAATACATGTACCTGCATCTGAAAAGAGAATTGTATATGGAAATAGTAATGTCATTGTTAAGTAATCGATTATTCTGATGATTCATTCCATTGACATGTAGGATTTCCATCTGGAGACAGCTGAGCTAAGCTATTCAGAACACTTTCAAAAATAGAGGCGATACACAAAATTATTGCATTATTACTAATATACCAGTTTCCAAAATGACAAGAATACTGTATATTGGGAAATATTTGCCCCGTTTTATTTTCACCCCCTTTGCCCTCGTTGTCAGCGGGCAAATTTAAGATTGAGCGAATTCCAATGTCAAAAATTATCTCTCTTTAAACACAACGTCTGGGCTAATTCAAGACTAGGCGAAACCATTTGCAAGTGAAGAATGGCGAAAATAACCCTGTTTACAGTATTCCCTCAAATTTTGCTCAAAAGTGATGGGAAAAAAATAAGACTATAGACACCTTTAGAAAAGATGGATATGCCAGAACAAAATCAAGGCAACCAATAGCAGTGATTTATTATCTTTGAAAGTTAATAAATATTTTGACATTACCTACACAAGTATTTTTCGCTCCCCCTAGATTGGTCCAGCAAAGTTCCGAGCACCAGAAGTTCTATTTCGTCCAGATTTGATTGGAGAAGAGTATGAAGGCATACATGAAGTGCTCGCCTACTCCATCCGAAAGTCAGACATGGATCTACGTCGTATGCTCTTCTCCAATGTGGTCCTTTCTGGAGGATCAACACTTTTCAAAAGTAAGATCTCCAGAGTATTGAAGAGATTATTAAAGTTTTGTTCTGGTTTAATGCAGTTATATTATATATGTTGTATTATATTGTATGAAAATATTATAGATATAATTACATGTACTTGTATCTGAAATTTTCTTTCTTAGGATTTGGTGATAGACTGTTAAGTGAACTGAAGAAATTAGCACCCAAAGATATCAAAATAAGGGTATGGTCTTAGATTTACGCTTGAAATATATGTAGAATAAATTTTCATACGACATATATTTTTAAAATTTCTTTGGACTTGTACATGTATATTACTTATTGTCTTTCTTCCAGATATCTGCGCCACAAGAAAGATTATACTCAACTTGGATAGGGTAAGTTTGGAAACTATTTTTTATTTATTAACATTCTGTATGTCTAAAACTTCATTATATTTTTCAATCATGAGGGATTTAATTTTATGATTATCAAATGTACCAATCAAATTTGATGTTAACATTCATTTGTATACTGGTGTATTGGTATAAACAAACCAGTTTAATTTCATGATGAAAAACTCCATTATCCTTTCACTGCATCAATCTATAGAGTGGGTTTTTCCATTCTAACTCCAATATACACAGTATGTCACTGTTAACTTTTATTATCTAATATGAGTATATAGCCTAAAGAATACTGATATGTTGCACAAACATCAACTTCATGAAATGTTTATTTTCTCTGCAGTGGATCAATTTTAGCTTCCCTCGACACATTTAAAAAGATGTGGGTGTCAAAGCGAGAATACAATGAGGAAGGGTTGAAAGCCATTCACAGGAAAACATTCTAATACAGCACACGGCTAGAGACTGAATTATTTATGATCAACTTACATCCAGGGGACTGATAATGCTGGCAGGGGGAGTGGGAAAAGAACAAGTGCTTTTTTTTTTTTTTTTTTTTTTACCTTTTTTTAAGTGGTATATGCATTGGTGTATACAGTTAATTTGCAGCAGTTGTATTAATGTTTTATGGTTGAAGAGCCCTATTTATTGTTAGTGCTGGTATGATGTATTCTTGCCCTTATACACTAAACTTAAGGTGCATTCCAATTTACTAGCATTATTCTGTTGGCCAGCCGGTCTTCCATGGTTCACGCAAACAAAATTAAGTACACACACTTTCTCTCTCTGTTCAAGAATGCTTTGGGTAGTCTTGTATGTCTTGTTTGTTGATAATTGTGCGATATTTTTGTTACAAGGCTTGTCTTTAAAATACAAACAAGTGACATATTTTTATTTTGCTTGAAATAGTCATAGCTTTATCAGTAGGATTTTGCTACTGGTATTCATTCCAAAACTAGTAGCTATTAAACCATTAAAGAATAGCTTGTCAAAGAATTCTCACAAATTTCTATTCTTTCTCTTATTACCAGTAAATTCAATTATTTGTTGATAATTCATTTATCAGGTATGACATTCTGTCGGAGATATGGGGCTTTTCTATGAAATGAAATTCACACATTTGGGTGCTTTTTGTGTTCAGTTTTTAAATGCCTTTGTATTTTGAGCTTGCACGTTTCGTACATGTATATTATTTCACACATGGCATCTTTAACTACAAGTAACTAAATGACACCATATCTTGGGGGGGGGGGTAAGGAATAGGTTATTTTTAAGTACTGGTCCTGTCCCTTTAGAAATAAGCTTATGATAAAAGTATGAAGGAAGTTCTTGTTGGTAGGAGATCTTGTTGGAAATAATCTTTAAATTTTGAAATATTGTTCCGACTTTAATTTTTCACAACGTGATTTCATAGAGAAGCAGGCCAGTAATAGTTCTATATATTGAACCTTTGGGAGACTGGGATGACATTTAACCCCAACAGAGGTCACATGGTTGTTTTGGTGACTCTCCACACACAAAAAAGTGCAATAACTATTATACAGGATGTGTCCATTGTGGATTATATAGTCAGGCTTTTTATAAGAATTTGATATTTTGTATGGATAAATCATGGGTGAAATGTAAAGATGTTTATACAAGTAACATACAAGAGAACACATTTAGTTAACAGTCAACAATACTTTTGAAGAAAAAAATGTAAGACTAAAACCATTGTAAATTTTGAAAGAAAAATAGAGTTGTAGAAATTTTTTATTTGAAAGCATATTTTTCATATCATGTAGATTGGTACAAATTTGGTATTATAAAATTATAGAAATAATAAATGTACATGTATATATATGACAACCAAAATGAATAAATCTTGTTTCAAATCATTGTGTGTTGTACTTTACATAATATAACATAAGAATTAAGTGTTAATTAAATACCATTAGATTTACCAATACATGTACTTATATTAATGAATAACAAGATGTGTTGATGAAACAGCACATGCACAATAAAACATAGTTACAACATACACTCTTGCAATGAATTAACACTTAAAGCAAAGTCAGTTTTATTTCCCTAATGTTAAAACTTCATAAACTGAACAGTTATAATGAATTACACATTTTTAATGAACCAAAATTGGTTATCCCTGGCACTTCGCTATATGCATGTTTTACTGTATTATAAATTAATTTGTAAAAATACATTTGGGTCAATTTTAATCAGTACTATTTAATGGAAATTGAAATAATCATAAGTTATGTGCAAATTGTATCAGTAAATAACAGAATAATTTGATGTACATTTAAAAACCTCCTTCAGCCTTAATTAAGCTGATGGTGGGGCCAACATCATTTTCATTTTGTGGTCAATTCCACCTCCTTTTCCCCATATTACAATGTAATAAGATACAATTGTATCACAATCAACATCTGAACATTTATTGTTTTAACAAAAAAAGTAGAAAAAAAATTAAAGCACACTTTCAACATATTTAAAAGAGAACAGATAAGTGTTGCAATAAAAGTTTTATGAGATCTCTGCTTTAATAATATGGCACCCAATTGCTGCCATCATCTGGTGTCAACATCCCATTCACTAGGAGAACAATGTCCACAATCCACCAGATGCCCACCCCGCCCAGGGTCAGAAGCTTGCCTACCGCGGTGCCTGTGTGTCCCAGACAGAAGCGGTCCATCCCAAGGAACCCCAGTAACACTGAGTAGATGAGGGTAGTCACAAAGTAGTGGCCATTGTATCTAAGGGAAAAACAAAAACAAAATCAATTCATGTATCAATCTTGTTTCAAAGATTCTTTCTTTTGGTATCATGTTTTTCATATTATCGGTATAATAAATACATGTATTGATATAAATGATTCTTTTCTGTTACTTACTAGAAAACTTGTTAAATGATCAAGCACACTTTTCTGAATACATTGCAGTAAATATTTTAAAAGAGTTGAAAAGGGGAATAACGCAATTGTTTTCTTTAACATAAAATTGAATCAATAAGTAATTTTAGTAAGTAGTTTTATAACTGCAATGCAGCAGCACTGATATAAGCATTGGTGCAATGGAAAGCTCAGACTCTAAGCATTGATATTTTAAGTGCCTAATCTAAAATCCTCGTAACTTACTTGATGCAAGGAAACCCGTCCTTTATGAAGGTCTTGTTCCCATAACACTCCACTCCTTGAAGCACTGAACACACTGCTCCAGTGAATTCTATTTCTTCATGTTTTTGTCCTCCATACTGCACAATGTCAATATAATGTCTAATTTAAAGCTTAATAGTTTAAATGTAAAGTCATTAATCTCAAACAGTTTATCATATGAAAATAAAACTTTATTTAGAAAACACAACCAGTTAATGCAAGGTACTGTAAACCAAGTATTTTAAAACCACGTACTATTTGTATGTGATAAATATTCTGGACATTCATAGACAACTTCTGCCAGCTGATACTGTAAACTAACTTTACTTTATTTTGTGATTTACCAGAGATAAACTGGTTTGTGGCAACTAATTTTCACGATCAAGTTGTAGATTATCTGGACAAATAATATACTAATTTTAATGACTGGTTCACTGCGAGATGTATTTGTGACAACAAGGCTCTCGTGTGAACCCTACAAAGTTTCTTGCATGTGAATAATAAAAGTTGGTTTACAGTATTTATTGTCACTATAAGCCAGTGTTTTAGAAAAATAGCTCACTGAAATCAATTGTCACAGATTAATTCTCAACCATATGACACATATAATACTTGGTTGCCAAAAATTTGCCCTTATTTTTAAATACAAGAAAAAATCATGACATTTTAATATAATACATTACATGTATTGCTTTGAATAATAATAATAAAGAAAAGATAATATCATGCAAGTTTACATAATTACCTTCAGACATCCATGGCCAATTTCTTTCTTTCTTGTCTCATTACCATTTAAATTTAAAGGTTCTGAACAGTTAAGAAACTCCATAGGTCTGCAAATCATAAATTTACAACAGTTGTTAAACTGACAAATAGGATAAAAGAATAGAAAGATACTGGTAATCTGGACAGAGATTCCACTCAGCTTGAAATCTGGACTGATACTGGGTCTTTTGATTATTTATAACTAGAGCCTTAAAGCTTTTTTTTCCCTAAATGAAAATTTATTCTCCTTTACAACCTCAAAATTAAGAATATGTATGTGTAAACAATATATGAGTTACTTTACTTTTCTAGATATTGTGTCTTGAAAATGGAAAATAGGTTTCTAAACTATTAAACATCTGAACAAATAACATAATTGATTTTTTTAAATACATGTACTGGCATAAAACCAATTCTCGCCAAGTACCATTTCTCGTCTGTGCAGTATAATTGTTAAGTCACAATATCAACATATAAATTACATGTAAAAAAAAATGATGCAACACACACTGGCGAGAATTGGTCCCAGGCTATTAAATAAATGATTTTCACAACATTTTACAGAATGTTGTCATTTATCCAATTTTGATAACCCCAGTACATGTATCAAATGAAGTGTGAGAGCTCCTCTTGTATATAGAGGTAAGCTGAGCCAAATCTCAGAGAGAGAGAGAGAGAGAGAGAGAGAGAGAGAGAGAGAGAGAGAGAGAGAGAGAGAGAGAGAGAGAGACTATAGGATAAAAAATAAGAAATACACTTTTTAAACTTACAAAAATTTACAATGCACCAATGGTCCATGGGGAACGTATTCCGTCCTGCACGTTTCATTGTAGCATTCTTGTGAACTACAATATGTGAATACTGTGAAACAAACTAAAATCTTACGTGAAATATTTCTAAAAAGTGCCATTCTGACACACAATTCATTATTTTGTTAGTTGCATCTTCCGTAACAAATCAATCAGTGTCATTTACAGTTTGAAAAGGATGCCCCAAATGAACTATTGCTTGAAGCGTTTGTGGAACCACGTCAAAATTTACTCGGAAGTCTACTTTCATTTTAGTTGTACTTCGGATCACTTCTAAATTTTACATTTAAATTGTGTACACGTTGGAAAGAAAACTGTCACCAGAATGGCAGATGTTACAAACGTCTTCAAAGCAACAGTCAAAGCGTTACGAACCAGAAAGAAAGCAACGGGAGATGTTACCAAAAATTCTCAAACGTTTACTAACATTTTACCTTCATCAAAACTTAAAGGAGATTTTGAGAAGAAAAGCAAAGAAGTCGTAAGTACTGTGATTATTAACAAGATTCCTTGAAAGATCTATGAGTATTAAATTCTTTCTTAGAACTGGCATTGTTGCACTTGTTTATTTAGATGCAGAATATCTCAAAGCTGAAGGACTTCTTGATGGAACATAGGAAGGCATACGTTAGCACTGGCAGGTATGTTAACCATACAAGGTAATAGAAATGGTAAACTTATGTTACCATAGACTGCTTTGGGACAACACAGAAGTCGGTAATTTTATTGATAACAGCATAAACTTACAATAACCATCTATGAACTATACATGTGTATAAAATTTTTACACACAAATGTCAGCTATGCTCCTGAAATTCATAGATGGTATGGATAAGTGTAGACTGTTATTGATAAAACTGTTGACTCCTGTGGGCACAAAAAAATTAACAAAAAAAATTACACTCTATGCTGTTTTGTATTAATAGTATATGTTATGTATATGTAATGCTGCATAGCAAGATATATTTGATACATGACTCTTTTTACTTGGTAGTCACCTTAGTGCAGAAACCTCAACAATGACAGACTCAGAACGTGATCAAATCGACGAGGAAGCAGAAAAAGTGATTCACATGTGTCAAAAGTCAGTGGCCCTGATTAAAAGTAGGTCATTGAGAGACATATGTCACATATTTGCCCTTATAGAAATCTTTGAATATAATGAAAATTTTAAGGTTTGTTATAATTGTCTGATATGACTTGTGCATACCACTACAGTGTATTATACATGTATATAGCTTATGATATATGTATATGTATATTGAAAAAAAAAATCACAACAAAGTAAAAGAATTTTGAAAAATTCATTTTTAGACATTTCAAACAGATAACTATTACAATTTTTATAGAGTACCCAGTATATGATTGCAAATTTTTATCCAGATTTTGTGGAAAAATAATAAGAAAAACATAGACATGTTAATAAATGCTAAAATAAGAAAATAAAGCTAAAACAACCCAATAACTTTTTTTTTTTAGCTTTTTATGTTGTTAAAATGATGGGTAAACAAACTAAATCAAACCAAAACTAAAATTGAAACTTACACTAACATTTTCATATTTTTTTCATTTTATAGATTTAAATGGAAGTCAACACTCTCAGGTTAAGGAGCATAGGACAGCAGTCATAAGACTGATAGAGGATTATCTCAAAGGTAAGCTCAGATGAATCAATGATGAGGTAGACTCTTTGTCCTTGACATGTTCTTCCATTTAATTCTCTATCTGAAATATACTGAAATATTATTTTATACCTTCATTGCATAATCTGATCAAAAGAAATCATTGTTTTCTTGATGAGCAGTAATAAAAAGGACCTCTGACGAAATTGCAGGAAACAGGCTTACAGAATTGTTCATAGATTAGGGATGACTTGTTGTCCTCTTGCGTGTACTAAGCTTATGTTTTTTTCCTTTTCAGGGGTTTGTAAAGTCTACAGTGAGCAGAGGGCAGTGAGAGTTAAGAGGGTGGTGGACAGGAAGAGACTGTACGTACTGACAGTTTACAGTCATATTGATAAACTCTAATACTATGCCTCTAACTTATTTTTCTATCTAAGTTCACAAGATTGATATACCAGTTTAAGAATCAATCTGTAATCAGTCAATTTGAACAATATACGTAATTAATCATATCCAATCAAAATCCAAATCATGTAGGCTTCTTGTGCACATAATATAAGATTCAAAAGAAATTATAACATTAGATAAGGATATTAACGACAAACTCACCGATATGTTCCGATACTTGTGTTTGTAGGTCAAAGCTTGAACCTGACAAATTGTTCAAACAGAGAAGAGCCAATAAGCAGTCAACTTATTCAGAAAATACCAACCAGTCCAGTAGACAAGGCCCATCAACCTCAGGTATTCATACTGTACATACTCCTTAAATCATTTGGTTTAGATTGTCTACAAAATTCAGTTTGTTATCTCCGGATTTGAAATAGATTTGACATACATTGTACAAATGATACCATCTTGTTTGTGTCAGGTCTTTTTAATTTGCCTTCTTACAGACCTGAGTTTGGGTTTTTGTTGTGTTCTGCAGAAACTGACAAACTTTCAATTATTCCCCTTGGACTTCTTTCTTATTTCACAAAACTGTCAGATTTTGCTACGATTTAAGATATTGCTAATTACTTATGAAGAGGAAGCAATGTGCCACCTAATGTGGAATTGCCCAACTGTACAGTAGCTTCTTATTAACTTCATAAACTTATGTCAAACCAAAAATATATTGAACTGAATCAAGATACCTTCATGTTTGGAGAATACAAAACTAGAGAAAATATTAGACAGAGCAATGTTATATTTATGATAATTAAGCAATACATATACAGAAGTCGATGCTTTAAAAGTAATTTATCAGTCCTTGGAGTATTATATGAGATAGAATCATATATTAAAGCAATAAAATACACTGCAAACGTGGAAAACAAATAAATGAATTTAATAACACATGGGAAAGATGGCAACCTTTGTTTACATAATTACCCCTCTCTCCCTTTCTCTCTCTCTCTCTTCTTCAGATAAGTTTTTCAATTTATCTTCAACTTTCATGTTTTTGTCATTATAAATGTTGTACTTGTATGAAATAAATAAATTCATTAAAAAAAAAGATATAACTAAGAAATTAAAATTAGATATTGTTTGTTGTCCTTTGTCTGTTACTCTTTAAGGCCAAAAATAAAAAAAAAATTTGGCTACAATAAAGGGGAATAACTCAGTTCTTAAGTTAAAAATTGAGTTATTCCCCTTTTCAAAATTTTTGTCTGCAAAACTAAATGTCAATTATTTTTACCTCATCATGTTCAACCTCTCAAAAAATTGTACTTGGCCAATCTGGGGTTTATCCCCACTCCATTCATTCCAAAATAATAAATTGGTTACCCAAAACAATTTATTTTACAGATGCATTGAGGAATATGTTGATCAATCACCTTGGGGGTCATTCCAACTCTCTTATTTATAAACTATCTTGAAATGATTTAGATTGTCAAGCACCCCAGCACTATTATTTTTAGCTCATGTCCAAAATGCAATGAGTAGAAGATTGTCATATAACTCTCATTCTATTTAGTTGACACAGGGCTGTTTTTAACTTTCACAGTGTTGCATAACACCCATTGGCTCATTGGTTTTACTGTGACAAGTGTTTATGATTTTAATTCAAGCAGTTAAGCAGAATTTTCTTCAATCTTTGTAGAAGCAGGCTTGTCCCCAACAAAATCAAAGAAAACGACACCAGAAGAAAAAATGGAAGAAGAAGAGGAAATTTCAACGGAGGAGGCGCAATTGGTAAATACTGTGTTTATTTGATAGAATGTGTATCATTGGCACTTGATGTAACATGTTCTCTAAAATTTGTATATGCCATCCCTCATCAAATTATTAGTGTACTATTTGTCCTTCCTTAAATATGAAACACACTAGATTCTTTATCCTTCTACATTGTAGTACAGAAATTTTTTGTTTCATACAATCATGTAGTTCTGAGATAAAAAAAAATTTGTCAAAGGCCAAGTGACTATGATGAGAACAATTTGTCTTAATTAGTTCTAAACTTGTTACTAGAAATATGAATTATAAGGAATAAATTTAATAGGAAAGTTTATACTTTATAAGCTGCTAATTAATTTTAGTATAAAACTGATAGCTATCAAATTGAATTTTAGATTTTTACCAAGTAAATTATGATTTTAAATTAGCAGTGTATTTTTGTAATTTGTATTTCATGATGTTTTCTTTTCACTTAAGCTTTGTGTAGTTATTTTTAGAATTCAGCATTAATGCATTTTTTTTTACTCAGTATATGAGAAGAACAAACAAGAAATAATACCAGTAATCTAACATTTTAGTTTGAAAGAGAAAATGCTGCACTGTTTGAAGAGATGAGCAGTGTCTCTGAAGAAGTGGGGTGAGTGTTTGATAATAATATAATGAATTATTATAATATTTTATTTAATTTTATATCATTGACAAAAATCTCTTGTCACAAATACATTTTCTTACCATATTTGTTTTGTTTCAGACAAATTGAGGGTAAAGTAATGGAAATTGCGAAGCTCCAAGAAACTTTTACAGAGAAAGTGTTAGAACAGGTTAGCTAGTTCTCTTTGTAATTCATAATCATTAAGACTGAGAAAGTGTACATATTGTATCAACATAGCCTGGTGTGTAAACTATTATAATGGGGTAAAGATATGAGATAGGTAAAACTAATACACAATAGGTTTGGAGGCATTAAAGCAAATAATTATCTTTCTTTCTTAATTGTGTTGCATAGGAACTTTTTGTCCACAGAATCAATATTTGACATAAATTTTTATTTCATATGTACAATATGTATGTGTATGCCCTAACAAAGTTATATATATGGCATGTATGAAACCTAAAAATGAGTACATGTATATCTGTTATATTTTTGCAGGAGAAAGATATCGACAGAATTGAACAAGTTGTTGTTGGCTCCACAGAAAACATTAAAGAAGGCAATGAAGAAATTAGACAGGTATGATAAATCTTAATGCCTCGCAGTAAACTAAGTATGCGTTTCATTTTCTGTATCAAGAAATTTAGTGTACATATTGTAGTACATGTATCTCATTTTGCGGAAAATATCAAGAGACTTAATTATCTTTATTTGAATAAACAAGCACCACAGAATGAGATAAATTGACCAATTACCAGTATTTATGAAAATTATAATGACATGCGAGGGCCATTAAGATACATGTACATGTAAGTGATGGGAGCAATTCTACAACCCTAATAACTTCCTCATACTCTGTGTGTACAACTTCCTTGTATTATTGACATATAGGAGCTTCAAAAAAAGTTGCACACTAGTACAACAACAATCTTATACAGCTTCTATAGTATCAGTAATAAAGTATGCCGGCATGTCTTTGTGTATAGTTTTATTAATATAAGGAAATTTTCCCATAACATTATGTTTTTAAACAAATATTACCATTACGGAATATTATTAATCTGACACACTGCTTTCATTTCAGGCGATGAAGAACAGTGCTGGTTTCCGTGTGTACATTTTATTTTTTCTCCTTCTCCTTACTCTCTCCTTGCTCTTCTTGGACTGGTACAATGGCTAACAAAGGGAGACAATTCTTAGACTCCAGACTTATAAGGGGAGACAAACAAATCCCTTTATCAGATGAAGGCTCAACTACAGTCTATTGGTGAATGATGCGGGAAATGTGCAATTATTGATTGAGATATCTTTAGCCAATTATATTTGCACTCTTTCATCAGCTTTGTGTACTTTGTCCATGTTGAGCACATCGCTATATAAGTTGATCCTTGTTGTGTTAAGTTTGACTGGATAATACATGTAGAAGTTAAAAGTACATGTATTACAGAAAGCTGACGTGTGTTGAATTTTTTTCCCTTCCCTTTTTCATAGTGTTATACACTGCAAAGCTTAATTACAAGGAAATTTCTGATGTTCATGAATAGCAGATTGATAAAAAGAAAATAGACGTCAGGAAATATCGGTTAACATATTTAATATTTTAAGTATATGTATAACAAATAATTTGAAATGAATTGTAAATGTTGAATGTTGAATAAATTATTGCTGTAAAAATTTTAAGTCTCTTCAATGATTGATATAATGTTATCTTCTGGTAAATAAAGATATGCTGATTGATGCAGAATGCATGTCTTCTTAGAGAGCCAGCCCCTTCTTCAAAATAATGTTCCCATACTTGGCCATCTCTCTGTGAAAAAGAAATATTACTGGTAAATTTTACAATGTTCATTGTTCAGCAAAGTAGAATATGAACCTGGTACTTGTATTTATGTCAAAATTTACATGGCATTAGTGTTCAATTAGACAATAAAAACTTGCAGTATATATGATATGCTTTAGATAAGGTATCATTATACTTTGGCAGATATTGAATATTAATCTCCGTCAGATATTTTATACAAAAAAATCACTCTCAGTCACAAATCCAATATTTTTGATGAAGAATTGTCCTGTGTCAGATAATTCATACATTACTGTAAATTCCTTATTTTACGCGAGTACTTATTTCAGCAATTCAACCATTTTTCATTAAATCGCTAGATTATAAAATCGAATTTTTATCATAGTTCTGTTTAGTTTATATTTCTTTGAAAAATAGAAGCGAGATTTTAAAATCTGCGAGGTGTACTTCTCGTGATTTACGTGGATATTAATTCCTTGCTCTAGGAAGGAATTTCCTCTAGAGGATTTCCTCAAGGAACCTACAGAATTCTGTTTCAGATATTTGAGACATCATTCTGTGTCAGATATTTTAATCAAGTTATTACTAATTCAGTGAAACATATAAACCCAGAAGTTTGAACAACGCATTACCCCATTTCTAATATATCTGAAAGAAAATCAACAACTCACCTGTCCTTGATTAGATATTTTAAATCTGTGTCAAATTTCAGATATTTTATAATAATTCGTATCAGATACCTTAATCATTATATATAATATGGAACAAATTTCTCTGTTAAATTCTTAGATATATTTTGGACCAAACATAAATCTTTATTTTTTTTTGTGAAGACATTATTATGTGTTGGATATTCAAGAGAAGACATCGATAATATAAAGAATACATTACCCTGTGTGAACTATTGCATAAGCTGTCTTAGCTCTGTCATAAAATGCAAATCTCTCCACAAATTCAATCTCCACCTACAACAGAAACACAACACTGAATGCTACACCAAAACAAACTTTGAAACCCCAAGGTTCAAATATTATGAATTTCTTCTTATTTTTTATGGTGCCCTTTTGACCTACATTTGGCCCCTCCCTTTGCTTTACGATCTCCTTGTATTTGTCCCACACAGGAATCTGTATGTTGCTGTCTTTGTCACTTTGAACAGGGTCCATCAAAGCTACCTGTTAAAATAAATGATGAAATTTATAACACTGAATATTGAGGATTGATAAAGAAAAAAAATACAAAACCAACAACTTTTTAATACTTTTGAAATTTGGTATCAATCACTAATGTCTTAAATACCATGGATATATACTATATACAGGGAAATATTCTTCCCCGTTTTATTTTTGCCCTTTTGCCCTAGTTGTCAGTGAGTAAATTTAAGAAAGGGCAAATTTTAATTCTCAAATTATTTTTCTTTGAACAAAACTCTGTGTGGGCGTACAGTAAATCTATAAGGTATATGGAATTTAAACACTTATTCTTTAAGTTTATTCCTCAATATTTTGAATCCTTGGAAATTTGAATTTTTTTGTTCCATGGAGTTCAAGATGACAAGGTTTGACTGTATATATAATATTATATTGTTTACTTACTGGGCATTTGACGTAAGTGTCAAGAGGAAGTAACTGAAGAATTCCATCAAGGAGTGTCGGTATATCAACTCCTGCAAACAAAATATGAGATTATGAGTGAGCTAGAGTACATAATGGTTACATATATATATATATATATATCTATTATGAATTACAATCACATATTCATGTTATTAGATTTAATTATTATGATATTTGGTTATTTTCTAAAGACTCATGTACTAACAGCAAGTGTTGAAAGTATGTAAAAAAAAAAAAACATGTGAAATCATAGACATAAATAACAATAATGTTATTTATGTCTCAGGTGAAATTTACATGATAAAGAAACAATCTTATATTATACTATAGGCAAATCTTTGCCATTTAGTAATGTTTTTAAAAATGCTAATTATAATGTTATTTTCCCCACATTCAGACCAAAATTGGAACAATCTCTTCTTCATCAATGTAAATGATCGATTCGTTGGTTTGTTGATTCCTTACCATCTGCCCTTAATTCCAATGGCCCATTCTTGCACAAGGCTGATGTTGGAAAATGAGCATCTGCCAGTACTGAAAAAAATCTACATGTGTGGATATTGTATTCTTATATAAATGTCTGATTTTGTTGGCGTTAGCCTATTATGGATGACTATGAGTAGTTTGCCACGTTTACATCATATAAGTTGTATACAGAAAACAGAGTAAATTCGAGCAAAATGAAATAAATGCTGTTGAGATGTTGTCATTGTAAATCAACTATCAAACTTAAGTACCAATTTCATCTCCATGTCCCATAGATGCCAGCGCATGCAGGAGGCTCGGTGACAGGCACTTGGGGATATTTTTCAGAGGCATTTTGTCTCCACGAAGTTATTTGTAAACAAAACTAGAGTTACCGCCCTTTGACCATCACCCGCCCACTTCTAAAAGAAAATGGAAGAAGCAAATGCTATGTACTATCTACACTCTTGTGCCAAAATTATACAATTTCCCCTGTATTTTAAAGAAAACTAACCTAAATTTTCAAAGATGTTCTTTTTTTCAGTTTTTGAAGGATTTTGAAGAAATTTAATGCAGATCATGGCAGAGATCATTCTCTGACAACTCATTCGATCATCGAAACTTTGGTATATATATTTCAAACACAATGTTTAAATGATTTTTAACCTCTACCATCATTTGAAATATGCAACCCGAAAAAATCTTACTTATTATTGGTGACATTGCATCTCAGAAGTGAATGTTTGAAAAGAATCTAATGTTATGCAAAAATAAAAACTAAGAATATCTCCTTTTTCTCAATCGGTCCCGAGGTGACATTTGAACAATTAGTTTTTAAAAATATTGGTTAATTTAAAAAAAAAATGACAATCTATTTGATTGTAAACATAATTATGTACACATAATTAAAACACATATTGTATAGTTATTTCATTAATAAGTGATACTTTTGTTTAATTAATATTTATGGGCCTCAATTTTCGTGGATTTACTGAAATTCACTCTCCGACAAGGATATACGTAAATTCGTGGCCAATGATACTATCAATACAATAAATTGTCTTCTTTGAACATCAAGTTAACACCCTCAATAGCTTCCATTAAACTGTAATATAATCACGCTTGTCAAAACTGATATTCATATCAAGGGCTATCAAAGTTAACACCTATTGAAACTGCAAGCCAATATCACTGGGTTTATCTTGAGTTAGGTTAGTGATCATTTCATTAGTCACCAGTCACCCATGTAAACGACCAAACAATTTTCTGATGTAATTAAAGACCCTTGCGTACTCTATGGGAACAAGCCAAACACAAAATGGGTCCTAGTGCAAAAACGAACGTTTGGCATCGTATAGGATGCACATGCAGAATTGATGATAAACGTGTTGGGTTTTTTTCAATTGTGAAAACAAGTCAATATTGCTGTACACAGTGTATTATAGATTAACCAAGCAGTGGGATTTAAAGTAATAAGATGTCGGATTTTTTTTATTTATATACAAGTATTCGAATACGTTACCTAATTAGCTATCGATCAGATAAAGTTGATGAAATGTCTATATATACATTTATAGTTTGGGAACTCAGAGCTTGGTTGGTGTCACGTTTCGATTAAACAAGAACAAAGTGCTTGTGTATTTTAAACAATTAATCAAACCCTTCTGGCCATATTTACACTTTTCCAAACGGCAGAAGGGGGGGGGGGGGGGGGGGGCAGACAGACCAGTTGCCAACAAACCAAACCAACCAACACCCACCCAGAGTGGTTATGGTTCTATTATTCTGTCCTACTGACAAAGATAACCTCTATCAGTCGCTATGACAAAATTACAGCTGTCATATCTATCAACAGAAGAAGTAGACGTTTTATCTTTACAACGGAGATTTCAAGAAGTACCCAAATCAGGGTACTAAGGTTAAAGAAGTACCTGTTTCTTGGGAACATCCACTTTGGTTTCCAGTATACTTTTCCGGTTTTTTCTTCTCATATGTCAACAACGTATACACATACATATATTATCTACATAAAGTTTTAGGTTATAGCTTTTAATTTTCTGAGATGATTTTGGATTTTGTTAAATCTTCAATCAATATGAATGTGCCGAGAAAGGAAACAATTTGCAAGTTATGTAATGATATTACATTTGATTATGTAATGGACTGAATTCTTCCTTGCATGTTGACAAGAAAATGCCAATACCATCTCTTCTTCAACCATATTTAATTAAATATACACACCATATATTTGTAAATGTCGAAACATCAAAGCGATATCTGAGTTTTTGTACATCGTCTGCTCCTACCAAAAAGAACAAACTACATGTTTAAAATACGAATTTATATACATTTTAAACACACGAAGTAGATTTGTTCAGTCTAACCAATTGTTGGATATCTAAATATAAAGATATATATGTGTATCGATGTCGTTGTTAAATTACACCCATTTGATGCCATTACACAATCCGACATGGCTGGCATTTTAGTGTACCCCATGTAAAGAATTATGCAGGTCCATGGCCGACAGTTTTCACTTAATCATCGATATATAATTCATCCTATACTACACTAGTTAACATACTAAACATATTCTGTATTTCATGTACTGGCCTTGGATACAGATGCATTGTATCAAGGTCAGATTTCCTTCGGATCGCTAGTACATGTTTATCACATTGACGACATCTTTGGGGCGGATGGGGACAGGAAATTGTAAAATGAGAAAGCGCCTTGAGTTTAATAAAAACAAATCAAAATCAAATATAACCAAAAAAAAATTTGGGTAGCTGGAGACCCCCCCCCCCCCCCTGTTATATGTTTCAGTGTGATCTTAGACATCTTTGGGGCGAATTGGGACAGGAAAATGGTAAAATGAGAAAGCGCCATGACTTTCATAAAAAAAAACAACCCAAATTATAGAGAAAACTTTGGGTAGTTGGAGACCCCTCCTCCCTTCACCTCTTGTTATGCGTTTCTGTGTGATCTTTGATTAGAATAATGATAAAGACTTGACAAAGGTTGATCGTGGATACTACTGTATCAATGAAAATGTCTTAGGAAGTCAATTGCCTTAAATAAAATCAAACCAATTTATATTGCTTTGATACAGTTCAGATGTTAATATCTAAATAGGGCAAAGTTAGAAAGACCAGGAAACGGAAGACAAGGCAGGGATAATAATTATTGATATATGATAAATATAAAACTGTTATTGTAAGTTTTTTTAATTTTAAAATAAAATTACAAAAAAAATACATGTTTATATAAAAAAACAACTAGATAAGATGAGACATACGCATTATTCTCAGTATTGTATGATGCCGAATCGGAAAACATTTAAATCATTTTATTTTTAAGTATTCAGGACGAAGATCTGTCTTCTTCCATTTGAGTCACGAGCTTCTGTCTTTAAAGAAGTTAATTCAACTGTATAGAATTTGTGTTTTTGAAGTTTTGTTTTGTTTTGTTTTTTGGAAATTGTTTTTAAGAAGCCCGTTTAACTGACTGGTCCCATCACATAATGATTTAGTCTCTCTAAGAGAGAGAGAGAGAGAGAAAGAGAGAGAGAGAGAGAGAGAGGGACTCAAATTATATTCAATTGAATTTGTAAACGACAAAATATGTCTTTAAATCCCTATTTCAATAGGACCTAGCAAGCATTAAATCTTTAGTGAAAGACTTAACATTAAGGATTTTCTCCTTCGTTGATAATACATATGTATATATTTACTTCAGACTTAGCAACGAGGTTTGTGTGCTATACTTGCAGAGCTCATGTCTTGACTGGTTCTAATTCACTGCTGTCACATACGGCAGATCGATAACAAAAGTCGATCACTCCTAGTCACCGATAATCCTAAAGAATTACTTTGTCAAATACTGTGTGTGGAGTTTAAACTGCAGGTGAAATTCCCCATACCGGAATCCATATGTATTGATTTAACTGGGTATTTAAAAATTTCAAAATGAACGAGCCGGTCTAAATCTCAAGCATAGATCTGAGAATGGCGGGACATGTCTTGCAATAACTTGTATTGAAAAAAAATAAAGTTTTATGTTTCCATCTTTCTATCCATCTTTATGTCTATCTTTCTCTCCAACTACTACAATGTGGTATACTCTCTTTGTTTACCGTTGACACGCTTGTGTGGTGGAACTATCTGTACATGCGACCCCAGATGCAAAGATCCGACTTAGATTTCAAAATTTAAACAAGTTTAAATCAATGAATTCCATTTATTTGGGAGATAAGGAGGATAGCGGAAAATTGGGGATCTTTATCGGGTGTACACGATAACTCTTGTCTCAAGAGTTGAAACTTTAAAAGTTAAAGGGGTTTGACTTCTTCATCGATCTTATATTTACTTTATACATACAGACCCCGTCTGTTGGTAGCAACCCCTGTATGCAAGTACACACACACATACATTCACGGTCCAATGCAAAATGTAAAACTCTCAGTTTGCTGTAATTTCCATTTTTAGATTTTGACTGTACATTTGTAAGTTTGCGCATGTGGGTTAGTTCAAATGACCTATGGGTACGATAATTACATATCCATGTGTTGCAAATTTTGGGACAAATATATGTTTTTCATGTAGATAGGGTTGGTTGGGGTACCAGATTAATTAAATCGTATACCGAAGATAGTAGAAATAGTGCACGTGTAAGCAGCAAATAACGGTTGTATTTATAGGTTATTTATCGGTCCGTAAATCGATTTAGATAGTGTTAATTGTTTTTGGTCAGTAGTGTAGTACTTATGAGAGAGAGAGAGAGAGAGAGAGAGAGAGAGAGAGAGAGAGGGGTTTTCAAACTTTTATATATTAGGTGTCGTATTTGAAAATCATGCGTTTCTTATCATTGTACATGCAGTCAATAGCATTTCAAACGTCTTTCAAACTTGCGTCAGAGAGATTTTAACTTTTATGGTATAGATAAAAGCCAGTTTGTTCTGAGTTATTGATCGAAGCGCTGAGTTATAGTCCAATTCACAAATGGAAAGTTCTAAAGACTTTTTGTTGTGGTGGACATTTAATACATATGAAACTGCATTTCTTTTTTAAAACCCCAAAGAACAAAAGGTATTTCAATAACGATGTAATGAAAACCACAGATAGCTACGAGTGTATTCACTAGGTTTTCAGACCATGGTTTAGAGGAATCTTATATGACAAGTCTATACAAAAAATTAAACTATACACTACAATTCTATATAAAGGACAGTTCAGCTTATACATAGAAACTTGATGTCCAACTACGAGAATGGAACATGCTCGTGTAATTTCCACGCGTTAATGCGAATATATCTAAGTCAAAACTTAAATTCAAATAATTTTACACTCTTCATATTTCCTCAGGGGTTAACACGAATGGATTATGGGTTCTCGATTTTCTTAGCTTAACAATTCACTTTATTTGCATATCAAACATTATAACTGTTCCCCAAGTCTATAAAATTTAAATACCTGGGATTTTTCGCGAAATAAATTGTAGTTTGTTTGGCTCTCCCTTGACAGAAAATTGGACGGATTTTAAATTGTACACACGTGAAGCGGGAGATGGGATAGGACTTGTACACAACACATATGTAATCTTTGATATATTTAAAGTAATCAGTTTAAATTATTTAATAGAGAAAATTTTGGATCGAGTTAGGACTACGCAGAGATTTGGTTGCTCTAAATCGGGGTTTAAATCAGCTCGGTATTCAGGATTCCGCTTGATAATCCTCTGATTATGGCCGTGTCATTTCATGTGCTAATGATGTTGAATGCCGGGGTAGTGTCGTACAAAAAGTGTTCTGTGACCCCCGAAAAATTAAGATCATATTCCGTCTGACAGATATTCTATATAGTACAAAACAGCCCATGTTTAATTTAAAGAAAAGATCCATCATGTATCAAATGATCGGCAGCCCTCTAATAAATTCGACATCCCGGTAATTGG